>OZ023066.1:40481473-40903632 GCA_963992785.1 Tenthredo livida | reverse complement strand
AGATTTGACTATTTCGACATATTTCTGACCTTGGATTGGGTTAGGTTAGGTTAGGGATTATACTTGGGTTAGGTTAGGAATTACACTTGGGTTAGCGTCAGGTTGAAAATTACTTGGGTTAGCGTCAGGTTGAAAATTACTTGGGTTAGTATATTCTCAAAATGAAGGGAAACAAAAAAAAAAAAAAATTTAAAAATTTAAAAATGAGTTTTTTCGGCCGCCCCCCCGGGGGGCGCTGTGCGCCCCCCGGACCCCCCTCTCGAGCCGCTTCGCGGCTCGGTCGCTCGCTCGCTTCGCTCGCATCAATATAGTGAGGTTAGGTCACAATTTTGCACTTGGGTTAGGAATTACTTAGGTTAGGAATTTCTTGGGTTGGGAATTACTTAGGTTAGAAATTACTTGGGTTAGGAATTACTTAGGTTGGGATTTACTTAAGTTACAATTTACTTAGGTTAGGATTCACTCAGGTTACAATTTGCTTAGGTTAGGATTTACCTGGGTTACAATTCACTTGGGTTACAATTGACTTCGGTTACAATTTACTTAAGTTACAATTCACTCAGGTTACAATTTACTTAGGTTAGAATATTCTTGAATTTAAAAAAAAAAGATTTAAAATCAAAAAAACGGGATTTTTTCGGCCACCCCCCCGGGGGGCGCTGCGCGCCCCCCGGACCCCCCTCTCGAGCCGCTTCGCGGCTCGGTCGTTCGCTCGCTTCGCTCGCATCAATACGGTGGGGTTAGGTCACAATTTTGCACTTAGTTCAGGAATTACTTAGGTTAGGAATTTCTTGGGTTAGCAATTACTTGGGTTAGGAATTACTTAGGCTAGGATTTACTTAAATTACAATTTACTTAGGTTAGAATTCACTTAGGTTACAATTTGCTTAGGTTACAATTTGCTTAGGTTACAATTTACTTAGGTTACAATTTACTCGGGTTACAATTTACTTAGGTTAGAATATTCTTGAATTTGAAAAAAAAGATTCAAAATCAAAAAAACGGGTTTTTTTCGGCCGCCTCCCCGGGGGGCGCGCAGCGCCCCCCGGACGACCCTCTCGAGCCGCTTCGCGGCTCGGTCGCTCGCTCGCTTCGCTCGCATGACTATATTTGGGTTAGGTCACAATTTTGAGGTTAGGTTACAATTTTGAGGTTAGTTTGCAATTTTGAGGTTAGTTTACAATTTTGAGGTTAGGTTACAATTTCAAGGTTAGGTTACAAATTCATGCTTAGGTTACAATCCTACTGCAAAGTGATAATATTTCTACCCTAAGTTTAGGTTATGTTATGTTCTCCGCATGCGGGCGGTGCATCTTTGATTTGTTGGTGTGAGAGGGAGGGGCAGGGGGAGGGGCGTCCGCCCCCCAAATTAGGGCAGATTTGGAACGGTAGTTTCCGAGATATCTTAGGTTAAAAAAATAATTGTGAAAAAAAGTGAAAAAAAAAATGTCCCCTCATATGTAGTCAGATCGACTGTAAATCTTTTAAAACGTCTGAAAACCATGTCGTGGGGAGACAGTTTTTGTTAAAAAAAACTTGTAAAAAATAAATTTAAAAAAAAAATAAAGTGTCTCGTAATGTATAGTCAAATCGACTGGAAATCTTTTGAAACGTCTAAAAAACATGTCGTGGGGGAGACAATTTTTGTGGAAAAAAACTTGTGAAAAAAAAAAATTGAAAAAAAAAAAAAAAAGTGTCTCGTAATGTATGGTCAGATAGACTGGAAATCGTCTGAAACGTCGAGAAAACATGTCCCTGAAATGAGTTTTGAAAAAAGTAGTGATTGGACTTTCAAAAATTTCGAAAAATAATTTTCAAAAATTAATAACTCCCTTAAGGGGGGGGCTAGGGGGAAAAGTGTGGGGGAAATTAAAGGGGGGGAGGGGGGGCTATCCAATGGTGCAATAACATTCCTTAGGTCAGTCCCCTCCGCCGAGTTATAGGGGGGGGGCACCATGAGGGTGGTAGGGCGGGGGGGGGCCATTGTATATTCGAGTAGGGGGGGACTTCCTCTTTCCAACCCACCCACTCGCGGCCCCCCTGCCCCCCCCTGGGGGGCGGAGGGGGCTTACCGCAGGAAGGGGCGGAGCTGGGGGAACGGGGGGGGCGTCAATCGATCGGGGGGGAAAAACCCTTCCGATCTCCCCCCTCCCCCCCCATTCTATCGGCGGCAGGCCGTCATAACCTCATAACCGGATTTGACTATTTCGGCGTGATTCTGACCTTGGGTTAGGATTTACTTAGGTTAGGAATTACACTTAGGTTAGAAATTGCTTGGGTTGGCGTTACGTTGAAAATTACCTGGGTTAGTATATTCTCAAAGTAGAGCATAAAAAAAAATTTTTCAATTTGAAAATGAGTTTTTTTCGGCCGCCAAAAAAACTTGCAAAAAAATATTGAAAAAAAAAAAAAAGTGTCGCGTCATATATAGCCAGATCGACTGGAAATCTTTTGAGACGTCTAAAAAACATGTCGTGGGGAGACGGTTTTTGTGAATAAAGACTTGTAAAAAAAATATTGAAAAAAAAAAAAAAAGTGTCTCGTAATGTATAGTCAGATCGACTGGAAATCTTTCGAAACGTCTAAAAAACATGTCGTGGGCGAACGGTTTTTGTGGAAAAAAACTTATGAAAAAAAAATTGAAAAGTAAATAAAATTTCTCGTAATGTATGGTCAGATAGACTGGAAATCGTCTGAAACGTCGAGAAAACATGTCCCTGGAATGAGTTTTAAAAAAAGTAGTGATTGGACTTTGAAAAATTCCGAATAATAATTTTCAAAAATTAATAACTTCCTTATGGGGGGGCTGGGGGGAAAGTGGCGGGGGGGGGATTGAAGGGGAAGGAGAGGGCTATCCAATGGTACAATAATATTTCTTAGGTCACCCCCCCCCCTCAGAGTTATCAATGTATGGTACCATGGCGGCGGAGGGGCAGGGGGGGGCCATTGTATATTCGAGTAGGGGGGGACTTCCTCTTTCCAACCCTTCCCCTGATAACCCCCCACGACCCCTCCTGGGGGGGGACTGTTTCACTATCTCAGGACGGCGGGGAGCGAGGGCGACGGGGGGGGTGTCAATCGATCGGGCGGGAAAAATCCGTCGGATCCACCCCCGTCCCGTTCACTTCTACCGACGGCAGGCCATCATATTCAGTCAAAGACAAAAACTTATTCCATCAAAGCTATAGTATTAAAAGTCGACTCATACTCGGAATAATACGGTATTCGTATAATTAATAGAAGATGTTATAGTAATAATATGTATAATATATTGCGTATGTCGCTCAAGCTTACCTGTTCAACACTTTCCGAGTCCGTGGAATAGCCAGTACTATAATTAACCTACGTTAATACTATTCTTATACTTTCGACTAATTGTGGTAAGGATAATAAATACGAATACACACACAGTTATACCTAACGGCATGTCTGGTACAATGTTCCAAGCATATGATTTTCATATCAGTCTCGTTAAGGAGAAGGAGAAAGCTCCTCAGTTTTATTATTCACACTGCAATACGCTCGGAGAACAGAGTCTCTGTTCTCGGTACAGATTTCGTTAACGGTAAAAATCGGACGATGAAAATCACACCTCTATTATTGGACTACAAAATTTCAATGTGCATAATACTATGGTTCTTAACGATTAGAATTCGAGAAATCATTGATAAACATAAACATATACGTAATCCGAGTTAGTCTTTTGGAAATTGATGGAAAGAAAACCGCGAATAATCATAATCCAGCTGAAAGACGCATACATTATTATATTATAATGCTTTTGAATCGACAAAATTGATTGAACTATGGAGAAATCAGGAAATAGTGGCCTACTTCTTCCAAAGTTCGTCAGTGAAGCTATTTGGTATCTTTGATCCGTGCGACATATGTATATTACAAATTTATAACGTTCATATAATTAAAATTGACAAGTGCAACGAAAAACTGAAGAATTATGACTCCTTCCTTGGTGAAATAGAGGGTGGAAACCGTTGAACAAATATTCTACAACCACGAGACGTGTATGACTGGATTTCGACGCCCGCTTATCATTAAAGTTAGTAAAACTCTCGATGAAAGATCGAATTACGATCTAGTGTTTTCGAAATTGATGGGGAGCATAGTCAAACGTCCGTCGTTCGTCCTGAAGATGTATAGAAGAACATTCCGAGGCTTTGCGAACGTGGAAATCGAGAAAACCTTCGACACATGAATCCACGGCGACTTGTTCTTTCTGAAACAGACGACAAAAACCATTTAGCGTTTATTCCTCGTCTACGAGATGTACGCGTTCATATTTGCATGCTTTTCAATAAAGAAAATCGATGAAACTATTCAAAAATCAAGGAATTCTTAGTTGTTCCGTTTGAAATTCATCTTAAAAACCATCGAGCATCGATAATTGGTCTACGATACATAGGTAATACAATAATCCCCGGATTATAGCGCTTTTCGATCATTGAAATTTGTTCTACTCGCGAGAAATTAGGTAATAATGACTTATTGTTGGTGAAATTGACGAGACGAACCATTCAACGTCTATTACACAGCCTCGGGATGTACATGACTGAATTCCAACGCTCACCGGCCATTAAAATTAATAAAACTCTTGATGAAAGATCGAATCACGACCAAGTCGTGGAAATCGAGATAACCTTCGACAGATGAATCCACGACGACTTGTTCCTTCTGAAACAAACGACGAAAACCATGGAACGTCCGTTAATCAGCTACAAGATGTACGTGTTCATATTTCTATGCTTTAGAAAGACAAAAATTGATAAAACTCTTGAAAAATCAATGAATTCTTAGTTGCTATGTTAGAAAATCATCTTAAACACTATGAGGCATCGATAATTCGTCGACAATACTGCCGTGCTTGGGTAAAAGGCAGTAAACTTCATTGACTGCCTTTTATTAATTTTGATGCGCAAATTCCTATTTATTCAATCATCATTTACATATCTCTCATAATAACTCGTCAGGAATGTTATTTCAACGAAATAATAATTTTTAAACTGTCAAATATTTCAAATGGATTACATTTCCTAATTATCGAAGCCGCGAATCCATTTTCAAAGTTAAAAAGCAGTAATTGTCAAACTACTGCTTTTATTCACTGAAATAATACAACCACTGCCTTTTGATTCTTTATTACCGCTGTTATGATTAGGTATATACTTATTATAAACCGTTCATCAACATTATGATTAGTTTTCGCGTTGTTTAATATGTCTATGGACTGAAATGTCCGGGTCAATATCAATAAAATATATTAAAATACAGTAAAATTCTTATTCTGCATTACTGCATCACTGCGGTTCACCTCTGACGAAATGATATACAAAAAACAGCGAAAAAACGCAGTCATTTTGTTCTACAGAGTATAAAGGCAGTAAATAACATGTTACTGTTTCCGATTTACAACACTTAAAAATAGTATGTGACTTATTTCAGGCATTTTGATTAATTATGACCTGAAATCACACTCGAATGACTGTTCGTAAGGTCGTGTAATATATTATTAGTCAATCATTAATTATTCTGAATAAATGACATCCTTAATTTAGTTTGAAAATATCAGAAATTCGGATTTTAGTTTTCTCTGCTTTCACTTTTAGCACTTTGCTACCTTTGTCTACACAAGCACGGCAGAATAGGTATATTATTAGTATTATACTAGATTATAACGCTCTCCGATTATCGACATAAGATGAACCAACGGAGAACTAGATAATTATGACTCATTGTTGGTGAAATTGACGAGCCGAACCGTTCAACGTCCGTTGTACAGGCACAAGATGTTTATGACCAACTTTGGACGCCTGCTGAGCGTTGAAGTTGATGAAACTATCGATGAAAGATCCAATGACGAGTCAGTCTTCTTGAAATTGATGATGAGTACCGTTGCACATCTATCGTTTGTTCTCCAGATGTATGAAAGAAGATTGAGGCTTTCCAAACGTGCAAATCGAGCAGACCTTTGGTAGTCGGATCTACGACGACTCATTCCTCCTGAGACAGACGATAGAAACCATTGAACTTTCATTCCTCGTCTACAAGATGTACACATTCATATTTGCAAGCATTTCAATAAAGAGAATTGATGAAACTATTGAAAAACTCTTGGTAAACAAGAAAGCTAGCTATAAATAGACAGTGACATACGTAGAAAAAAGCTGCCTTCATTCCTTCTTTGCAAAAATTCGTTTCCCAAGCGTAAGAAAGTACTACAGTGAAGAAACATTGCATTCTGTTCAATAATTCTCATCGGTATATCGTTTTGAAATAGTTCTAAAATTAATTCTGTTAGGTCGGAACTGGAAATTCAATTCTACGACGTAGTTCACGTTACACAGAGTATTTGTTTCTTATTCTTGAATTGTGAGACTTTCGATTAGTTAGGCAAAGAAATAATATCAAAAATTCTCGCTCGTAGCTCTACAACTCTGTGCAGACCAAACAGAATTCTTATTAACTTGAAATGAGTGTTGTTCCTTCGACAATCGACTATGAATGGCTGGTTCGGAGCTCAAAATGGTTTAAACTCTAAAAAGTATTGAAAAGAACTTCTATATTGCGATACAGACGCGAGGATTCCTGATAGAATTCCCTAATATCGTCAGAGATCGATTGCTAGCCGAATTGAGATACCAATCGCTTATTGGATAGATTCTAGTCGAGCAACAGACATAGTCTTGAATAAATAGCGTTATTTTCCTAGTCCATGGATGAAAATCAGACTTTTATACGAGTAAAAGTTGCGCCAACTTATGCTTCGTCTATCCGGAGTAGAAGAGTCCCTCACGTTTGAATCCAGGATGTCTGGATCCTCTCCTTTCTGTCATACGACTCGAGTATCCTCTGCGTCAACAGTTTCCTCGCATCGTATCTTGTTGTGCGATTCCTTCGAGTCCAGACCTCAATCTCCTTTTCCTCTGGTTTGTCTGAAAAAAATTGATTTCGCATTGTAGAAAATAATGATAATAGCGCCATAACGGAAACTGTTTTCATCCCTTTCTTCCTGAATTCGTTTGACAAGCGTGGTAAGGTGCTTTAGTATTGAAACTTTGCGTACCGTTGAACAATTATCATCGGTATATGCTTTTAAAATAGTTTGCAAATTAATTCTATTGCGTCGAGACGTCAAGTTCAATTCTACGACGTAGCTTACGTTGCACAGAGTTGTTATTTATTTCTTATTCCTGAATTGGTGGACTCTTTCGAGTAGTTGGGCTAAGGAATTATATGAAAAATTCGTGCTGGAAGCTGTAACAACTCCATGCACACCGAAAAGAATATGTATATAACTTGAAAAGAGCGTTGGTACTTTGAAAATCAACTCTGAATGGCTGGTTCGGAGCTCAAAATGGTTTCAACTCTGAAAAGTATTGAAAAGAACTTCTGTATTGCAATATAGACGCGACGATTCATGATAGAATTCACTAATATCGTCGGAGATCGACTGCTGGCCAAATTAAAAGATCAATCGCTTATTGGATAGATTCTAGTCGAGCAACGGATATAGTCTTGGATAAACAGCGTTATTCTCGTGGCCCATGGATGAAAAATAGACTTTCGTGTAAGTAAAAGTTGCGCCAACTCCTGCTTCGTCTATTTGTAGTGGAAGACTCTCACGTTTCAATCCAGGATGTCCGAGTATCCTCTACGTCAACAGTTTCCTCGCATGCTTTTTTCGTGTAGTAACTTGTCGTGAGACTCTTTCGAGTCCAGACCCTCCGTCTTCTTTTCCTTCTGCTTGTCTGGAAAAAATTGATTTCTCGTAAAGAATAAAGATAATAACGATATACCGGAAGCTGTTTTCATCCCTATCTTCCAAAATTTGTTTTTCCAGCGTAACAAAGTACTACGGTAATGAAACATTGCGTACCGTTGAATAATTAATATTAGTATATTCTTTTGGGATAGTTTGCAAATTTATTCTCGCGTCGAAACTTGAAATTCAGAAAATAATAAAGATGCCTGACCGTGTTACGTTACAAAATGTGTGTATACACGTTTGGTAAAGATATTAATAATCAAAATACATCGCTATCCTAACTGGTCCCTTCTTTTCTCCATAGTTCTCGCATAATCAGTCCTAACTACCTCCGGTCCGTTACAATCTGATGAAGAAATTAAATCTGTACGAAAGATTCGACAACCTGACGCATTCGTACGACTTATATAGCGATATTCCAGCATGAAGAAGAATCCTTGGAAATTGCGAACGTAGGAAGGTGATTAAACTTTGATAGAACGACAATATTGTTTACCTTTCATATGAATTATCGTCGAGATCGGATTCATATAATCAGCCCCCTAGGCCCCTAGGTTTATATTCTCACTTTCGTCTTCCCGTCCTTATTCATTTTTCTTCTCCCTGATGAAAAAATGAATGATTTAGAAAACTGTTGTGATAAAATACGAGTTGAATATCAAGCGAGTCGACTATGATCGATGAGTAGCGAACGAAAAGCTTGAGGATGTATGTCGGATCTCATTTCTTTCGGTGAAAATAATAAATGTCTACGATAACTGAACCTACAAATAAAAGTGTGACGTAATTAGAAATAACTTTGAGAATAATACGGCTTACCTCTTATCCGATTTATCGGAGATTTCTCCCATATTATAAACGGCCGCCGCAATTCCGATCAGCCGTAGTTTTTCTGTATAATCAGATTATTGTTTCATCAGAAAGGATGAACAATAAATAACGGAGTTGACGGCGCAACGGAAACGATTGTTGACGGATGAAAGAATTCGAGTACTTATTTTGTACCGATAACGTCGTGTGCCGATCACATCATGTGTCGATAACGTGGGGTGCCGATTGCATCATGTGTCGATAACGTGGGGTGCCGATTGCATCATGTATCGCTAACGTGGGGTGCTATATCATGTGTCGATAACGTCGGTATCGCTTTTAATATGCAACTCGCGTGTCATTCCTGTGATCCATAATTGGAGATTGCATATCGTGAGGCGTACCTTTGCTCGCGGCAAAATTAGTTTGGCAATACCGACCGCGAGATGGCGACACCGTGTCACTCCGTACGCCAATTTTATGATTCCGAATTTATGCAATTTTCGTGATTATCAACCTCTGGGCAAAGAAACGACAGAGGGAAATGATTCGATGATTGATTATTTTTACAGTCTCGAAGGATGGTAATTGAAGATTGTATGCCAATTTACTATTTCGCTAATATATTACGTGCAGCACCTAAAACTGGATATTAGTCACTTTTCGAGTTCGGAAATTAGCTAAAACTATAATTAGGCTGTACTTCAACTATCAGCATACTTCAATAGCTAATCGTTGCGACGACAATACATACAATTGCATCTGATAGTATGACCAACAGCTTACCAAGTACAATGTTGGACGCGTATAATTTTCATATCGGTCTCTTCATGAACGGAGAGCTTTTTGATTTTATTTTTAAGATCGCGGAACGAATAGAGAACAGTGTCATCATTTTCAACATGTATTTCGTCAACAATAATAATCAGACAAAGAAAATTAAACGTCTACTGTCGGGCTGCAAGATGTGAACGTGCATATTTCTATATTTTTCGGCAATTAGAATTGATGAAACTATTGATATAAATATCAGAAGATCTGGATTAGTATTTTAGGAATTGATGCAAGCCCCGAACCCCGCCAAAAAACGTACTTGTTAGATTTCAATGCTTTTGAATTACCAAAATTAATTAAACTATGGAAAAATCAGGGAATTCTGACTTACTTTTTTCGAAATTCGTCACGAAAACTATTGGGCATCCTTGATTCGTGCGCGATATGTATATTACAAAATTATAACGTTTATAACATGAAAATTGACGAGTCCAACGAAAAACTGAAAAATGATGACTCGTTCTTGTGAACTCGATGATGGAAACCGCGAAACAACTATTCCACAGCCACGAGACCAGTATGACTGGATTTAGACGCCCGTTTACCATTAAAATTAGTAAAACTATCGATGAAAGATCGAATTACCGGTAAATCTTTTCGGGAGTGATGACGAGAACGGTCGCACGTCCATCGTTGATCCTGAAGATGTATGGAAGAAGATTTCCAGACTTTCCAAACGTGAAAATCGAGCAAGCCTTCGAGAGATGAGTCTACGACGACTTATTCTTTCTGAAACAAACGACAAAAACCATTGAACGTTCATAAATCAGCTACAAGATGTAGGCATTCATATTTTTATGCTTTTGTAAGACAAGAATTGATAAAACTGTTGCAAAATCAAGGAATTCTTAGTTGCTTCGTGGGAAATTCATCTTAAAAACTATTAGACGTCGATAATTGGTCTACGATACTTATATTTGCTGGATTATAACGCTTTCCAATCATCGAAATTAGATGAACCAACGAAAAACTAGATAATTATGATTCATTGTCGGTGAAATTGACGAGACGAACCCTTCGACGTCCGTTGAACAGGCACGAGAAGTTTATAACAGAATTTGGGCGCCTGCTGACCGTTAAGGTTGATGAAACTATCGATGAAAGATCCAATCACGAGTCTGTCTTCTTGAAATTAATAAGGAGAACCGTCACACGTCTGTCGTTTAATCTCCAGACGTATAGAAGAAGATTGAGGCTTTCCAAACGTTAAAATCGAGAAGACCTTCGGTAACTGGGTATACGACGACTTGTTCCTCCTGAAACAGATGAAAAAAATCATTGAACGTTCATACCTTGTCTCCAAGATGTAGACATTCATATTTCCATGCTTTTCAATAAATAAAATTGATGAAAATATTGGAGAAATCTTGGTAAAAGAGAAAGCTAGACGAATATACAATGACATACGTAAAAAAAGCTGCTCTCATTCCTTCTTTGCAAAATTTTTCTTCCAAGCGTGACAAAGTACTACGGCAATAAAACATTGCGTACCGTTGAATAATTATCATCGGTATATCCTTTTGGAATAGTTTGCAAATTGATTCTCTCAGGTCGAAACTTGGAATTCTATTCTACGACGTAGCTCACGTTACACAGAGTTGGTATTTCTTTCACATTCGTAGATTCTTAGACCCTTTCGAGTAGTTAGGCATAGGAATATCAAAAACTCGTGATGGAAGCTGTTAGGCAGACCAAAAAGAATTTTTGTATACCTTGAAAAAAGCGTTGGTACTTCGGAAATCAACTCTGAATGACTGGTAAGGAGCTAAAAATTGTTGAACTCTGCAAAACATTGAAAAGAACTTCTAGATTGCAAGAAAGACGTAGGGATTAATGATAGAATTCACTAATATCGTCAAAGATCGACTGCTGACTGAATTAAAATACTATTCGCTTATTGGATGGATTCTGGTCGAGTAACAGACATAGTCTTGGATAAACAGCGTTATTTTTGTAGTCCCTGAATGAAAAGCAGACTTCATATATAAGTGAAAGTCCCGCCAACTTGTGCTCGGTCTATTTGTAGTGGAAGAGTCTCTCACGTTTGAATCCAGTATGTTTGGATCCTCTTCTTTCTGTCGTACAACACGAGTATCCTCTGCCCCAACAGTTTGCTCGCATGCTTTCTGCGTATAAAACCTTGTTGTATAATTCCTTCGAGTCGAGACACCAATCTCCTTTTTCTTCGGCTCGTCTGGAAAAAATTGATTTCTCATTGTAGAAAATAGAAATGAATGTCATAAAACGAAAACCATTTTCATCTCCCACTTTCAGAATTCGTGTTCCAAACGTGGGAAAATGCTATATAGTAACAAAACATTGCATACTGTTGAATAATTATCATTGGTCACCCTAAGAAATAGTTTGCAAATTGATTCTCTTAGGTCAAAACTCGAAATTTAATTCTTCGACGTAGCCTATGTTTAATTTAAGATTCACCTTGACACTGTTATATTAGGTTATATTATATGTCAGCCTCTTTCTGCTTCCTTCCCTTGATGGCCGCGCCCGACGCCAATGTCGCGAGTGAGTTCAAGGAAGTGGCGCCATCGGGTGAGAAATTATGGAACTAGGAAGAGTATGTTTACTCGATGACGTCACGATCCATCACGTCGAGGATCATATAGACACTAGAAGAAGAAGTATATTATTATGCTCTAAGCAGATACAGCGATTTGTCGTAATATTTTATTTCCCGAATGCCGTTCAATTGATTCACACTTTTTGAGGATCGGCAAGGTGCTTGCGAAGTGATAAGAATATAAGGTCTAACGACAGATTGGTCCCACACGAACGCAGTATAATTGTTCAATTACTGTTTAAATCGTAATTCTGCTCTTTGGTCACGATGACCCCGCCAATGGAAAGAATTCAAATATTGGAGGTGATCGAAAAAGACATAATTGTATGTCTACAAAGTGCCGGTATGTTGAACGGTTATGCAGCACATAACCTCACCGCCATTTATTTCCCTTACCATATAATCACTCTATCGTAATTTCGCGTGACAATTTGACCAACAAGTTTTTGGAAAACTGATTCCTAACCTGGCTATTTGTCACCGCGGTAACTATACCTTTACTAATAATGATATCCCTTACTTTTCACTCCAGGTCAAGCGTTTCTGGAACTGAGCAAAGAAAAGTCGAGTCTGAAGCAAGCCGAAAGTCAAACACATCAGTTCCTGAAGACTCTGGGAAATGTTGAATCAAAACTGAGCGAACAAATAAATTACTTGACACAGGTCTCAACAGGTAATCCAGAAGTTTCAATAGTTTGGCATGAATTTCATAACATCTGCCTCATTTCTTTCCTCGACTTGTGATCGAGTGATGCCATTCCTTGTCGCCAAAATATGAACAGATAAATGAACAAATGAATAAAAATTAAGCCTAATGGTATAATTGAGAGAAAAAATTGACACAATTTCTTAATGGTGTTTTCTGCTACTGACAGGTCAACCGCACGAGGGATCTGGCTATGCGAGTCAAAAAGTTCTTCAAATGGCGTGGCACAGACTGGAACATGCGCGAAGCAGGGTTAACGAGTTGGAAAGAATAAAAAACAAACATTTGCATGGAAGAACGGCAGTTAGATCGTCACAGCAGCAGCAACAGCAGCAGCAGCAACAACAACAACAACAACAACAGCAGCAGCAGCAGCAGCAGCAGCAGCAGCAACAACAACAACAACAGCTGCAAGTACAACAGCAACAACAACAGATGCCAGCCAGCATCTCTCTTCAACCGTTATCGCAGCCTGGCGTAAATACATAAATCTCATTCGAAAATAAATCGCTGTTTCACGTTAAACCGAGTTATCCCAATAAATGGCTGTCAATATCTTTTCACTTTGTTATTTCATACATACTATGCTAACAACTCCAGATTATTATTCACGGCACTAGGGAGTCGAAATCAAACACCACCACTATCACCAGTTATTCAATGTACCTCTCTCTATTTACAATATTTTATCACAAAAAATACATAGTAGCATTCATTTGGTTTACTCTCCTAATGCATTCTCTATCTACGTGTATTGTTATTGCAGTCTGTCTAGAAATTTATTCGAGTTGAGCAGTTGGGATTCTTGTAGAAAACAATACAGATATTGCCCATGTAGAAAGATGTGACTGTATGCCATGGCTGGTTCTCTAGAGATAATAAACCAGACCAAAAAACGGAACGAAACCTGGCGTATGATATCTTTATACCAGGAGCAACTGCGCGGATGTTGTGTGTGGGATGTTTGAAGAAAGAAACTGCACTTAGCGAATCTGTACAGGGTATTCACTATAGCTAATATTGTTAAAATCGAATAGCGATCTCGTACATTTCAGCGACTTCGACCTCTCTTTCCCTCCTGCCTCATAGGCGGTGTGATAGAAAAACTTTTAGAAATGATTCATCCTATTGATTCACTCTCGCAGGTTGCTCCAACTGACAATTTACTATTTTTCCCATTTATTTCGCCGACATATTGGCCCTGCTCGACTTGTGAAACGGCGCTCTGTCATGAAGCCATTAATTATCTGATTGTTTTCGGCAAGTGACGGTTGCAAAAGAATTATTTTACGACGCGGAACCATCCATCAAGGCGATGCTGCGTTTCACGGTAGCGGCTAAGCATAGACGAGACTTCCTTTCCTCGTCGAGTTGTCTTGTTAGAAGCACCATTTGAAATTGCAGCTCAATTATTTGCTCCTTCAAAGTATTAACCGTCTCCGATAAAGTCCTACAGACAGAAAATAGAAGAACATACTCCAGCGGGGTCATCAAATTGTTCACAGCATTTGATAATCTAACCGGCCTATAGGTATAAGATTGATAAGATATAAGACGCTGAATTTAATGAATAAGCGAGCATGCTTCTTATTGGCGGTAAATATTACGGGTCTCCCAAGTTTAAAATGCCGGTCGATTCAATTTCAATGACAAACTTAAGTCGAAAGAGATGGTTCCCTGACGCAGCGTCGCACCGTGATTGACCGGAATTTATTCACCGTACGTTTGTTATTCAGCAAAGTCTCCGTTCGGACAACGATCTTTTTCCTCTAAATGTTAGAAGAAAAAAAAGACATCAACAAACCCGGGGGATTACGTACCTGTTCTCATTTGCATCCCAATTTCCAATTCTATTATGCATTACGGACATTCTATCGCAAGCTTTATGGACGGCGTCGCATTCTAGCATAGCTGAAATTTACATTACATTATTATTAGCAAGCATATTTGAGACGACGTAAACTCTTACGTGTATGCGTGTACGTACTTAGAGATACGAGAGAACCACCGCTTGCGATTGATTGAGAAAATTTGATAAAATTGAAGAGTCGAGAAAGAAATGTACTCATAGAAATTCTTTTCCAAACGGATACTCCAATCTTGAAATTGACTCGGACGCTACCGTCGCCGATATTATTCCAAATTGAAAATGATTGAAGGTTGCATTAAGGGTGGGTATGATATTGTTATGTTGTGTGCAAACAATGATAAATACCATGCAAGTTGATAATTTACTTGCCCGGGATCGATGATTTTACAGTTTGATTTTTGGACACTGCTGGTACGTCATCCCTATTAACGACGGCGGTAACATTATACGTATTAAATAATTCATAATGCTAAACTTACAGAGTAAGACAGCGAGCTCGGGCGCTGTTTCTTGACTACTGTCCATCGTTCGGGTATTTTAAGAAAGACTTGAAATATCGATCTGCAATTCAGGACAGTTTTCAAACGTTTTCATTTAGACATTGATCTATACGAAGAAAATTTCCATGATCCTAGAATCAGATTTTTCTAGTAGTGCGTCTACCACCCTTAATGAAGACCGTAGTTCTTTGTCAAGAAAATTACAATGCTTACATGTATATCGATACAAGTCGAGAAGAAACGTTCCGCCTCACTTTTGACTAAACAATATCTATATCCCTGTCAAAGCCTTGGCACACTTACCGGAATGCACCGTGAGTCGTGTGTTGACGGTGGCGCAATAACCTTCTATAACTCTCAATATTATCGCATCCTCCTCAAACAGCCGTTCGTCTGAAAAAAAAAACAGACGGATTCGTTCGGACAAAAAACTATTGCTTCTTCTTGGACTATGGTGCAGGTTTGTGAGGAGTCAGATGTTTTGCAAGCTTTGGTGTGACTGACTTACTACATATACGGCTTGAACCGCTCGAGTCCAACGGGTCCGTCTTGACAAAGTTTTTGCAGGAGTACAGAGGAGGGGCTGGCCGAAGCGAAGCAAGGGACCAAGGCGTCTTAATCCCTGGCAAATGATAGTTCTCCGCCCCCGTCCGTATTCGTTTTCCATTGGGTAGTGGACTCACCTGTCGGGCAGATGATTCAATTAAATGAAAGAGGGTGATTCTTAATCAACAAGATATCCATCTATATTATCATTTACGTTACTCGCTAATCGTGAGTTCGGATTAATGGATACAAATCGCGAGAATACGACTACTATTACGCCATGGTCACAAACGGCGAGTCACTCCGTTTAGTAAGCATACACTCCTGGTTTTATTCTACTCCGTTAGTAGCACCCATCGCCTGAGCCTGTGAACTTGGGATTACGCGGGACATGAATTCTTTTCGTCGGATGTGCGAGTCGAAGGTCTGATCTGATAAACTTGAATTTCAGTTTTCCAAGCACTGTGGTTAGTAAGAATATAAATTACAAAGCAAAAGCATACTTCACACAACATGGCTGTGAAATAAGCGATACCATTTGTGATAATATAGTAATTAGTAGTTAAACTGGCCAATGTTATGATTCATATGTATGTATGTACGTATGGTAAAACAGCCATGCCATGGAAGCTTGCCTTGTTCTGTGTTCCCGGACATTGGAATTTTTTTTTTGAGCCACCAGTGCGCGTACAATCCAGATGTATAAATTTCTTCGGACTGTAGATCCTTGGCGTTATGACGCCGCTGGACATTGCCTCCGCGCGATATCTTGGCAATATCCTCGTGTCTTCTTGGAATCGGTTCACTGGAGTGTTTATGATTGGTGCCTCTGATGACAAGCTCAGAGGTAACGGTTGTATATTTATCAGGTTGCGTCGCTGGCTCGACGTTTGATTCCTTGTCCGTAATTTGACCGCTGGCACAGAGGTTTTCGAAAACAACGGGCCGTATAGGTGTAGGCATAGCATTGGTGCTCAGTTTTTCACTAGACAAAGCGCCGCGAAGGCTCTCCCTTGGAGTTGAACCAAACGGCGACGAGCAAATGCATTGATGCTCGAATTTGTTTTCGTCATTTTCGCTCTCGCTGTGAGATAGCCGTATCGCCTCTCCTTCTCCTTCTCCTTCTCCTTTGCTTCTACTGTGCCGATACGACTTGTAGGAGGAATTCAACTCCGAAGAGTTGAGATGGTAGCTGTCCGCCATTCCCGAATCGGACGACCGTGGCGTGGTACTTTGAAATTGCGGGAGCTGGGAATCTGATTCATTGCCAACGGCGGGGGCAGCTTCGTCCGTGGGCCTTGTTTTTAAGCCAGAGTCCTCTGTCCTGTTTCCCCATTCAGCCGCTCCTCCTCCATGGAATAATTCGGTCCTTTTCCAATTCTTCATGGTAGAATTCCAACAGTCGCA
The DNA here is from genome assembly GCA_963992785.1 of Tenthredo livida. Lineage (NCBI taxonomy): Eukaryota > Metazoa > Arthropoda > Insecta > Hymenoptera > Tenthredinidae > Tenthredo > Tenthredo livida. The sequence continues at coordinate 40,886,598 of OZ023066.1, read as the reverse complement.
TCTTTGGTCGTTGCAATTTTTCCTCTGCTGACCGTTCCAAGGCCTGTCTAGCGTAACTGGCTCAGCCGCGGCGGCATACTCGCCGCGTGAATCGTGGACCTCGATAGCCGAACGAATGGACTCTGTATGTACGTTGGACGGGGGGCATATTAACGTCGGGTTGGGCACGCTCCTGCTTGCCTCAAGCCTCGAGTATTCGGGGATGGCTAAACTCAGATCATGGCATATGAAAGAGGAAGTACTCTCGGTAGCCGCTTCGTTGGACCCAGTTCCCAAGCTGGCGTCGTCGTTTTCCCACAATTTGTAAGTGACATCAAGTTTCAAGCTGGACTTGTGGCGTGGCTGGTGCCTCATGGATACAGAATTACTATCGGTAGATCCGTCGTCGGAGCGGCTGTCGTATCGCGACGGATATATTGTATAAGTAACGGTGCACTTTCGCATTCTAACGTCACTTAAATCGGGTTTAAAAATATATTGGAAGTAGAGTAATTTCTTTAACAATTCCGTGTGGATGGCTTTTCTCCGCACAAGCCTTGCGAAATATTTAGATAGGCGAACGTACGGAAGGGACGAATAACTCACGTGCGATGTCGTCGGCAATTTTGTGATATGGGCATGCTGCTCTTGAGTTAGATATTCCATCCATTGTTGACGCTCTTCTCGACTGGGACAGACTGCGATTATGCTTTCGATCATCGGTCCTGGGGGCAGTAGAGATTTAAAAAAAGGATAAAATTATCTCCAGGCTGAAGCTAGAGAACCATTCACTCGCTCTCTCTCTCTCTTCAGGTCTAAGTCCATTCTGTCTCCTCACTGTATTCACTGCTTCCATGGTAAAAGCCTGCCTATCTTTCAATGTCTCTATCTCTAATAGATTCTATTCTGTTCTGTTTTATTCTCTATCTATCCATTACCTGATATTTCGAAACCGTTTTTCATCTCTTCCGTATCTTCGACTTTGGTTACTGCGATTCCTGTCAACGGAAGTTTACCCTGGAAGGGGAAAAATCGTCTCCGGTTACTGGCCGTTCTGTTTAATCGATTTACTTATCCACAGACTGTTGGAATCTATCGACCCGAGTGGAAAGAATCACCTCATATATAAACGAGCTCATCCTCTGACTGGTGCTTAGAACGAGCAGTGTTGTGGAGAAAAGTACAAAGTATCTATCCCTGCGATCCATGCCTGTTGTCAGAATGACCGGTCCAACGTAAATTATATCACCCAGCGAATGGAGATCCTCACCCTCCCAGCCCTTTATTCCTCCGGCCAGAACTATCAGCGCCAATTCCTTTTGTTTTCTTATCGTGCTGCATTTCTCCTATAAAGCGGACAATTATTTGTGTTGCAATTGGTGTCACGCTAAAAAAAAAAAAAAGACGTTCGTACGGAAACACCCATTTACCGCTATCTCCCGATAAACGCAAACACTTCGCTGGGTATCCCCCCTGTCTGGGTGATTCTTCTCAATATGCCTCTCCAGCTCTTGTAACATGGCAGAATATTTTTCTAATCTACGGAAAGGCTTGCTCAGTCCGGTTGTCAGCACCAAAATACCGGGGGAAACAGCTCCGGTGCGTTCCATAAACTCGTTCAACTCGTCTCTGAAATACGAAATATGGGCGACGTTGTTGAAAGATACGACGCAGACAATCTGTTTTGATTGTATTTAGGCAATAAATCGAAAAACTTACCTGAATTTGTCTAATATGCAAACGGCTCGGGGATGAGAAGCGCAGTAAGCGACGTGAATGGTTTTCAGCATGGGTGCCAGAGCCAGGAAGAGATTACCTGCCCTCGCCTCCGGACCTTGAACAAACAGAGCCTCCAAGTTGGTCAGCAGATGTTGATGTGCCTCCAATACCTCCTGGATATTTCCAACCAGCTGCTTGTACTCTTCTCTGGTTAAACTGGATAGACATAACGCTCGATGGTGACAAGTTGTAGGATTAGATTACAGCCGACGTGGTACTTACATACTGGCTGTTTCCAAGGGTTGCAAAAAATTGTTCACCAGTCCCTGGAGCTCGGCAACATTCACTCTCTCCGAGTCAATGATATCCTTGAGCACAATGCTCCGATTCGCTTTCTGCTGAGCCGATAAATCTTGAGTCACTTTCTCGGGCGATGATTTTGAGGGCAAGTTAAGTTGGCCGTTGTCTGCGAATGGGAAATAATTAAACTAAATATTGAGATCAACGACGCCAGCTAGGATGACACACCAAGAAAGGAGTATCCCTGTTCGCTTTCGGACCCCTGTGGGCTACTTTTCATTCGCTCACTATATTCCCTTCTATATCTTCTTACTTCTATACATGTTGCAGGTGGTATGTAGTTTTAACGGCGTACACGCATGAGATGAATTGAAAGTTAGGCGTAGAATTGGAAAAAAGAATTTTTTAATGATGTATTAATTAGTGGAATTCTCGTTCGTTTCGAAAACCACAACTCGGTTAGAATGAATGGGTTACGCTCGCATAGAATAGGGTGGAAAGTAAATGGCTGCCAGCCCTGAATTCAGATGTTCAGGAAAGGATTCGTTGCAGTTGAGCATCAGGTTGCACTGCTTGGCTTACCTGGTACTTTGTATTCCTTGACATAGTTGGAAGGGAACCATCCTGTTTTCTCGTTCAAGGTCCCCTCCCACCATCCGCCGTCGTCCATCTGAGTTATCGTTATCACATCGCCCTTCCTGAAACATAACTGTGGCAAGGGATCGTTGTAGAGTGACAAAGAGAGAGAGCGCGAGAGAAAGGGTAAGACTTGGGATTGAATTGTTTTCAAAGAAATGCCCACCTCGTCGTTGTTCTTTCCCTTGAACGTGTAGAGTGCGACGACAAGCTTTGCGTGATCGACTTTCGACATTGCTCAATGCCCTGCCTGAGATCCCTCGGTAATCGTTGTCTCGAGGGTGAACCTGGTGACGTGCAGAATGCTTCTATTGAGGATACTACGCGTGGAATTATAAAAAAAAAAATAAGACATGGAATGAGACGTGAGATTCGTTGTTTCCGAAATTCTAACGACAGCCAGTATTTTAACGCCAGCTCGTAAATAAACTATGCCCGAGGGTTAAATCATTTGGCGATATAAATTGAGGTTACGTCAACACATCGCGACGACAGAGTTTAGTTGTGATGTGGTAAAAATACATCGTTGAATTGGAATCGTTATTCTAATAATGTTCGATAATAATATAATAATGACAAAAATAATAATAATATACCCGGTTATATCGACCCTTGATACAAAAGAATCCCCGTCACTCGACCTCACGACCTTTTCCCTTAGAAAGAAAAAGAATGATTGTATCCCGAACGCAGGAAATTTTCAGTCACCGAAGCGGGGCCCGAATCCGTCTAGACTCAGACCTGAGGACACACCCGTGAGCGCGATATCACCGACGAGCCCGGTGATATTCCCATTTCAGGCGTTGTTCAATCGACGCGAACTCCAACCTGGCTCCTTTAACACTAGCTCACAGCTGTCTGTCTTCTTTAACGAGACCTCGACAGCGCCATTTTACTAAATTTTTAAGCAGGAAATCTTGGGGCTTGGCCGTCCGTATCTATTTATAGAAACTCAACCCTTTCGTCACCGTTAACAGAACAAACGGTCCTTCTTTGCACATCGTCACGAACGAAAACAAATTCTAGCACCCCAGATATAAACCTAGAACGCGGACAAGGGCGTCCTTCGCGATCCCCTCTCGATTCTAAATCGTAATCGACAGCGTTTTCAAGTTTTCAAATTAAAAAACCAATGCCTGTCCACTGTTGTGTCCACTGTTCACCTGCACTCTCGTATACTAATTATACTACCTTAAATACTTTACGAAACTCGTTGGGACCTCACTTGGTACGACCCTGAACCCAAGGATGCAAGAATTTTCAGAGTTCAGATGCTAATTTTTATGATTCTTCGCATGCCAAGAAATATAGGTACATCTAATATACATAAACAGAAAGATATACAATTCGATTTGTCGTATAACTGGGTAAATTAGTCCCCGGAAGAGAATAGTAAATTTTCTGTTCTCCAGGCTGCGTATCACATAGCTTCTAATAGAAATATATGGGATGTAGTCGAGAGAGCTATACTCTGATTAGTTATTATAGATACTGTTCAACTTATTTATTGCATCATAAACATGTTACATGGCAAATATAATCGTATGAAATTACCTAATTATAATATAAGTTTAATAACGATTCCACAACAAAATACGTACATGATTTGTTTTTCAACAACAACTGCAGGACGCAGAGTCTACGGGCTGTGATATACTGTAACAACTCTAGGCCTCTTTTCCCACTACTTCAAAAGTCTTATATTCAACAACCGGACAAGTCATTTTTAAATGAAATGAATGCTCTCCCTAAATCAACCTGGCCGATAGCTCCTATACATGATATATCTACACAATGTGGAATCGTATATTACATTGACTATAATATCGTATAATAATAGATGGGCGGAATCTCTGAAATATCACACACGAAAAATATACATTTGATAGAACAAGGCGCAGTGATCCAATCTCCAATTTCTGCAGAGGATGACCCAAGTCATAGACCCTGCCAACGATCAATCACCCTTTAACAACGTGTGACGCTTGAAAATTATTGCTCACCAGTTTCCGCGACAAAGTTGCAAATAAACGCAGTATGTACGCGCAAGAGTCCGCGTTCCAACGCGGCTGCACGGCATAAGCTTGTGCTATAGTATCTAGGCATGTATTGTCATCGTCTAAAAGTAAGTAATAAATTATATTCGTTTAAATGCTCAAACCACCTTTGTCCCATTCTTTTGCACATCCCCTTCTCTGTACTTTAGCACGACCGTCGCTGTATGCGAATATGAATCATAAATATAAATGAATATTGCAATACAAGTCGTGTGGTTCTAGCCGATCGGTTCAACTCCTTCTATTAAATCCTAGACTTTCGAGTTCGCGTCTCGCCACGTTATTCTGGATTGCATTCTCAGACTGTTCCTGGGGCTCTCTTCCGGCTCGTAGGCGTGATTAACGACGCCTGGATGGCTCTCAAACACTTCCTTGACGGAAATCTGGCTGCTCCTTGCCGGCCTCGGCTGTATGCCGAGGGCATTGCCGGCAACCCCGTATATATTGTTCGCTCCTAATGTCTGCATTTGGGACTTCTTTCTCTCTGCCATAATGCTGTTGCGTCGTCCTTCGAATGCCTTGAAAGCTTTCGTTGATCTCCTGGTAGACATGTTGCGCGGCAATCCTGTAATACGATTAAAGCAGTGCTCGTACTTGTCGGTCTGTAGAAAGTAAACGTTATCGTTGAAAAGTCTAAGCTAAAATGCCTACCCGAGCCCTCGGCCATGCTGAAGAATCTCTGCCGGAAGGCAACGTCGAGGGTGTTGATTGCCTGTGTCTTTCGTCGGCTCTTCTCCAAGTTTCGAATAGTCTTTCGTCTTCCTGGGCCACTGCCGCTACTCTCATCATAATCACCCTCCATGCCATCCAACCGCTGAAGATCCCGTACTATTTCAACTGCATGTTTGCTGAGCAAGGCTTCCTCCGAAAGATCCTTAGTCTGTTAGAAAGATCGAGCGTATTAAACGATTGTTTTTATCGCCTTTCCCCAACCTTTTTTCATCATATATATATATAAGATAATCTGTGTAACGTTGTTTCCTCACCTTTTTACAACAGAACAAGTTCAACGAGGTACTCGCAAGGATATGCGATAGGGTACCAAAGCGATGGAACAACATGGCTGTAAATTGAATGACGAGGATCAGAGCGAAGAAGAAGACAAACACGAGGCCGATAGGTTCGAGCTGTAGGTACTCCTTGGTGATATGTACCTGTGAGACGGGAAATAGAACTGAATTAGTACCAAGAGAATGACACAAACACCAATTTTGGAGAGACACTGAGTCTTGTGTAAGCTGTAAATGTATAAAACCCAGAGCCAAAGGTGCTTGAACATTGAAAAATACATTTATCCTTCGTACAGAAATTTCGGTCTCGAGTCGTACGCAGTTCATCGATTTAGATATGGATAATTTGAGAGCCGAAATTTCGGTATGAATCCATTGGCTTTGTATAGGTGACAAACGGTGTTGTGGTTATCACAATATCATTCAAAATATATGCAATCATTATGAACATGTGTGATGAACATGTATAGTATTGAGTTAGACACAACGGTTCCTTCTCTTACGGGGCCTGGGTGCAGGATTAGTTCTTAGATCTCAACGCTTACGCCATTTATCAATAATATTCCTCAAATAGTTATTAGGTAATTTGCGTAAATTAATTTTAAACGAGCGTCTGTCTTGTGCTGTGACAATACGATACGAAAATTAAAGAGATTAGCGTCTAATTGATTATTGACCAAGTGAATATATGTATAGTATGCAGTAAAATAAAACCGGTGGTGTTATTGACGATCAGTCTCAATCAATATAGTACGTATGTATCAAAGTAATCTGTGCGTGAGCGGGTGCATTCAACACCACACAGTAGCCATGCTTGTGCAGCTGGTTCTCGGATTATTGGATAGCTAATTATACGTAGTACGTAGATCTCCCCCCCCCCCCCCCCCCCCCCTGACCATGCGAGACTCTGTTTCAATCAGTAAAATAGTTTGAACGCGATCATTGGTTTCAGATCCGAGAACGTAGCTGCACAGGAAGTTAGTCCCGGGCTGAGAGGCAGTACCGGTACCTCTGAGGTTTCCTCTATGTAGGTGATGTTTGTCTTGACCCCGAGAGGCCATACAATATGGAGCTGGTCTTTGTTCAATTGAAGTAAGAATACAATCAAAATGAAGAGCGCGTTGAACATAAAAAATGCAAATACACTTTTGTTTCGTAGTTCAATGAGGTCCGCGGCGATACGTGCCTGTGGATATAAAAAAGACAGTTTGTTAGTATAGCAATGGGGAAAAGCCCCGCGGTGACCTGACTCTGTTTACCAAAGCTCGCCTATTGTTATGCCACTTTTATAAAACCGGCAATTGAACTTTGGGGGAGCTTTGGAAACGAGCCGACGGTCCCGCGGAGCGTAATTTACCTCCTGTGAACTCTCGTCGTACGAAATATTGGTCTTGATACCGAAGGGCCATTTAATGTGGAGCTCGTCTTTGTTCAGTTGCATCAAGAATACGATTAGCACAAAAAGGGCGTTCAGCATGAAGAACGCAAATACACTCTGGTCGCGGAGGTCCTTTAGATCGCTGGCAATACGTGCCTGATTCAATCAGCGAAGGAATTAATTTTATCACGTTTCATTAGGACCTTAATGGTATTCGGCAGAATGTAAGCTTAAAAAATTCCATCAGCTATAGTAATTCCAAATAATTCAGACTCTCACCAAAGTGGAGGTCTACGGATAAATTGATTCAATACCTTCTCCGCCTTGTCCTCGTCAATGGGGAAAAGATACTTCTCGAGTAGGTCCTTCCAAAATTGTTCCTCCTGCGGCGAAAGAAAGTCAACCTCTCCTTTCTTGAGGCCTTCGTCCTCCAACCAGTAAGGGCTGGCCAGGAAGGTGCGCTCGCGATTAGCTTCCGTATTCTGACTGACGGTGGTCTCGGTGTCGCTGTCGCGATGATCTCCGTCGACTGGATTCTCTTCTATCGGATTCATCGGATCGACGAAACGGGATCCCACGGACGAGACCCGCCTCCTTCCGGATACGTTTCCCAGAGGATCGACGGCCCTATTGCCATACGGATAATAGATTACAAACGTTCAGTCTCTATTAGACAGTTGTAATCTGTCCACAAACGACAATGCCTACTTCTCTATGGTGTCCAAGCGTTTTCCCAGCTGTTCCAGAGACTCGGCGATAGCAACGAGCTGTTGCTTCTCGTCGGATGGCTGGCCATGGGTACACATGATGCACTTGAACAGACCGGCCAACGAGATTTCTATGGAGCCTTGATCGTCGTTGTTGTTGCCACCGCCATTTTGCAGGAAACCGAGCAGCGATTTCTGCTTGGCTTTACGCTTGACTTCCTCGGCCTCTTTCTTCTCTTGCTCCATTTCCTGATGGATCGGTACAATTCGGCCAGTTAATTGTTGAGTCATTTACCAGAAAGATCCAACTGATTTCCCTTCCCACAACGATAGTTATTTCATAATGTGTTAATCACCGGTTATCTATATACATGAAATATAACGATTGTGTCTTTACCTGAGGATGAAAAAAGCGTCTGTGCGAATCCGAGCGTGCTTAATCAATTATTAGTTTGCATGATGTAATTACGCGAGAGTCTCTCGACTCCTACTTATCTGGTTCACCAGGCAATGTTGTTAAGGTTTGCAACAAAGTAGATCATTAGTAACAAGTACATGAAGGGTACGGCGATGTACTAGATAATCTTGCATGGAAGGCACAACAGTTCTTGAGGATGCATAATCCCCGCTATCACGGTCCGACCAATCACTGGGATACAAAAGAAACAGGCGAAAGAGACCCAGCTGTCCTCAGCCATTCGTATACAAATAGCTACCAATACGGCCATCATGATGACAACACCGATGACCAGAGCCAAGAAAAACTGTGAAAATTTGTTAGTACTGTTAGCTGGGAGTTGCGGAAGTGTCCCTCGTCCATATTATTGCTGGATGATAAATTATGTACTCAATCGGCTGTGTGATGCATAGACGAAGAATAGGGTATAGAGAAAGAAGCCAGCAAAGATGTTTTACAGTATGTACAAATACAACGACGGATGCAGTTGAGAATTATCTCCTTCGATGAACTACTGCCGCTATACACATGTACATCCAGGTGACCCGTTATGAAAGCACGATTGTATTGCAAAAAATTCAAACAAACCTTCTTGGTTTTCTTGACCTGGACCTCTCTTGTTCCCCAAGAGACAACGTTCAGGTTAATGATGGAGTAGAGGATCAGAAGTAGGTACATGGAGGGAATTGACAGTAGATATATGATGCCGGGAACGATGCACCAGAATTCTTGTGGATGAAGGCAGGCGGCTATAAAGAACGAGCCCGACATTGCTATCAAAAAAATAGCGGAAGGTGAGCCTACTCCGTCCTCACCCAATTGGAGAGCTGTACCGACAATTACGGCCATCATGATCATCGCGTAACCTGTCGAGAGCATCTGAGCGAAGAGAAGCTGAAAGGGCAGACAACAGTGATACAATAGTGAGGACACACACACAATTACGACACCGAAGAAACGACGTTGTGCAAACAAGGAATATGCCCTCTCCTCGGAGATTCGGAATTTCTTTGAAATCGTTTATCGACGCCAAAAATAGACGATGATACTTACTTGTATTTCGGATTTACAAGTAAAACAAACGGCCATAAATAGCAATATAGGGATGATGTTGTAGTAGAAGCTAGTCCAATTATCGATCTGGAAAGCAGCGACAAAGGCTCCCACCAACATAAGGAATATTGTACCCGGTCCAAGGATCGTGCCTCCTGTTTTGATTGAACAAATATGAAGCTTACAAATATGAATATCGACGTAAATCAATCGAACTTGACTCAAGGGAACGATGACTCACCCATAAGCAGGATTTGATAGGATATGTAAGGCAGTGATATGTTGTCGTTGATCTTTATAGTACGCTTGTAGTCCATAAGCAGATCCATTATATTGGCCATGGTGGAGGGCACCCATCTACGACGCTGGTTGTAAAATTCGTTGAAACCTTCCGGTGCGTGAGTGTAGGCGTCACTCGCGGCCGAATATTCGACCTGAAGAAAAGAGTGGGTGACAATTAATATACATATAAGTCGGTAAGTAAGAAGACGTCAGTCAACTAGAGCAATCGATGATCGTTTCAATATCTCAAAGATTTCGGATTAAAACGGATTAATTCCCATCTGTTGTTGGATGGTGTTAGTTTACTCAGATCTATTCGATAGCATCTTGGGCAAAGACACGCTTACTCTGTAACCCCTTTGTAGCAGTAGAGTGCACAGCCATCTGTCCTCGCCTTGATCGTATTGAACGTAGTGCCTGGCTTCATCGGATCTGGTAGTATATTTCTTCATAACGTTGTCATCCATCAGTGCCTTGCCTCTAAATAACGAGAAACACCCCGGACTACAGAGTACACATCCGATCATGTGCTCGGTTGCCTTTTGCAGCCAATGCCCGATGGCGTATTCAAACATTTGGTACCAGACCATGGGACCTGTAAGAAAATGCGTAGAATCAAGGGGCGCACATCGTACAAAGGCAAGTTTATCGCCAAGGAATCCTCACCGGATCCAACAGGATGAATACGTCCGCATGCGGCACCCAAGTTCTTGTTTTTCTTCATCAAATCGATCAAAAGCTTGACAGCAGCCGGCTGGAAGTCAATATCGCCGTCCAGAGTCAAGAGGAACGTGTTCTCGGCAATGACTTCCTTACGGTCGACGCTTATCGGCAGTTCCATGAGTCGGTGGCCGAGGAGGTAGTACATGTACATTACCTGAACAATTTTATCAGATTATACACTGATTCGCAATGAATTGAGGCCCTAAATGCCTTCCTCTTTCTCTTACTCCTCTCTCCCTCACTCACCTGACTCCAACGTTTCCTGTGACGAATCTTGCTCTTGTCTTTGAGATGAGCAATCATTTTGGTTTTACCTGGCAAAGTCCACACCAGGCGACCTCCGTACGGCGTCGGATACTTTTTCGGGGCTCTGACGTGCATACGTGTTTGATGGATGTCTGAAGCGGCCTCGTCCAGAGTGTCGACCAGAAGTTTGACGAAACGGTTCACCTGGGACTCGTTGTCGTCATGGTCAGATATCTCAAAGGCATCGTCGAAAAATATGTGAGCTGAGGATGTAATCAGACAGTGATTAGCCAAGTGAACAAAGATCTTTAGAACCCACCACAGAGTGAGTTGAAATAATGTGAAATCTTTGAGAATTGGAGGGAAATCCTTTTAAATATTTTTGAATGTCGAATCGATTGATTGATGAATTGAATCTCTACTCTTCCTTGTATCGAATCATCTTTCTACATGGGGGTATAACAGTTGAACCTACTCTCGAACTCATAGTAGTCAGGGTCGACGACTTTGAGATACTTTTGGGCAACTCTTCTCGCACACTGATCCTCGTCAAGTCGGAGAATGCTCTTCAAGAACTCGATCATTTCCTCCTTGTTCTCGTGCCACATAGTAGCGCAGGCGAAGATCCTGGTCACAAGATCGCTGTTCTTGACAGCGGAAGGTGGAGTCGCGGATCCATCCGTCTGTTCGTATATGGTCTCATAGTCACCGTCTCCCTTCTCCTTCTCTATCTCTGCCAAGTCCTGCAAACATCACATCGTTTTTGAACCTCATCGCTATGAGTCAGAGAAAGAAAAACCGCCGACGAATAAGAATTCGATCACCGACCTCCACGGTTACTTCGGGCTGATCATCGCGCTTCCTGTTCAGCCCCATAGACTGGTCAATCAAGAGACCGTCGTACATTGGCGCGACGAATAGCTTCTCTGTGGAGGCAAGACGCTCGCATTTTGGAGTCCATATGTGGAGGGTGATCCATGTCTGGGAGAGCAGCCATAGCAGCCAGACCCAGGCGTACTGCTTGGATATGAAGTCGCTGAGAAAGTTGAGGGGAGGTGATTCGTAGAAGAGGTAGTCGGGTATCGTGCCATGGAAGAAGCAAGGATCTCCGTTTCTTAGACCGCACGCAGCAATGAGGAGCGAAATAGAGACGGGGATCGTGAGATTTACGGGGAAGGCGTAACTGAATCCTTGGATCAATATCTTGCAGGCAAATTTACCTGAAATTGAACGAAAAAGACAGTTGACAGTCGGATCGATGTTATAAACGCCGAAATGAGTTGTGGCGGCTCTTTACCGAAAACGTAGGCGAAGTAGGCGCCGGCTATTTGTAGCAGCAACACGTATACGGGAGTGTTGAAGTCCGCGACTATTGTCTCGGTCTCGCCGTTCGGGAGAACCTCAGAAAGGTCGGGTATCGTCCCGACGACGGACGACTGTACCTCGGTGACGGTGATCTTGTGATCGCCGAAGGCACTACCGAACATCGTAAACAGGTGACTGACGCTGTTGCCCTTGCAGTGGAGGATTATCACAGAGCTTACGAAGAATGCCACGATCTTCCAGACGGACACGAATATGTAAGTGAAGTACCTAGTCAGTCTCATCTCCTCCTTGACTCGGCCCAGCGATTTTATCAGTCCTGAAAATGCAGAGCGTGAATACTGAGGATCGTATCTTTCGATGGTAGAATAATCCTGAACCATCGCAGCTGGGCGAAGCGGGCTGAATTGCGATTTCGCGTAAAGTTCCCCGAGCCAGCGATCAACGACATTGGTCACAAAATACGTTCAACTCACCCAACGGACTCTGCACGGACACGTAATTCTCCCACCAGCCGCAAGAGACGAGCGCCAGGGCGACGGGGATGAGCCACAGGGATGGGTTCGAACTGTCGAGTAGAGGCCATACGACGAAGGCTGTCGCCTGGGCGGCCAGGGCGGCGAGATCTACGAGGACGAGGACGAACCGTCTCGACTCGTCCCGCTTCTTGTTCCTCGATAGTAGCCCTGCGATTTGTCAACGAACGGATACGTATAGTTTGGATAGGCACTTTTACGCCCCCGAAATCCCGCCACCGCCACAGGTAGAGATGGAAATCAGAAATAGCTGTCTAATGTATGGAAAACTATTGAAAATATACTCACCGAGCAGCCCGGGCACGAAGCAAACGCAATTGGTGAGCATAGCTCCCTGGACAACGTCGAGGTCGGGCAAAACGCTCATAAACATTAGAGCAAGACCGACGACGTGAAAGGTCTCCATGACGAAGACGAGCATGAAGTGACCCACCGTGGGCTTCTTCCATGATTTGAAGAAGCATATTCTGATGCTGCGTATCAGGGTGCCGATTTCAGGTACCGCGAATGCGATTATTATGCACCATATCCACGCTATTCTCTCCTCCTCCGGCAGCGTGACAACAAAGGTCTTGTCTCTACCTGGGGAAACATGCGATAGGCTTGTGATAAACGTTTCCGTTTGCATACGTTGAAATCGATCGCGTAGGCGCGTGGGATATCGGGACTTTTCCTCACCTAGCAGCCGGTTGCAGTATAAAACGGTTCTGTCCGCTCTTAGCTGAGAGGTCATGAGGAGGATGGTGCCCTTAGCGATTACGCCGCTTCCCAGAACTATAACGAATACACCGAGGTACACGAGGACCTTTGTGATTTGTACTGTGACCTCCAGGCATTTCTGATTCGCCGTCGAACCAGAGTCCATCTTCGACGGCGGGTTCCGGAACACATCCCATCCTTTGGTTTCCGTTACAGTTCTTTGGCTGTTTACCAGAAAATACAGTAAAAACGGCGTCACGTTTCGCCCCTATAGACGCCGCACAGTTTATCCGCTTTTTTTCTAGCAATATAGGAACCCTTATGGAATAAAAACTCTTACTCACCTTCCGGCATACTCCTGCGCTGTCAACGGGGTGCTCTCATCGTCCGAAAAGTCATCTGGGCCGGCGGTACCCGCCCCGGGGACACCGCCGTTCTGATTCTTCATCATCCTGCTGTACCTTCACTGAAAATAAACGTTCCGCAATCATAATCCCTCTCACGCATATACCTATGTATAATTAAGAAAGACAACTTCTACGAATAATCAGATATATTAAAAGCCGGAGTTTCCGAAGTACCTATCGCTTTGCATATTTGAATGCAGCCGAGATAAGAGCGGTACCCTAAGCCCCTAGCCCCATAAGGACAGGACTCAACTACAATTCTTCGACAAACAGTGGAAAACCGACGAATCGAAAATCGAGCCTAAGAAGATTCGGAAAATATGATAGAAATAGAAATGGAAATAGAAATAGAAATGAAGACCGATTGCCCAAGTTGGAAATATCTTCAGTGTGTGAAAATTGTCTATTTATATAGAGGTAATAATAATAATAATTTCACTGCCCACGGTGCGAATTGTAACATCAGTAGTGCGGTATGGTAGGACTTATAGACCACATATTCACCGTCGTATTCACACAGGACGAACTTGACTCTGGCAGCCGCATCGACCGTGCACATATATGTATATGATACGTATAGAAAATCTGCAAGCGAGTCAATGACCGCGGGCTACGTGAGGACACTGCCACGAGCAAGGAGAGATTACAATAGTACTATATTCGTCGCAGTGAAGACGAATTACGTTCGTATGAGATGAATAAAAAATTATTGATGAGGGAGGCGGCTTTGCTGCGGATTATTGAAAATTCTGAGTGAAACACGCATAAACTATACTGCCATTTCATTCTTCGAGTAGTTTAATGAGCTAATGTATATTGATATAGGTGGGCATATTATTGTGGTATGCGTGAATCGGTATTTCCGCGGATCGAGCGCACCGAGGTCATTCGCTGTGTCTCAGAGTATGGGACACGTCGCGATCGTGGAGACAAAGAAAGGTAAAAACAGTTGAACGGAATCGTAACGAGCGTCGAGCTACTATACGGTACTACTATACATCGCAAGGACCCGTGGCAGAGATCCGGGATTTCGCGTGAACCAAACTTGTTTCAAGTCGCGATATAATTTCGTCTTTGTCCCTACCGCCTTGACTACGCCGCCGTATTGGGTCCGGCTACTCTATGGCGCATGGAAAGTGAAAGGGATCCAGAGAGCCAGAGCCAAGCCAGATAACATGCGGCAAGGACGTCGGGTGCAGCCTTGCCAGTTGGCGGTTCCCCGACCCGTTCTCTGACATGAAATATCCGCGCCACTTCCTATCTCAGGCATGTATACCCCTTGATCTTTCGTTAGCGAGAGACTGATATAGGTATACACCTTTACCAATGGCTATGATCTGGGTATACGTGGAAACAATCGTATCAAGCCTCGCAATGTCGCGTGAATATCCGCAGCCGAAAAGAGTTTGTCAGCGTCAGCGCAGCTGGCCTTGGGAGAGAGAAGCGGCGACATGTATTCTGACTTCTGTTGTTTGTCACTCAGCGATGCACATCTCGTGCAGCAATTTTCTCCGCATACCATCGCCGACCCACCGATATAGGAATTCAACCCCGCGGGCAGCCGGGTGTCCCGGTTCTATTTATAGGTGGTAATCGCGCGTTGTTCGCCCTCGCGCGAAAGTAATTTTTCACTTTCGCTCTATGTGGCGGCTGCTGCTCGGGTGACTCGAGCCAGGGAACAGGTTTCAATTTGTAACGGAGTAAAAATTTAAGCCGCCTGTTATTCCATTCCGAACCCCAGTCGATTCCTATAGTAGCTCCGCCTTTGTTCTCACAGTGTCGTTATTTTATCGTAGTAGCTGTCGATCTCGCCGAGGCCGATCATCCGGGAGTCTGCGTTCACCTATCCGAATTTCACGGTCCTACAATTGTTCCGACGAACGTACATACACATACATATTATACCTATGAGGCCATACCATTGTCAGACGTATCCCACAACGCGTATATCTATCAATCTCATCTCATGTCTATTGCTTGATAAGATGAGGAAAATTGGTATACAGATCGTTTGTAATCCATCAGCTGGCTAAAGGGAAGAAGAAAAATGTAACTCTTTCCTTTCGCGGTCGCGAATAAAGAGGGAAGAAGGGAAAAGTCCGAAAGGTAAGACGCAAGATATCTCATCCATGTCATCTGAGACACGAGGCGAGAACGCGAATCACCTCGTCTGTACCGTCCTGGGAGGCGACACGGGAGCGCGAGATAACTCGTCCATGTCTGCAGTTAACGGGCTAGGCGTTTAGTTTAGGATTTATGCTTGTTTCCAAAAATCAGTGAATCTGTTTTCACTATTATGAATTATAGTATAAATCATATAGTATAGGCGAATACGCGAACTGTCATCACCTCCATTTGCGGAAGGAAAGGTGGAATTTTGTAAACGGCAAAAGGTATTCTTGAGTCATGCGGAACGACTGAGACCAGTCGTTGCACAGCGGTATGTATGCAATATCCCGCTGATCTACTGCATCGCGTATTACTATTGCGAAAGATAGTACAAGTCTTGAGAATCCTCTCTCCGAAACTTTTTGATCCAAGCTATATCTCCAGAAGAGTCCAGGGATTGGGAATTTTCAGGTACGAGAGATAATGTAAAGGGTTACCACAAAAAGTTGGGATATTGACGTGGATTTTCATAGTACAGCAGAGAAAGTTTGTGAGTTCGGCAGAGTGACACCAACATTACTCGGAACGACTCCAAAGTCGGTGGAGTCCACGAGTTGTTTTTCAATCTGCCGCATTTTTCTGGACAAGCCTTATAAATGAGCTGCGGTAGTCCACCCCAACTCGGCGGTATTTTACCCCGACCCTGTTGTACGATGTGTTTCATTATTTTTTATCTTATTCAACCTACAGAAACACGAACTCTCATTCTTTCTCAGATTTTTCGGACTAGCCGTTCTCTCTCTGTCTGAAAAAAATAAAAAATCAAGGTCCAAGTCAGAATGAAACTGATCGTAGAGGGTCAGGGAAAAATGCCGCCGAGTTGGGATGGACTACCTCAAATGTGTGAAACTTGCGCTTTTTATAGTGCAATAGTAGTAGGTACATTCAAAAATTTCAGAGATAAGTGTACACAATAGCTTGGTTGAATTTCATCAGGGAAACCGATTCGGCCTACAGCCAGCTGCAACGGTCCAGCGGCTTCTTTAGAAACTTTATAGGAATTGCCAGACCAGCTAGTTCAACAGCTGTTGTGTATCGGGAACTTTTCACTGTATAGCGGCGATCGGACGAGAGAAACTAGACGACCAATAAAACATGCAATACCTGATCAGATCTCGATATGGGAATCGTTGTAGCACGCTACAACGTGTGGACTTCGGCGTATATTCACGGTGATATATCTCGTGAATACTGACAGCCGTACTTTCGTAGATGCGTAAGATGTGGGGAACTGGTAACACAATCATTTTTTTTTTGGCGGTGCGTATATGATCGCGGGAATTCCCTTGAGGTGTATAGCTGCGCAGGAAGACCGCAAGGAGTCACGGAGATAAGAGAATACTCGTTTCTTGCGCACTTTCGATGACCATTCGCAGGTATAGTAACATATACTACATGGCCGAATGCACATAAAAACTGAAATAATTCTTCGATCGCGCAAGAGTATTGCGCTACCATGTCTCAGAGTTATAGTATGTAGCCTTGGGCTAGAACTCCCACTGTTATATACTCTCACCTGTGTATATCGAAAACGAGCGAAGGGAACCAGTACTTGGAAATAAGTAGAACGTCGGCTATTATCGGCTGGTGGCAGCTACTGCTGCTGCGTTGAAGACCGAAAGAAACTATTCCTCTGACAGAATTCTGCTTTAATATTTCCAAGTTTCCGCGGTAAATACGTACAGGTATATGTATAGCAACAATGTAAGAGGTCCTCGCCGCTTTATTCGTTGGGTATACTCAGTGTTACGACATGGGTCAGTATGTCGGGTGCGCAGACCCTTTCGACAAAAAGTTTTCGCCAATATACGTCACTCGCTCGTTCGTTCGTTCGTTCGTTCGTTCGTTCGTTCTATATAACACAAAACAACTTTCACTCGGCCTGTAACTCTATTACTAGCTAAATGGACAATGATCCGAGTCATATAGGTATAGGGACGTTTCCCCGTGCCGTATTTTGAACTGCTCAAACGTTCGGGACGAAGATCTACGTACATACTCTCAATGGGTTCGATAACGTGTATACCTATTCCCATGTTCAATTAGAGGGGTAACCGCAGTGAACCATCATAAATGAACGCCGATAACAAGATTATATTATCTATACTACAGTCAGTGTAATGCAATGCCTGGCCCAACGGTGAACTCTAACTACTTTCAACCCTTGACCATACCGCAGAGGCCTGCAGTTAGGCCACCCGCGCTAACCCTAGTAGTAACACCCGGTTCGTGTCCAGACATGATACGGCGGTGAATATATCGTCCATAGGTTTGAAACGCTTCGCAAAGAGTTGATGCTTCGATCGATTATGGATTGAATACCATGAGCTATATTGTAGGGGGTATTGTTTCCTAACTTCCTAATTTTTTCCTAATTTCAACGAATAAGAAAGCCCTAACCCAATATAACAATTGACAATTTCTACTGGTGGCCACCTCAACGCTGCTCCGAGTGTTCAGACGTTAGACATTCACCCTGTACGTAATTATGACGATGGATATACTATCGATCATCGTATGAGTCTTGGCGCTGTCCAAAATTTCTGAATGTATAGTTATCATAACGATTTCATACGAAATATAATTACTTATGGTTGACCCGGGACACTCGCCCCTATTTGCCTTCAGATACGATCTTCGAAGAGTTTGCGCATTCGGTGGGACCACACGCGAAGCGGCGAGCAAATACGCAAATAATATAAAAGCTGTCTGTATAGAGCTGTTTATAGTTTTATAGGTACTGGTGAAATAACTATACAATGAGCGGTATGAAGAGCGTTTCGATTGATAATAATTAAGATACTGGAATTCCGGGTATGGGTAAGCATTATAATATCTATCACATACGCAACTGTATAACGTAGCTAAGTTATACTCACAGCTGGACATACAGTTGCTTCACAATGAGCAACGACAATTAACGATTCGTAAATTGTTTCGATTCGCAAATGAGTTACCAAAAATTTCGGTACGAGGATCAATATTTATCTTTCATACAGCAACAGACGTATGTATATGATCATTGAAGTTTGTTTTACGATAAGGCGACGACGATCGGCGATTCAAAAATCGTTTCGATCTACTATCATTGAGATACAGCTGTTAATCCTTCTATATGTATGCATATTGTATGTACTACGCAGTATACGTACACGAAATCTATACATACCAATATTGATCTTATTTTTTACGCAAAGAGGTCTGCCCGCGGGTGGAAATCTAAACTTTTTTCTCCGGATTTTGGAGGGCTGTAACCTTGCCATCTTGACCAGATATCCTACAAGCGTAGGATTTTTATTTTTTCGTGATACCCCATCCGATATTAGCAATAATAACAAATTATAGTATATGGGCATTGTAGCTTCATTTAAATGACCGACGGCACGTCTGCAGACGAGCGGTGACAATCGACGCCTGGTAGGAACTAGGATGTGGTCCCCGCACCCGTCTCACGCCCACGCCTGGGGTCCCAGTGAATACAGTTATATACGCGCGTTTTGGTTATAGATACGAATCAGGAAAGCCCAATTGGATTTATTATTTACCGAATTCTCGACCGGTCGCGAGTGACAGCGATTTGGGTAAAATAACAGGAAAACACGGCTGTACAAAGGAAGGAGTTACAACGGACGACCGGGCCCGTGAATAATCCGGTCTGCAATTATATGCTGATATATCTTAGGTACAGGCCTTGCATGTGGAGTGATTTCGATGCCGGAATTGAACAGCTTGATTACATCAGTTTTTCATCTGACAGCAAATTGAAAACGGTGACAAGCACCGGGGGTAGATTAGGTAAAATATGTACTATGTTACAACACATATAATGGATCGACGACGCCGATTACAATATATACTAATTGTACAACCGATTACCGGGTGACGCGCTCACATGGTGAAAAAAAGAGAATCCACAGAATTATTTTCATTTCTCGCCGTTGGCTATCTACGTTGGCTGGTTGGGGGGGTATAACGTGAAGCAAAACATAAAACTGAAATCGAGCGTTAGGCAGAGGTAGGTATATATTACGCGTATATCAATAAATTAACGGTAACTATGACGTTTCTACTTTCGAGAAATGCTCCACGCTGTTGCAACTCCGTCAGTGACGCAATTTTTGACAGTTGGGCGACTCGGAGGAACGCCGATGAAATCATTCGGACTTTTCGCCTCTCTTCATCCTCAGGAAATTCCAGATGACTATTAGGCGTAGTATATACGTAGAAGTCTCGAAATTGTTCGAATCCGCGAAACATGTATCTCACTACGTATAAGTGGAGGATATTGCGTTGACCCCTCACGTATATCATATACCTATGAGCATATGAATACCGTAACCGCACGATGTATACGTATACTATTAGGAACAGACACACTTTATACGCTACATCCGTTCTTTGATCGCGCTGCTTAAACGGAGCGCGCTAGAAAGTAGACTAGGGCACGATTGTGTGAAAAGAGACCCGGGGATTTTTCGCCTTCTGTACCCTCTGTCGTTCACATTGGGAGAAGAAATGGATTCGACTGCGGTGCAAGTACTGATTAACTTGGAATAAAAATAAAACACACCTTGTTCCCTCGGCCGTATACGAATCACAGGTAAACCTGAAGATTTATGTAGGACATGTTTGTCCCTTGAACACTGAAACCACTAGATCCGTTCTGTTCTCGACACTTCCGCGATAGCTATTCGTTGATAGACGAATACGATAAGGGGGCACAAAAAAATCGTGAAAATCGTCGCGGCGTATCAAACTGGTGAAAGCGTGAGCAAGGTAAGTATGCACGACAGGTATGTGTGCCGGGGGCCACTGGCCAGAGACTGGCCGAAGATCCCGCGCGGCAGGGCCACCAGATACTTTCACGAAGGTGAGACGGGATCTGATTGGCCATGACGTCACTTAAAGATCTGTTATATCAGAAAGAGCGGGGAACGGGGCTGGTTGGGTAAATGTCACATACTTTGTTAGGTTTGAATCACCGATCGCGACATTTATTTATTAATCGATCAATTCCCCGGTTTCTTAGCTCCGGGTTCTCCGGCCATCCATATGGCTGCAGGCCTGGCGTGGCCTCGCCGCGCCGTATGTTCCTTCATAGAGGGATGCGATTTACAACTGATATATTATCTACAGGGCGAAAGGAATCGTTTACCTGGAAATTAGTTTGCCAGAGCCATGGCTGGTGATGTGCTTCTCGTATATCCGCTGGCCTCTTTCGATCGCGCACTTTTAGACACCGAATTATCAGATCTGAGCGCGAGACTATAGACTGGCGGGGTCGAGAATCTGCGGCATTCGAAAACGAATCCTCGTTATATGTTTCCGTAGCTCTTTGGACGAATTAGAGAATCTCACCGAATCTGGAAACATAACATTTTTCTGTTTGTTCGAATTCGAGATAAGCGGATTTGAGGGGACCATAACGGATATTTTCCCCTCGTGATATTTTTGAATTTTCGATTACACATTTTTCTACACTATTTCGGGACGCGGTATAATTAAAAAGTCGTAAAATATTTACGAAACGTCAGCCTCGATGTGTAGGTATTCAGTAGGTATAATACACTTCGAACTTGAGAAGGCCTGTGCTTTCAAAGCCTTGGTTCTCGCTGCCCTCCTCCCCCTCCCCCACGCCCCTCGATAACTCAACAATACGGCTTGACCTCAGATATCGCGTTGGAATTTGCGAAAACAAAAAAAAAACAATGCTCCCATCCATTGGTTCAGTAACACTCTTAAAAAGGCGGAAAATAAATTAGGTGACTTCACTATCAATCGAATCCCCGGTAAGAGATATCATTTTCTTTGTTGTCAAAGTCCCGCGATTCAATTGATTAACAACTCGATATTTCCGAGTCATCTGTTGTTTATGATTCGGTCTTTCCCCGGACCCGCGTAATTTACCGCTTTAGGAGTTCCTAGACATCCCAATATATAGGTCAGCTTTCCCCCATCTTTAGGCAAGAATGCCAGAAAGGGGTGCTTCTATCGTGCGGGCAAGCATGCCGTGGCCGCAGCCGGCGTCTCAGAAAAATGTGTTCTTTGCAAGCAGCAGAAGGTAAGAGAAAAAAAAACGGTGCGGGGGGGACGAACATAGACAGAGATCCATTGTGAGCTCACACAATAGAACTGCTGTAAACTGACGAGATGGAAACAAAAACAGTTGACGAAAAATTAGATTCTCAGATTATTTGAATATAAAATAGTTTATTCACTATATTGTCATGTTATCAATCTGCATAGGATTGTGAATCACGTATTTCAGAAAAGGTGTACGTCTGACAAATTTAGAGAAATTCTGACACGGTCAATTTCAACCTTGGTTCGTTTTTTTTTTTTTTTTTTTTCGTCAGATGCATTCCGTCTGAAACCCGCGATCCAAATATTTCCTATCCACAATAGAACAATGTTTGGACAATTTGACATAATACATCATCATTGCATACGATTCAATAAATTACTATAATTGCCTATGATTAAGGAGGCAGATATAAGTTGAGCTTAAGGAGGGCTCATCATTTTTCGAATGTATTTGTTCCCGAAAGCCCATTGAAAGATTCAAAAAATTACAACGTGAGAAAGCGAGAGCGTCAACAGCAATTGGTTCATTCTGAGGCGAAACCAAATCTTTAATCCCGATTTTTCAGAAACTCAATTTCACAGCGTTGTATGTGGCCAATTTTTCGCGAGAACAGTTGAAGATAATTGAATGAGATCCTTCAATATTAATTGTATCCGTTACGCTACCTGGTAGCCGATGATTTTCCGAGAATAGAACGCGAAATCCGATTAGCTCGATCCTTTGTTCCCATCACTTGCCGGACTGATGATCTTTAGACAAATTCAAAGAGTCGGGACAGTCGTCCCTCTGCTTGACGGCTTGTTTCATTCCATGCACAGTCATATCTAACATAGAGGCGAAGTCTGGCTTGTTTACGTTTGTGATGGAAACGTCCTGCATCGAGTAATCGGATCTTGGCTTGGAGAGGTCGTTAGATTCAGAGTGTTTTTTCTGATCACCCGAAAATTCGCCAGCCAATTTAGAGTCCGGTACTGACAAAGACATGAGACCCTTTCCGAGGTCCGAAGTTTTGAACGACATTTCCGATGATATAAAATCGGCTATGGGAAACTCGGTTGTCTTGTTAACGTCAATAACGGTTACGTCTTGATTTTTGCCGCCGAGGGGCGAAAACAGATTTGCCAAATTGCAGGCGTAGGCCGGTGAGGTTTTGGCTATATCGTTTATTGAGAAACCTGACAATTTTGCCAAATCGCTGGTTGAGAAGTTGGCCAGTTTCGAAAAATCGGAGAATTTACTAAGCTGTGATATGTCCGCCAACGGGAAGTCCGTAGTTCTATTCTTGACGGCGGTGTTCGAGGAGTCGCTCCCCAGTAAATTTGTTACCTTGGAAAAGTCCGCGGTTGAAAATTCGTAATCGGGTTTAGAATTTTTCACGGAAACTGTCAGTTCGCCGGATGTAAATTCGGCTGGCAATTTATGCTTGGTGTTGATATTCATATCGGGCATAGGTAAGTCGAACTTTTGCCCCTTGATAACGTCATGGGCATCGTTTTTGTCTTTGGAAGTTGACGGGACGTTGAAAGGCTTGAGTATTGAGACACTAGAATCTAGTTTAAAATTTACCGGAGTGAGGAAAAGGTTGGTCGGATTGAGGCTGGGTCGTCCAATTGGATCAGGGACGAGTGGAAACTTGACACTTGAAAATAGATCGGAACTGCTGACGATGTTCGACGGCTGCGTCGTCGAAGGCGGATCCTCCATTCCAGGTGCAACGATCTCCCTTATCACGTCCCAATACGATCCGTTCGATTGATTGCGCGGCAGTTTCGACGCCAACGAGCTCTGTAAACACAGAATTTATATTGCACAGACATTGGGGGTACGGTAAATATCGGTGACGACCATTGCTGATACAAGGGAGGCCGAGCCGTTTCCGTATTCATTACATGGTGGCTACTACAAACAGTCATAAAAATACCTTGACTTTTCCCTGACTTTCCCTGACCAAATTATAATTTTTTCCTGACTGAATTTCGGGCTAATTACTGATTATTCAAGTATATAATAAATAATGCTCTTAATCAATGCTGATGAAGAACAATTTTTTAGATTATTTTTTAGCTTGTACAAGTTTTACAACTATTTCCATTGATTGGTAAAAAGAAAACAAAATCACGGGGGACCTTTTATTCTGTCCCGTTCTATATCACCATAAAATTCCCTGACTTTTCCCTGATTTCCCGGTTTTCCCTGACCAGGGGCCACCATGTTATCAATTTCATTCAAAGTGCAGAGATGCGTCAAATGAATACTTGCCTTCAATTTCTCAAGATACGTTACGTTCCCATTGAAAATCGCTCTAAAGTCGACACAGCTCTCATTTTTATAATAGTCGACGCATTTTTTCTGGAAATCGAAAGGTATACAATAGAGTTTAATCCGAATAATATTGATAAATAATTTGTCACAAAAGACAAAGACTCAGGATTGTCGGAGGCTTTCACTTTCGAAATTTCCGAACCATTAAAGACAAACGAATAAAAATCTTACAATTTCATCGATAGCTTCCTGAGAGAGAAACTGTTCCTGCGACAGCGTGTAACTCAATAGCATTGGCCGTGGGTATTCATGAGGCCGATTCTCTGGTGGAGGCAGCGACCAGAAGAAGTTGAAGTTGGACTCGTAGCAGTTGTTATCGGTATTATAAGGAGCTGCAAGGAGTAGACAGAAGAAAAGGTGACGACTGGCTAGGGACTCCATCAGAACAGGGGAAAAAAGAAAAGAAAGAATAGAGGCTGATTTGTAACTACGACAGGAAAAAGAGTACAAAGAGAGTACGTACAGCAGATCAACCCGACACACGGTGTGTAACTGTTGTCGCTCATGCCTTTCATTTTAATTTGATAATCCAGCTGCGAATCTACATCCCGCAACGACGGGGATGCGTGAGTCCTGGGATGAGAATGATACCATCCTACCAGGGTCAGCTGCTTCCACTCCATGGCTCTCGCAATTTCTGCCTCTGCCGCAGCAGCTGCGTTTTTGTCCCTTCCGTCGCATCGGCACGGAAAGGCATAGTTTATTGTCAAGTCTAGAAAGTAGAGATGGCGTTACAAGTATTAATTAAACTAAATCGGAACTGAATTCAAATTCAGCCCAAAGGGCTTGTTTAACCTGACTTTGTTGGATAGCGAAGAAATCTTACTATGAGCGTTGATGTCCCAGTGTCCTCCCAAGTAACCACATACTTCCTTGTCTTTGAGGTGACAATGTAGGTCCACTACGAGCGCTGCGGTGGTAGAGAGAGTGACTAGGAAAGGTTGAATCTTTCCAAGAGAACTGAATGACGTGAGTTCGACCATGGTGCTCATGTCCCTGAATGAGATGAAAAACATCCGAGAATTAGTATATCATCGAGCCGTTCTCTTTGAAAGACCTGGGTGAGGTCGGGGCTCACATTGCGTGACTTCGTATCCCGAGATTCGTGTGCTTCACTGGAACTCTGACTATAGGCACACTGACTGGCGGCTTCTCGATCACCTCTTCCGTTTCCATCGAAACATCCATCATCGCGAACCTGCGCGCGTGTCACGAATCCGTTGTGTCAGATTAGGAAAAGGCGAACAAGGCGAAGTGACAGATATGTAGACGAGACTTCGCGATATTTGTATCAACGTATCCAGTAGCTTATAGGAGTGTCGACAGTTTGGTTAGGAATGAACAGTCTCGCGATTTCAGAACGCCTATTGAACGCGGGTCGCGAGATATGAATATCGCGTGCGAATGGTACCGAGCGTTTAACACATGAAAATTGACGACATATTGCTGACCCTTCAACATTTCATATCAGGCAAACAAGCTAGAGTTCGTTTCCGCGATATTACAACTTGTTTATACATGCCAATAAACAATCAATGCGCGGGCCACCGGCACATTCGCCGCGGGGATAGCAACAGATAGCAAAATCAAGCTCTTTGAGCAGAGCAGTATCGCTGGTTGTAGTTCGATTCACACGGCACGGGCTGAGGTGGCGACACAAGACGGACGAACGAAACCGGTCCGTACCGTCACGTGCCGTCGTGTGGGATACAAATATACAATTGCGATTCACGTCCTTCACGATTAGACAATCAAATGCCGTGCGATAATTTACGTAGAGCCTCTTCTCCATGTTTTTGATAGACATTGGGAATAATTAACTTCAATACAATAACCAGGCTGTTAGTTTAATTTCGAACCTGTCAAAAGGTTTAGCACACAGCCTGCCAGAGGAGGTTAACCGGAAAACGACTGAGTTTGGTTTGGTTTTTTTTTTATTTTTATACAAAACTACCGTAGGCATCGATTATTCCCTTTCTGTGAAGTCTTTGACAATCGTTCGCGCTTCGAAGCATACGGTCATCACAGGAGAGCCCAAACGTAGACTGTATTTCCCAGCCTGACGTAACCTAACCTAACCAAACCTAACCTAAACTTCGTTCCTCGGTTCTAAACGCGTCACTCGCTTGACGAGTTGAGAGTTGATGTCAAACGATTAAGAGAGAAGAAGGAAATTAACAATGTTTCGATTATGGAATCGATTCACGCCCCTCATACGAAGCAATAACCACGCAAATGAGGTAACCTCTGTACCTACACGCTATTTTGCGTCTGTCAAAGAGTTCGAATGTAAGTGGAGAAGGAGATCACTAGATTGACGTGTTGAGCAGTCGCAATTCTTCATTTCACCCAAGATTCACCCCAACACTGTCTCTGTATTGTTTTTCCAGCTCCTATCAGCGAAGAATACAAAAAGGGACCTTCCGAAGGTCGCTCACTTTACCTGGATGCCCAGGCTACGACACCAATGGTAATAATAATTTTCTCAGGAAGCCAATGTGAAATCTAGGTACATGACAGCAAATCCGCGTATGATAATTACAAAAGTTTGTCAAATTGCTATTTCAGGATCCAAGAGTATTGGATCAGATGATGCCGTACCTGACAACCTACTATGGTAATCCTCACTCCAGGACTCACATGTACGGCTGGGAGTCAGAGGCAGCTGTCGAACATGCCCGAAAGGTTCGCATGGTCCATACTATCCCCTAAATATGATCTAAAGTTTGAAACCATGTTTCTCATTCGATTTTATCTCAACTTTTGCATAGCAAGTAGCAAATCTGATCGGAGCTGATCCGAAGGAAATTATCTTCACGTCTGGAGCAACGGAATGCAATAACATATCCGTGAAGGGTGTAGCAAGATTCTACAAGCAGAAAAGAAAACACGTTATCACGACACAAACTGTAAGTTGTCGCATGGGATGAAGATATCTTTGACACCTTGCAGTCAAACACACAGATTTCTATGCTCAACTCATTCTCCTCATATTCCAGGAGCACAAGTGCGTCTTGGATTCTTGCAGAGCTCTGCAAGCTGAAGGATTCGATGTGACGTACCTCCCTGTCAAACCAAATGGGCTCATAGACCTGGATCTATTGGAATCTGCTATAAGACCGGATACATCCCTTGTTACAATAATGACAGTAAACAATGAGATTGGTGTACAACAGCCCATCAGTGAAATAGGAGCTATGTGCAGGTTATTGCTGTTCCACTTGCATGGAATTATAATATCAATGAAAGAATTATAGAATCACGTGTTTTGTCAAAATTCACAGGAGGAAGAAAGTTTTCTTTCACACGGACGCGGCACAGGCTGTTGGAAAAATTCCGATCGATGTTAATCAGATGAATATAGATCTCATGTCCATCAGCGGTCACAAGTTGTATGGCCCGAAAGGTAGCCTGTATAGTATGCCAACGAATTATGGAGTTTTCGAAACACTGTTACCTTGATATGTAATCAATTTTCAGGCATAGGAGCGCTCTACGTCAGACGTAGGCCGAGGGTTCGCGTCGAACCTTTACAAAGTGGCGGTGGTCAGGAAAGAGGAATGAGAAGCGGCACTGTCCCAGCGCCGCTGGTAGTCGGGCTCGGAGCAGCCTGCGAACTCGCGCAAAGAGAAATGCCCGTAAATATGCATAAATTATGTGTACACTGGTGTGAATTTCGTAACAGGCAGTCAAAATGGCACAAATATGAATGTTCATACAATCTATTTCTTTTTACAGTATGACCACAAGTATATCGAGGGCCTCTCTCAACATCTCATTGAAAAAATTATGACTAACTTGACGAATATAGAACGTAATGGGGACGCGATCTCGTGGTATCCCGGATGCGTCAATCTTTCCTTTGCCTTCGTTGAAGGAGAATCTTTGCTGATGGCATTGAAGGACGTCGCATTGAGCAGCGGTTCGGCTTGCACAAGCGCAAGTCTGGAGCCGAGCTACGTTTTGCGGGCAATTGGCGCCTCGGAAGATCTGGCACATTCAAGTATAAGGTCGGCACAGATTGGAAATCTCGTCTTTTCAAATATTAAAATTGCAAACTATGATAAGAACGAAAGATTACCGTCTATTACAGGTTTGGAATTGGTCGTTTCACCACTCGTGAAGAGGTAGATTACACGGCCGACAACATAATACGTCACGTCAAACGACTCAGGGAGATGAGGTAGTATACCTGTCTAGAATTCTCAGAACTAGCATTCGAATTTCCAACATTTATTGTAACGTTTGTTAACGGCTTGTTAAAAACCTTTCAGCCCTCTGTGGGAGATGGTACAAGAGGGGATCGATATCAAGTCAATTAAATGGACGCAGCACTGAAGAAATGGTCTGGACGGCTCGACGCGGGTCAAGGGTCACTTCTATACCCGCGAATTATTTGTAAAGTGGTACATAGTAATTTATGACTAGTAGGTATATTATTGTCGTAG
This sequence comes from Tenthredo livida, assembly GCA_963992785.1. NCBI lineage: Eukaryota > Metazoa > Arthropoda > Insecta > Hymenoptera > Tenthredinidae > Tenthredo > Tenthredo livida. The sequence goes on along the minus strand of OZ023066.1, from coordinate 40,858,062 downwards.
GAGTTTTAGGCATTATGATTCGGCGTCCAGTGTAAGAGTTCATGATAAATGAATAAATTTTTATTTTCAAAATTTATCAAACCAACATCTCTCCTTCTCTCCCATTAATAAATCGATCACACATCAATACAAATAATAATAGGTACCGTATCAAAGTGAAATTGGCTGCCTTCTGCTCTGACTAGAGAAATATTCTTGCCATTAAATTTTCCACACATCAAGTTCAGATATTCAATTTTATTTCACCCCTCTGGCAACCCGTACCGAAGATAAGATGTTCTTCTGGGTAAATAAATCAACACACACACGACGAATCCGGATTATCTTCGGTACGTGTAATTTTGAAATGGGCCTCGTCAATGTCGTGCAGTTCCATGCGCGATCTGTTTGCTTCCACTAAATGGTGTGCAATGTCTTCAAACATTTCATCGATCCCTCCTCCAGTTTTACACGACGTTTTGTACGTCGCTGAGATCAAATTGTGACACTGTTCGCTGAGAGATAAGATTCATATATAATTAGATGGACGTTTAAAGAAATTGGACAATTTCTCTGAATCGTTTCATTTACCAAAATTGTTCCATTTCTGCGTCTGTGACTTGAGGAGTGGAACTCTCCAGATCACTTTTGTTTCCACATAAGAATATCTTTGCATTTTCAGCGTAAGTTACTATGTCTAGAAGATGCTGCGAAAGCAGGTGAAAAGACGTTGGGTTGTCCAGTGAGAATACCAATATCGCAGCCTCTGCAAACTTGTAGTAGCTCGATGTGATCGACGCCACTCTCTCCATGCCTCCTGTGTCCCATAGCTGCAACTGAGGGACGATAGGTTCAACGTTATTACGCTGTCAGCGTGTGATAGTTACTTGCGATAAAATTGGCGGACGAATTTTTTCGACCAACGAAAAGAGGGAATGAATTCTTCGTGTAGTAAACAATACTAGTGTCGGACAACTCGTTGCGACAGAGGTTACGGTACTTACGCGAATTGTTTTCTCATCGACCGTGTATTGTTTATTGATATTGTCAAGTCCTAGAGTTGATTTCCTATCACTATTCGTGACAAACGAATTGTTTGCAAATCGCCTGAATATCGAAGTCTTCCCGACCCCGTACTCCCCGCATAAAATGACTTTTTGTTCGGTTACTTTGATAGTAGCCATTTGTTCCCACTCAAACAATAAAAGTCATTCTTCAATACGATGATATTGAATCACAATACATGTATGTATACCTACATACATGAATGCATAAATAGAATTTCAATACGACGAATCGAGTAACAATTTAGCAATTAAAAACATTCCTTGGGAACAGTATGCTGTATAGTACAAACGCCATTAAGCCCTAGGCAGGCCTGTGTGTCATTCATAGGTTTACAATCTGTCAGTGTGTGTGTGTGTGTGTGTGTGGGGTCTCAGATAGTACCGCCTATCGCCATCTAATAGACAAGTTCAGAACTCTATCGGACAATTAGACCTCGCACCCAACTAATAATAATATACTAGTTTTCGATTTCTAATACAGCCGGGAGGTGGTGGCCTCAATATCATATCGCTGAACTACTTTTGCCGCAAAAATCGTGCGGGAATAATTTAAATTATCCGTATCGCTAAGCTGACTGATCACTAATGAAAATTACCACTACCTATAGAATGACAGATTAAAATAATGAAATTTTTTATAGGTAGAATACTTGACAACTGCCGGAATAGGTCGTAGCAATTGGGAAATTAATGGCACGCGGGTAGTAAATAATATAATGAGGCGCACACTGGTCTGGCGGTTTCAAATTTATTGTTTCAGCTATGGACAGGAATATCGAGGCCCGCGGTTTCGGAATACACGCATTTATACACACATACATACATGCATACATATTACATACGATAGTTATGAGAAATCCTATACATGAATTGCCGGTAGACTGGCCGTTAGGTATGAATTAAAAGTGTTACAAGTAAATTGGATAAATTTCAATTGTTCTCGCCCTCGCCCTCATCCCCGTCCCCGTCCTCGTCTTCGTTCTGTTTGTTCCCTTTAAGACTTCCAAATACTTTTGACGGAATGGCTTGCTTTTCGACTGGAACATCTGAAAATACGGGACGAATGTATTTGTCTAATTATTATCATTGGTCAGACACTGCCATTGCCGATAATATCAAACTGTCATGATTACCTTCTTCAATCTCTTCCTCATCATCCTCACTATCGTCCTCCATATCAATGTCAATCTCATCCGGATTATTTACTTGTGGTTCCGCCCTGCCGTCTCCCTCAGTCACCCCGCGAACAAATTTGATGTTGTCCTTGAATCCAGGCTGCGAAGTAGCATCTGAAAAGAAAGACGCTAGTATCAATCAAAAGCCCAACTCTGTAGTGTGAATATTGAATAATATAAATTCCGTAAAACAATTGGAGAACTCGAGAGCACAGCTAGGCTAACGGTATCAAAACGTATAAAGGTTTGATCAGATAACAATCCGTGGGACCGACCTGTACTCGTGGATGGTATCTTATTGTCCAGAAGTCGCATAGCGTCGGCGTTAGTACCGGCCGGATCTTCGATAGAAAGATTTGCTGCACTGTTGAGCATTTGGGCAGACATCATGTTCACTTGTGTATTATACATGGCTTGAACGCTGCGTTTGATCCTCAACATTTCACGCATAGTGTCTTCGTTTCCATGACGAACCTCGAACTCCTTCCATACTTGCCAGAAGTTAGAAGTTACCTGAGAGAAGAAGTAGCAATTATTATCGATCCTAGCTGATACAATTTTTCGTGAACAGAACCACAAGGGAAGAAGACACACTGAGGAAAAGAAACTGTAAAATTTTATTCCGATTCTCACCCTGGGATCGCATATTTGGCTGCAGTGTGCGTAGATAGCTCTCGCACGATCTACCTCGCCCAGTTTTGTTTCCATCTCGGCGAATCGCAGGCACATTTCCCTTGTATTTTCTTCATTGAGGACTTCGATTGCCTTTTCATAAATCTGACGCGTCTTTGGCACCCCGTATATGTCGGCTGCCTTCTTAATGTATATATTGAACATCTGGAATCATAGAGATTGTAGAAAGCAATGAAACGATTCAATTAGAATAAAAGCCAGCTACCTACCTCGAATTTTTCTTCTGGTAAAACGGCGCCGGTTGCTCGCTCGTACACAGACATTGCATGCCTTGCCAATCCGTGTTCTTCCTCCAGCTTTGCGTAGAGTAGATATAAGGCTTCAAGAAGAGACAAGAAGATACATCGTAAGCAGTTAGATTCGGATTGATCATACAAAGTTGCATAAACCTCACCTTTGGCATACTTTAGGGGACAATGCTCCAAGCACTGTTCAAACAAGTCACGAGTTCTCTCCAGCTTAGTTCCTTGGTATCGTTTCAGAAATTTCGTTAGGTAAGTGTTCCAAATGTCGTAGACGTTCGGCCATTTGAATAAAGCAATGCCTTTTTCGTATGCCTGAAGGTGAACAATATAATAAACAAAAGTTGTACTCTCCCAGGCAAAGGGATTGAAAAGAGTTTGTAAAATTTCAAATATTCACCCTGAACGCTTCCTCAAAGTAGTTATTCTCTTCTAGGAATAGACCGTAATTGATAATTATCTGCGGTGTTGCTATTTTTAGATCTATTATCTTATCGTAAACGGCTTTACACGTCTGTAAATAGAGACAGAATAATATTTTTAAAACTGGAATGCAAGTCGTGTTGGTAAACGGCTAGTAGCACGTTGACCAGCATACCTTGAATGTGCCAAAGCTTTCCTCAAGATCTGCATACATGGACCAAACTTTGAGAGATTTGTATAATCTCATTTGTACAGTTTCAGTTTCGTCGTGATAGGCGACCTTACGAGAGGGCATCGCAGTGGCTCGATGCATGAGTTTCAACGCCTCGTTGCAGTTGCTAATTTTGAGAATAGACAAAGAAAGAATTTTTATTTGCCATGAAAAACTGCAGCGGAAGTTACTTTAGCAAAATTAGGTAAAGCCTCACTCGTGTCTGATCTCCATTTCCGCCCACTCACACCAAACCGAAGCAAGGTCGTCGACCTTTGTGTAAGAAACGTGTGTTGCCTTTTCAAACACAACTCTGGCATCAGATATCTGTCCGTTCTCTTCGTAGAATTTAGCAAAAGCCACCCACAAGGTATGCAGCTTGCCGACAGCTTGTTGCGGCAATACGGTTTGCACTGCCTCTGTATACGTGTTGATTATCTGAAAAATGATTGATCTCATTACTTAATTTTCTGCAACTGGTATTTCCGCATCTGTGGAACACTATTTAATCTCCCTTACCTCATGAGGTTGACCCTCGTAAAGCATGACTCTTTTATGCCACTCTTGAACGTTGTGTGGATTTTGTCTAAGGAGTACGCTGTTCAATAACAGCAATCTCCTCTCCATGAGATGCTCGAATCTTGCTAAGCGGAGCTCCAGTTCAATATCATCTGAAAAATTGGTACACTCGTGTTAAGTTAGATTTTATCGACTGTCTCACAAGGACAGGTGAGCAAAGAACTTTAATCACACCTTCCTCCGTTGGATTGGGATTTTTTGCAGCATCTTCCATCCGTTTGCTAAGGCTCAGCTCCTCGAACTGTGCATACGCATCGAAAACCTGGGTGAAATCTCTCACTGTTGATACCGTCTGGATGGCTTCTTCGTAGATATCTCTAGCCTGTAAAGGCACTTGGTTCAAAGAGACAGTCCAAAGAGAATGCTTCGAAAAGCCCCTCCCGACGTCAAATAAATTCGTAACAAGTTTAAAATAAATTCGAGTAGACAAGTTTAGCCCTCACTTACTCTTTCAAACAGACCACTGCGGACGTAATAATCTGCCAGAGAATTCCATAAAGGTCCCAACTGGTCGGTGTATCGCCTCAATCCACCTCTGATGATCGCGTCCACATTCAGAGACTTTATCTTGGAGGGATTTTTCGATATCAAATCACATAGCTCGTTCCATAGCTGATGGTTGGATTTTCCATGTTTGGAGACAAAATCATCCTGGTTAACGATCTGAGCTAGCTTTACAGCCGCTTCGTCAAGTCTTCCGGTCGATATCAAGTACTCTATGTATTCCTCCGCGTCTTCTGGAGCCAACTAAAAACAAGAAGAGCACTGTGACCGTCGGTTATGCTTCTTAGAGAGTCGCACCGTCTAAACATTTTCCTCACTTTAAGATATCGCCTGAAGACGCGAACGGCTGTCTCGTATACGTTGTGTTTCTTGAGGAAACCGATGTAAAGTGGCCAAACGCGATGATGCTGCGTAATGGGTAGGGCTCTGAGCGAACGATCGAATACTTGTCGAGCTCGAGTGATGAAGCATTGGTCGGTCATCAAAGTGCAATAGTCCATCCATATTCTTGGCATTTTGTGCATGAACACAAGGGCGCGTTCAAACGCGTTGTTTACATCTTCATAGAGGGGATCGGTTATACAGCGTCCTTTCAACTGGCTGACTCTCTGGCGAAGATAACTGTACCATAATTTGTAACTGCGGCAAAATAATTCAATGGAAGTATCAGTCTCTGGAGCTTGGAGAGGGTTCCGGATTTACAAGTGTTGACTCCTACCTTCCTGGCAGTTCTTTCAGGGCCCGTTCATAGACGATATTCAGGTTGACGCTCTTTGTGCTTTTCAAATGGTCGATGTAACGTTGCCAATGTTTTACGGAATATGGATTGCGCAGGATTTCTTCCTCGTAAGGTAAATCCTCTTCGTTCTGAGACAGAGACATACATATTAAATTGTCTGAGGTCCGCGGGAGACGGGTAATGCAAATAATACTTACAAACACGTAGGGATTTCCCTCGGTATCCTCTGGTCGGATCATCTTCCACACGATACACTCGGAGGCTTATTTATTCTTCAAATTAGCTGTGAAAACGTAACGATACGATTTCAGCGGGCATAACCTAACTTCATTCAATCACGGCACTTAACAAGTGACATAACCTAAAACCGGAATAGAAGCTCGTCGGTAAGCCACGGAACTTGTGGAACACAGGAAGACGCGAGGCGGGTGTTCTCGCCCGACGACCAATAGAAGCTGAATTCAGAAGAACCGTCGAGTTGTACATCTGTCTGGGGAAGTTTATAGTATGCGGCCATGCCGACGCAGACGACGCCTTTGGCAAACGTCAAGTGTCACTAATTATACGGTTAAGCTCAAAGTTCCGATGGCCTATAATACACTTCGCTGAATGAAAATGATTAGAATGGAGTCTGGGTGCTGGTTGTGAGACCTACATGCCCTTGTACCGGAAGAGGTAAACAGCCTTTCGAACGCTTTGCTAAATTCTACCTATAAGTTGCAATAGAACACTACTCTGTCGTCTGCCTTGACACATCTTTCTGTGTTTACATTGTATCGATTAGTGTGCTTATATCGCTCTACTAGATCTTGAAATTTCGAATCAATATTCATTTAGATTAATATTTCGGGGGGCCCGTTACGATTCTTTTACCTAATAATTCCCATCGAGTTATTTGTTGTCAGTGCTCAACACCGCCCACTCGTTTTACATCACACACCTCGGATGTGTATTGTATACAGAAGAAGGAAATAGAAACGAGCTATGACGGGGTGTTAATTCCGTGCGGAAAACAACAATCGGGAATCGACGTAATACATATTCTTTCACGCTTAGTCGAAATTAGATCATGAATACGCATGTTACGAGAGCCTTGATCCTTTCCACGCGTATTATAAGCGGAAAAAATCTTAATTAGGTGTAATTTCGCGACCTGCTAGCTGGAATAGATATTACAATTAATCTCTATCGCTTCTCTATTGAGGAAAAATTAATTTTTTCACCGAACAACTGTAATAGATCCGACGATGCTATATAGTCGCGGGGCCTTGGACGGCTAACATATATTTATTTATAAACCCAGCTGCCTGCAGAGGCAGAGGGGCTGACCATTATACCTATACACAGAGAGCTGTAGGTACACGGTAGGGCTAGTTTACGCGGGACAGGGGCAGCCATAGCAACCTATTATACATATACAGAGCTATTTACGAGTCTGTATATCTAACCGACTCGTTGCGCGGCAGTCTCACTATAATCCAATCGCCACCGCGATTCGGCGGATACAATTTTCCGGAACAGCAGCGATATACATTCGTCAGTTTGGTGGAGTCTCATCCCGCTATTCTCATTAATATCGTTTTTTTGCATTACCGAGATACGCGAGAGAATAACTTTACGACGACAGAGCAGACCGGGGAACGACATAGCTCAGGTGAGACGCGCGTAGAACTGCATTGTTGCGTTTGAATTACTTTCCCCGCGTAATACATAATATTATACACCTGGTATACCTCCGCCCCTTATACATAAAGGTTTACACGTCGGCTTACGTTAGTATTATGTGTGTATACATTACGTCGCCTCGCATCCCGCGAGCCATGTACCTACATACAATGTACGAATAACGAATCTATACTTCGGCGCGATTTTTTCATTAGTAATTACACGCGAATAAATCTCGCCTGGGGAAAGAGAATAGCTACGAGAACGGGTCGCTGTATATAAGAATCCTCGCAAATTGGACGGTCGCCAGTATAATATGATTCAGAAATAAAATTCGATATAGGAACAGCGCGATTTCATGGCCGAATCTCAAACGACGAGTTATCACCTATCGGTCGCTATTACACTCGTTCTTGAATCTCTCGTAATGTAAAGGTGTTTTCCTTCCAGACGTATACAAAGTTGCAAGAGATCAAGTTACATAGTAGCAAACATACATCTGCAGAGATGACGGTTACGCTGTGGGTGGTCGGTGGACCGGGATCCGGTAAGGGTACCCAGTGCGAGAGAATCGTTAAGAAATACGGCTTCCTTCATCTCAGCAGCGGGGATCTCTTGCGGGAGGAGGTCGCGAGCGGAAGTCCGAGGGGCGGTCAACTACAGGAGTTGATGTCTCAAGGACTTTTCGTACCTTCCGTAAGTGTGTGTGTGATAATATGCGTGTGTAAATGATATCATTCGATTCGTCCCTCTTTTTCCCCGCCAACAGGACGTGGTTCTCGCGCTGATAAAGGAGAGGATCAACAAGGGGAAGGCGGACAACGTCCCGGGAATTCTGATCGACGGATATCCCCGCGAACTTAGCCAAGGACTCGAATTCGAAAAGGAAGTAAGTTCTCCACCTCGTATAGTTGCCAATAGTGATATGTGAAAAATATCTATGTGTAATTAATGTATGCATCGAATTGACTATTTCAGATCGGTCCCGTCGACCTGGTTCTATTTTTCGACGTCGAGAACGAGACCCTGACCAAAAGACTGTTGGGTCGTGCGGCGTCTTCCGGACGAGCCGACGACAATGAGGTAACGATTAAAAAACGAATCGAGGTATTCAATGAGAAGAACGGACCGATCGTCGAACACTACAAGCAGAAGGTTGTCAAGGTAAGCTATACATATACCGGAATTGCAAGTCTCGATTCTTTTCACCGATACCTAGATTATAATGTACTTTTTCTAACCGATCGTTTCACACTGCAGATAAACGCTGAAGGCGCTGTTGAGGACATATTCACCGAAGCCACTAAAGCGATCGACGCCGTGAACAAAGCTTGAACACACGATGATATACGATCATCGCGATTCGCCCCGTTTAGATAGACAATTTATTTATTGCACATTAGAACGTTATTATAAATCTCTCCTCTTGAAATATTACGGTCTAATAGAGAATACTCATCGTCGGTGAAGGAGGAGTATAGTTACAATTTATTTATTCGCGGACTCAATCGCCACTATCCGTAATCACGTATAATATGCCTATAATGACAAATAAATATGTTTAGTAAACGAAACACAAGATCCGTGCGATTGTATCGTGAATTTTATTCATTCCCGCAAGGAAGAAGAAGCCCTCCTTCTATCATCATCCTCATTTTCATCACTAATCATTATTATTATTATTTTTCTTCTTTTTTTTTTCCAACTTACAGTTGAACGAAGGTAGAAAATTACGAATTAGGGTAAACCTATGTATACCATCGCTACTAAGGGAATGCATATGTGATATTATTATTCAGGTTTATTGAACAGTGATATAATTTCATCAAGATTGTAAATATTTATATTTGATAATTGAGTTAGGGTTCGTTCGTACACCTCCTATTCGCCGTGCTTAATAATCTATAGTTCTTTATATTACATTTTCATTTTTATTCATTTTTTTTCTTCTTTTCCTTTTGTATTTCGACCTTTTTTTTTCTCATTCAATATGAGTTACAATTTTCACTTTTATTTAATTCTTCGAACTAGGACGACTTCTTGCCCAATCGTACTCATACGTTTTGGGGTGTGTATGTATGAATGGGTGTCTCTCTCTCTCTGTGTGTGTGTGTGTGTGTGTGTGTGTGTGTGTGTGTGTGTGTGCATAACGTCGGTGTTCCGGTCCGAAGACAAATTTTATATACTTTATTTTCTAAACAACTTCTATAGGAAAAATAGGTAAATATCTTATAGAGGACTCTATATGCGTACATGTATACAGTATACTATATTCGATATAACTTGAAAATTCAAAATACTTTACAAATTTTACTTTTCTTCTTTTGTTTTTGTTTTTATTTCTTTTTTATTATTACTATTATCATTATATCTTCTATCGGGGTTAGCAATTACCTATGTAACAATTTTACGATTTTTTTTATTTTATTTTTTATTACACTTCACTCTATTTAATCGCTTCATATAAATTCATAAATTGCGCAGACGCAAACGGAATTGTATTCAGATTTCCGTATCACAAAACTACAAAATTTGTCTACGAATAAAAAATAAACCAACGAAAGGACGCGCTCAGGTGCCATCCGCACGTAGACCTATATGTACGCAATATACCTACACTCAAGACACATATAACGAAAAAAAAAAGAAACGAAATTTAATCAAAGGAACGTTATTCGCTTATATCAAACGGTAAACAATTTTTTATATTAACTAGTTTATATTAACACAATGAAAAATGGGACGCGAAAATTCAAACAACCAAACAAACAAATAATTAACAAACAAACAATACCACGTAAGCGTAATTACTATATATGTTTTCCTAAAACAGAAAAATATTCGGTTCTCACAGTCTCACAGAAACTGCATATTATTATTTCTTTAAGTGTATTTTATACTTAGTATTTCAATGTTTTAATTAATAAGAACAATAGCTGATATATGTATGTGTAATCACATGAAGGAGAAAACAAGAAAAAAACAATATTAATTGAAACGTCTAACTAGCTAAAATGAGAACGAACTTGGTGCGAATATTATTTAAGTATATATATGTATAATGTATATCTACAAATGCATGAGGCTGCAAATCATTATCATTGGTTATAAAAAGTGTAAATCAATGGTTGACAATATAGAGGAAAACAAAAAAGAAAACAAAATAAATATAAATACGTATGCATCAACAGGTCCGGATTTTATAATTTGCCAATGGCAAATCATGAGAATATATTGATCGGTTGAGTGTTTCTTGATAATATAATGTAAGATAAGAATTGACGCAAATGGAATCGAATCGGACGAGCTCTGTAAGCATATGTATACCGTGTGCGTGTGCGTGTGCATACATACATGCATTCGTTTATACATACGCTTGTACGAGTATGTATGTATGTATGTATGTATGTATGTACGTATATGTGTAGGTACTACGTGCATACATCCATCGTACACATACATCCAGAGTGATAACGGCGCGATCCCGCGTTATTCGAGATATTTTTAGAGTCCTAGAATTTGAAAATATTTCGCGCGAACGATAGCCGTCAAGACCGCGGATTATACACAATCAGCTGCCATGCGGTATACCTGTACAATTCATTTTTATACAAGATTATTTAGAATAACTAATAGCCGCGAATAGCTATGCAATCTAGTTCATAAACCAAGCGCGCAATCTCGGCTATATTACATAAATATTGATCATTCTTTCATTTTCTCTTTTCTTTCATTATTAACATTGAATCGAAATAATTTCCTATCATATCGAACACCGCCTACGGATAAAGAAATTGATCCAACTCTCTATCGTATGCATGTAACTTACGTGAACACGTTATAATGCGCGAAATAGAAAATAAATAATGGTATATCGTGATAATATATAACTGAAGAAAGATTCCTCTCGCGAACAAATACGCGAACAAATACGTTGCGTGATAATAATTAACAATATTCTCATTATTCTCATTAATCTTAATCCTTATCCTCATTATTATTAATATTATTATACGCGCATGAATTCGCGCGTGGATATAGTTTTTTGATTTTTAATAACTTGATATAATTTTATATGGTATATACCTATAGTATAGTATGTAGAATTATATTTATATTTACTACCTATATTCATATTGCGTATATGCGTGCATGTGACCTGCAAACTACGAACCTTACAGATACCGATATCCTCGATCGTTTAAACGTATATTGGGGACAAGTTCAATGTGAGCCGTGAAATAACGTTGTTGCGTATCGTAGCGCGGGTTGTGCGCGAGCTCTTTATTATTTGGAGCACCATTATCCGACAGTCGTGGCACACGACCATCGCAACACCGCGCAGCCTTTCGGCTACTCGTAAATCACCAGCTCCGTAACGCGAGGATGAGGCCGACGTCCGTGCCGGACTGCTGTTCGCACTGCTGCAGTAAAATCTCCGACTGTATTTATAAAACGGAACAAAAAATACCAAAACATTAATAAATCACGCAACGTGGTATACAATACAACATAATCGCCCTTCAATTAAAAATTACACCGATATACCTTTTATCCAACGTTTGTGCCGAGCTAGCAGCTGGACTATTGTTGCTCGGTGGTAGGCTATTGCATGCTGCTCCCTCGTCGTCCTGGTGGGAGCTGCCCGCTACGGAAGGTGTTGGCGTCGGGGTAGGCGTCGTATTCCTTAGGCCTGGATCGCGGCGTTTTGAGGCCGGAGATGCCGGTGCTGAGCCTACGCCACCAGCTGGGCGAGGCCAGAGGCTACGGACAGTACCGTGACTCGGAGAGGAATAGCCCTTCCCGTCCACTTCCGAGGGTGGTGAAAGCATAAGACTCGGCGACAGGAGGACGACAGGGACATGGGCAAAGTGCTCCGTAGGTATCCGCATCTATATGGATCAAGATTTTGATATGTAAACTATCGAAACATTTTTCATACCAAATTTTTCATTCATTTTCTCTTCCTTGTTCTCTGGTTTCCTATAACAAATCAAGTTATCACCATTACACTGACCTTTGAGTGGCATTTTACGCAAACTGTACGTTCGCAGAGACGACATCGCTGTCCCCATGGACCGAGGATACCAAACCTGGTTTTGAGGCACAGGAAACATACCCGTCTCTTTTCTACGTCTTCCTTGACGCGACCCTCAACTGGAAGCGACTCGAGTTCAGCCTTAGTTAGGACGCTGCGGATATGAACGATTTCTTCTAGGGTCAGCGAGAGACGATCGTTCATGAACATGTTGCCGAGCGACGCGTTGCCTTTGTTTGGTGATTTCTGTAAATTCGAAATTTCAAATTGAAACAGCTTATTCTTAAAAGATTTTTAGAAGAATCATTATCCGTATTATCCAATCTCCTAGATATTACACAATCGTCCAAAACGGGGATAATACCTCCTGGGCTAGTTCATCCTGTGAGCTGTTCATGCTTGAAGGGAGTTCGGGATCAAGGAGACCACGATCTTTGACCTTTGTGTTAACAGTCGTGGTGGCTGTAGTGTCGTTACGGTTTCGTGGCTCCTGCTGTCTGCTCTGTGGCCTCGAATGCGGAAGCGACAAGGTCCCAGGAGCGCCACCAAGTCCTGCACCAGTCGCCCCGACCACGGTGTGTCTACGGCTTGAAACTCTTCTGGACGGGCATTGGGTTGCCAGGTCGTACGCTGTGGCAAATATATACATGTATATGTAGAATAATAAAACAGTGATACACGATTACAATTTCACAACATGCCGATACTATTCTTACAACTATGGACCAACATGCGTTTCTACGAATACTCGAAAGCACTGCCTCCACATAGGATATAAGTAATAATTCTAATGAGGTATACAGGCGATCCTTTCTTATCTTAGCTAAAATGTGGGGAATCATCATCACAGGGTGTTGAATCGAAAAAATAAATATGAAAGTAGAGAAGGAATGAGTACCGTGTTTCACCATCTAGAAAATCGTCGAAAATAAAAGACGTGCAAAAAGTTCGTTGCATGTACGAGTGCGTGTGAAAAAAAACGAAATTGCCAACAGAAAGAGAGAAAAAAAAAGAAACTTCTGACATAGATATAGGATCTTCAATTACACTCTAGTTGCGTATCGCAGAAACGATGGTACTCGTTCCTCGTAAGTCTCAGCCCACCTGTCCGTCGCCATGGATTTGCCGACTCACCGGCCCTCCCTCTCTGCCCGCCCGTATCCTCGTCGATATCCTCGTCGTCTCCCTCGTCCCTCCAGCACTCGGTCGCATCGTCATCGAACCTCGTGACAACGTCCTCGTCGTCGTCGTCATCGTCGTCGTCGTCGTCTTCCCCGTCAAGCTGCAAGAAAATAATAACACGTATATCTAGTATGTATACCATATGCAACTATACGCGTCCATAGGTATACCATAGGTATCGTATATAGTTACCTTGAAATCGAGAGGAATAATCAATCGCCGTGGTTGATAGCGGGGTGCGATAGTCGGGTCCGCAGATTCTCGCCTCGATGATTTCGGCGTGGTAACTAGTTCGGTGTTACCTGTGGCTGTATCGTCCCGGGCTCCGGCACCTGAAACATAATAAATAAGACCCCTAATTAGATTAGGCTGTGGGATATACCCTCATACGTAGTTGTAATTGGATTACGTTATCGGCAGCGCGAGGAACGTCGCATGCTACACACCAGAAATACGAAGCTCATATTTAGTGTATATAGGTATACATGTGTGGGTATATACCTATGCGAGATATTATCCTAGCGATCATTGGGTAAAAAGATGGAGGATGAATGAATGATGAATAATGGATGATTACCTGAGACCCTAACGCGTCTCCTACGCGACTTACAATTCCTATTTGCGCGACGTTTATCATCCTCGGCTCCGGCGCCTTGGTGAGCCTTTTTTTCCCTACTAACACTCCTGATCTTCGAATCGATAACAAATCGTTCCCCCTTGGACGACGCATCTCTACGCCTCGCGGGATGCGGCACGTCCTGATTATCCTGGACCCGCCACTGAGCCGCAACGTCCTGCGCTGGCTCCTGTTCCTGCTCTTGTTGCACGGGTGGTACTTCGCCCAGGACGATCCTACGCGATTCACCACCAACCGCCAACAACATCGCCAGGTCCTTCTCAGACACTTGATTCTACTGCCTATCTAACTTCGCGCCGAATTTATAATACCCGGAAAAACCTAGGAGACATTATCGCCAGACCCTGAGTCATATCGCGCAGCGCAGGAGGCGATTATTATATTCAAGACGCAATTATACGTATACGATGATCTCCCAGGCGAAGTGATAATATACGATACTTTGTATAAGGCGTCGGTCCTCGAAGATGAAGGGATTTATTTAATTCCGTAAACCGCCTGGATTATTGATCGCGCAGCGCACAGCTGGGTGGCCCGCTCATCACCAGACGTCCATCTTATACGATATTTATTTATCCTACGTACTATACGACAATCGCACAGATTTTGTCAACTAGAGAATACTATCCTGTATTTATTGGTCCAGCGAAGCGACGTTGGACCGTATATAGTACTAGTATATACAGCTAACGCGATGGAATTAAACCGAATTACTGGCACGTATCAACGGATACAACTATACGCGCTCAATCATATTGATTTTTCAAAAGTCCGAAGCCATATTTCGCGCTGTGTTCCGGGATAACGACAGTCAGCTAATATTCAATCTATTACGAGTATGTATGTATCGCCGAGTTATATCCGCATATACTCGTAAATGTAACACACAATATTACACTCGACAATACTATTTCCTCTAAAAATTCGTTGCGAGTTTCGTTTCGTTTCGTTTAGATTAGTTTCGTCTCGTTCCACAACAGCCATTTGAACCTTGCGAATTAGATAGAGCTCGAGGGTGCGCATATAGTTCGAACCTGACTCGCGCGTGATAGATCGAGATTTGATAAATAACACCGAGGTATAGAGTTTTACCGGCGAGACCGAGCGATAGGGTGAAATCGCGAATAGGGAATTAACACGCGAAACGTGTGGCGAAGGTGATTGTTACCTCCACCAGTGTCAACCCCTGACTGTTCGCCCGGGTGAGACGTTCGGGCAATCGTGAATGCGCATGTCCGCTCGATGTATTCGTATTCCTCATACACCCGAGAGCAAGTATATACTATGTATACCTATAGGTAGGTATAGGTATACTAGTTACAAAAGTATTGCGGGGGCGTGATCCGCGCCTGCTGACGCATGAGTTCTCGCGCACGGGTGTATGCGCGGGTGTCTAACTCCTGCACGAGTCGGCTTACGTCATTCAACCACGTGCGTGATTAAAGAGAGAGCGCAATATGCATACGTTGCGATATCCTGTGCGTTAGAGACGGGTAATACTGCGGTGGTTCTGTTTCGATCCGGTTTACTCAGCAATACTGCACGTTTACATTCATATCATACCGAAATTTTCCTGTATCATACAACATACAACATAACACGAGAGGCAAATTCGAAGGCCCGAGCTGCGCCGCCTGGCTATATATATCTTTACAGCTATATTATATATTGTATACAACAGCGTATACAGAATATAATGTATAGGCGGAGATATGCATGGATACATACTATATCGGGTAGTTTTATTGATTTATCACCTAGGCGAGACTAGCAGACGTATACTCGTACTAGCTTATAACCATCGTCGTCGTCTATACGTACATCGACACGCGGGATGCAGGAAACGAGACTGGTAAATTATCGTATAAATATAGCTATATACAGGTATATGCTGGTTTCGCTACACTCTTACATTATCGAGGCTTCGCGAGGGGTACGAAATATGGGTCGGGTATCTCGTTACGGTAGACGGAATTGACAGTGCAGGTCGAGTCAGTAATTTTGAGGGGAGAATAGCGAAAATCTTAATTATACAAATGCGAATAGTTTTAAGCCGGGCTATTATATAGGAATTTCTTCAATTATTGCTAAATTCGTTTTTTTTTTTTTTTTTTTGATTCGTTCGAATGAACATAATCCATGCGGTGTCGATAAAGTTTCCCAATTTTTCCGTGTCAGATGATGATGAATAGAGTTCGTGCTATGCTATTGCAATGTCTCAATATATCGCCATATGTAACGACAGCTGTGTGAGATTTTTAATAATCGTTATTATCATTCCTTCTCATCGAGAGGAAGAAATAAAAAAAAAGAAGAAAGAAAGAGAGGCGGCTTTTGTCACGTGGGAAAAATCTAGATTTTTCACATCGTCTCTTATAATAACTATGGTATATACCTGTACACATTACAAGCTCTCACTCCAGGTATTTAGCTATAGCAGTGGTTATTCTTAACGAACACACCGAGTTTTAATCTCGAAACAAGCATAAAGAAGTTAATTAACAAATAAACGAACAGGGCAGTCATCTAATTGTTTCCTGTTTTTCATCATTGTCATCATTCATATACATGCAGTTTACATTGTTTACATATATAGTATAAATATATACTATAGTATAATCATATTGTCAAAATGACGAATCGCAGTCTATAAAAAGACACGAAGATAATTGCCGAGGACTCGCGATCGCTGTATAAAGTATACAGTTAGAATTTGTCTGAATAATTGTACAAATCTGGCGTATCTATACAGCCCAAATCAGCGAACGAATTTACCTGAAGTATTCGTAGTTAACTCTTCACGCTCCATCTCGATTTTCAATTGCATCTTAGGCTCACGATTCACTGTCGGACCGCTCGAATGAACCGGACCATTTTTGAACCGATATCACGTATTCAATGATATTCGATAGTAACATTGAGAGGTGGATATAGTATATTACCACTTATATGGCAAATAGTGACGCAGCCGATATTAGTTACGGGCAATTTAAGGTCCGGTTGACTCCTGCAGCCATCTTGAAATCATTTTCGATCCTGTACATATATAAGCCGATATTTCAGCGTAGATATATAATTTATGCGAGTATTATATAGTTCGAAGAGAAAGTCCACACGGGTATATATATTACACGGGTGTAAAACGCCTCCAAATCTAATCGCCTCCGCGATATAATGCGCGTATTATATACCGACGATCCTATAAGCACATCGCAACGTGGGCTGCTGCACTGTTAGTTCGATATAGTGATTCGAAAATTGTAGAAAGAAAAAAAAAAAAAAACACACACACACGCACACACAACTAACTAAAGAACGAACGCTATCACGTCTGTTGGAGAGCGACGAGCCGTACTGCCGCGGTATGAAGATCTCGCGAGATCACTATACAGCAGGAGCTGCTGCAGTAGTCGTCCGCCGCCTTTCCTTTCGATCCCTTTCCCTCCGCGATATAGTTACGTACTTAAGTTATACCGCTAACCGGGCGGCGGTTCCACCACGGTCGGTAGTAGACGGCAATTATCTAACCGCAATGCGAAACCGACTTGTAGACCGTTCAACCGATCACTTTGACCTCAACTTCGGATGAGCTAATTCTTCCGTTCGAACCGAACGCGCGCACAGGCACACATTTAAACGAAAATCATGCAAGAACGAGGATTTTATATTATATACTCCGACATACCTGGGGCGTCATCTCGCGTGGGAGTCGTCTGCTGCAGCTGGTTCCTGTTCCCGGAGGCCACCTTCTTATTTCTGGAAGACGGACGCAGGGGCCTCGGCGGTCGCTTTATGCTCTCCATTAAAAGCTCCCGGGGTGTCGACTGTCTTTTCAAAGGTGGTAACTTCCGCTCCGATGCCTTAAACGTAATCGTTAAAGATCGATGGATTAAGCGGTAGAATTCGCAATTGTGTCAAGTTATCATTCTCAATATTATACCCTAGGCACTTTACTTTTCACGAAGTTATTTTTCCGTCGATATAAAACTAAGCCAGCTGGATCTTCAAGTAAAAAAATAAGAATAGTATCCAAGCCTCTATTATCTATATGTATACATCAGAATATATACGCGTGTATGTTGTATACATATAGGTAGAGGTATGTATGTATGTACGTGTTATAGGTATCCCTAGCTTCTCAGCGTAAAAAATAGGTATTTGCTAGATCAGCACCCGCGCTAAGGTTATAATCTCGGGCTTTATCTTATCTGATAATAAATGAACTGAAAATAAATATACGAAAGCAGCGTAATTAATTATCACCTGCAAATTGCTCGATAGACTATAAGTTTATGCCGAGGGAAGTGAAAACGAATAAAAGGTTGATATATACCTGCGTTTATACACCCCATACGCGGAGGATATAACAAACGCGATAATTTATTACTCCACCCTTGGTCGACCTTCGGGTTTAGGTAACATGGAATTCACACGATTCAATCGCTCGTGAGGTTTGTAAATTGGATTTTACCGGATTAGTCTGGTATTTACCTTTTTCAGGGGCGGTCTACTCCTGATGAAGTCCAGTATCACCGCGTGGGCGTCCTTTCTCAGGTGTGCAGGCGCGGGCGACGGCGTCTTCCTAAGGCGGTATCTTCGCGCCCTTATGTCGTCCATCAAAATTTCATAGGGCGTCAACTCGAACTCGATACCTCGTCCGGTTCCTCGTACCCGTTTACCGCCGAGATTTCCCTGTCCATTTCCTCCACCGCCGCTTGATCCCTCGACCTTCTTCAATTTAACTCCTCTACGTAGTTCGCCGATTACTTGCACCCAGAATCTCGCCTGCGGCAAACAGTCGTCGTCTCTTTTATTACTCTCTATACGAAATATCGCAATCAACTGCACATATATCTTCGCACACACACATACGCTATAATTGTATACCACCTTGAATAATAAGTATATACCTTATATCCAAATAAAATTCTAAAACACGTATGATATTATGTTCATATACCAATGCATACCTGCGTACCTGTACACGTAAACTATAAATAAACATCATGCCATGCAAATGTAGCGGCGTGCACGCGTGTAGAGCAGGTTCCTGTGTTTCTATAATATAGTATACTATATAACGAATGCACAAACAGGTGTTTATACGTATGTCAATCGCCTATAATGAGTTTATTAGGGTGCTTCGTCTCAGGGAAATATTATTACTATATTTTCCTTCGTCAGAAATTATATAACATTTCTCATTCGAAAACAGAAGATATGATTTTTATTTTGAACTGCAGGAATCACTCGACCGGGTTTTATGGTACTAAGTGTACTATAGGTAATTTTGCACAGTCCGATTTCCATAAAGACTTGAATTCTCCGTGTAAAAAAAAAAAAAAAAAAAGAGAATCGTAACACTGCTCGTGAAAGTCAAACAGTCGAGATTATTCTTGAATTTACTCAAACAACTATATGTATATCGTATCACCTATACAATTCTCTAAAGCTATAGTTATTCCATGGCTATCTTATACCTACGTACTTGCAGCGCCCGCCATATCCTGACGTTAGTCTATAATATAGAGGAAGGGAACAACAATTATTTTCATTATACGTATTATGTATCCCCATTGAAAATAATATGTCGACAAGAATTAATCGATCAGTAATACTACTGCATCGAGTGAATCGGCTTCTGATGTCGCGGTATCGCGATCCGTATAGAACGATCGACGTTCGAGGATCGTAAAAATACGTAACATATATATGTAGTAAGATATACTTTGATCGCATATATATAATTCACTCACCCAGTCGCTAAAATCGAGGGTATCTAGATGATGGTCCCCGGTAACCTTGGCCGACGAACTAGAGTTGCCCTGTTTGTCTGCGGCGACCTTCTCGAGGAAATGGGAGAGCTCGAGAACCTCCGCGACAAGGGCGCGGATCACAGCCTTGTAGTGCGTGTCCGCCTGTTCTTGCGTTCCCTGCAGATGCCTCGTGCACAGCTGCACCAGGACAGAATGATTGAACATTTATTCACTCGTTCGCCGTAACGAAATCGCAGAGTGATCAGTGAACCGTTTGCGGCGGGATGAGAAAACACAAGGTCAAACGAGATCCCGGAAGAAAATAATCGCGAGAGATTGCGGGTGATGTATAGGGATAACGCACCGCGAATTAATTCGGAACCAGAAAAACGATGAAAATATAAGAGTATTACGATAAGGTGATATGACACAGTATTAATGCGCCCGTAAAAAACGTGAGACTCACTTGCAGCACGGTATTGACGGAGCATGGGACAGGTGGACGCAGCCTAGGCGGTGGTGTATTCCTTCGTATGTATCCCGGATGCACACCGTGACCATCGGGCGTCTGGTGTAACGGGTCGTCTTCGCTCTCACCGGAATCCCTCTCGATACCCTCGTCGTCGGTCTCCTGCAGACGTTCTTCAACCTCCGAGTCATCTTCTGGAATGGATCAATCGGTCAACTATTATTCTGACCTGTGACTTGTATATATTATACGACGCTGCATTCACTGCAGGCCAACTTCTGCATCCATTGCGAGTAAACAGCTATAGCCTTTTCCAAAAACTTAACCAACGTGGAGTGCTTTCCCGCAAAGCGATACAGATCCGTGCGTATTCCTCCGCATCGACTTTCTCTGTATCTATACGCATGCCTATATGTATATCGGTATCATATATAGGTATAATCTACCTTTCTATCGTTTCTGCTCCGGTTGTGCACACGTTTAACGATATGTCTGAATAATGTGTATACCTACAGGCACATGCATTATGTATTTTTCTATAGTATAGGTATATACCTATATGGTGTCCATGTATACACGTTGAGCAGCGCGAAAAATCGGGGCGATGGCGCCGGAACCAGATTCATTGTTAGTCTCTAACTACTTCCGGCGGCACCGCACTCACCGTGAAAAATTGACCGTCGACTGACTTCGTTAAATGAGAGTCAGTAACAGATCACTCCAATATATTTATAAGATAATATGCAATATTCGTGCACGTGTATAGGTAAGAGGACGAAGCCTCCGCAACCTTGGCGAAGAAGAATAAACCGCCTGCAGCAGTTTGATAAGGAAACGTGATAAATTTCGCAGCTGGTCGAAACTTGACCGATATCTTCTGCAGGGTTTCCGTTTTTTTTTTTTTTTCTCTCTCACGTCTGTTCACACGCCACTATATAATTAGGTATACGTATATACACACGAACGGCAGGATGTTGGAACAACGACTTTCCGATTCTATACTATGTGAATTCATCCTCATACTCCTTCGCATTCGTTATGTGACGCTCTGAGAGTGACTTCAATTAGCTTTGTCCGGGCTGCTAAATAAGCTGGATATATCATATAAGACTGATGATTCTTCTAAATCGAGTGTATGTAGCTGTAGCGTAAGTTGTTTAAATAATGTTAAATGTATTCTATCATTCTCATCCGTATACCTATATACCGAGAAAGTTGTATGGTATACATAACAGAGACTGCTGCAGCAGTCAGCAGGTAGGTAGAGCTGAGGTATGGCAGGTATAATATAATGGGACCCGAGAGATTTCACGTCCGATCGCAATCCGCCCTAATTCGATCTCTGCGTACATACCTAAGGCAGGTTCTTCGCTGTGTGAACGAGAGTATTCTGTTAATTTCTATTCCAAGAAAATATTTCTAACGAAAGTTCTCTCCCTCACGCTGCAGCATACCTCGCTTGATGAGAATAAGAACTTTGCCCAACGTGTACGCAATTACCATATATAAACCTTTATACAGCTAATTATCAACGGATATCAATTATAGTTGATATAATAACTATATACCAAGTATATATAATGTCGCAACTATATATGTGTGCGCTTGGAGATGAGCAATAGCTGTACCTATGTGTAATCTTCGACGAAGTTGCAAATAATTTCGAGAATTTTCTTTCTCACGCGGATTAATTATTAACCGAAATATATAATCTACCTATACCTATATGTATACAATAGAGATAATATCGAGACAATTTTTCCGAGAGACAATGACTATATATGCTTACCGGGTTGCGTCATGAGCGTTATGAGAGCTTCTAGGTCGGGGGCAACGCGTCTTTCCTCCTCTTCGTCAAGCCCAAAGTCCAGAGCTCCGAATACTATCAGGCCGAGTGAAAAGACGAGCTGAAAACAGGATGCAGAGAATCAGATGAATATACATCTATGATTCGGTACAGCGGGAAATGAGTCCAGAACAGAAGAGTGGAGGATATTTTTTCGAATTTACACACACAATGCGCATATTATATACCTGATCTCGACTTGAATGGTCGGTTGTGTTTCATCTTTTTTATTTATTTTTTTCCCCACCGTATTTGGTTCCGTTATATTCACGCCGTTTGGACCGCGGGAGTTAGGCAGAGGCTGCAGACAAACTTATATACTACACCTATACGCCGTGTAACAGTTTACAGGTATCCGGAGCCGTGCCCGTGCACGGAGAAAAAAATATCGCTCTCAGAGCTATACTGTATCGCTACAGTAACTATACGCAGTTGACTATCTATTAGATCGTTACTGTAGCTATCTGGTAGATAGCTCTGAGAGCGATACGTTAGATAGCTAAAATAGCTATACGGGATGTACATACGTCGTTGGAAGAGCCATATGCTGCGCTGTCGTGTTGCGCGTTGACATATTTTATAACCTCAAAAATTTGAAGATACATTTATTTTGTCGATCATTATTGTTTAAATGACCAACATTACATAAAATACTATGTATGTATTTGAATTTGAGTCTTTTAAAAGGTAGATTTTCATAGAAATAATTAATCAGATATAGTTAAATAAAGGCCGTTGAAAAATGTGGTATAGCAATTCCAGCTATCTAACAGATAGCTGGAATAGCGATACCGTGTTGTTACCATAAGAAAACGTATCGCTACAGTAGCGATCTACGAAGAGCTATCTATTAGATAGCTCTGAGAGCGATATTTTTTTCTCCGTGTGCAGTCGGCTACAAAGTCGTCCGCAGCCTCTCGCACCTGTCGCTTCTGACCCCTGGCTCTCTAACTCCGCCGATTACGATACGGTAAAGCAGTTTTTATTGTCCCCAAGACGACCAGGCAGCGCAGGGTGCAATAAATATGATATATTGTCGTCGGTCACAGGTATAGGTGATCTCTTGATCACCGTATGGCCCATATGAGACGTATGTAATTTATACACACATGCGTATATTATAGTAACACACAAATAGGTATACGACAATACGGTATAAGACACACTTATACGAACGAAGCCGCAGCATGAAAACTCATCGTCGTACCAACGATTTCTGGATTTTATAATGGATGAATAACTACGCTTTAACATTATATGGATAAAGGATAATCTCCTCGGTGCGGCGGCCCGTGCATGACAGATTACACACTGGGTTTCGTTTTATCTACATATAGACTCAACACCGCGACGCGAACGAGAGACACGCATCTAGGTATAATTGATCGGCTGTTACTTATAAGACGCTGCTACCTGCAGAATGCCGCATTATGACTTACAAATTTTCTCTACCTGATGAACGTACTATATGTTGTGCAGAAGAAGAATATAAATAAACGAGTCGTAATGAACATTGCGGAGAGGATTACAGGCGGAAGCCAAGCAAGGCTTGAGCTGTGTGTATGCCTACTTCAAATTGAAGGAGACGATGGCCTCCTGTCCTACAGAACTGTGGATGTGGGTGCTCTCCCTCAGGCGTACGTTCGCTGGACCGTGATGCGATATCTCATATAAGGAATTATCTCGAACTCTTCCATAGACATTGACCAGCTGTATGTCACCGCGATTCGGTTTCCAGAAATTTGGGGAAAAAAAAAACATTCAACATTTAACACCGTTCGTCTGCCGCACAGATGTCGAGGATCATAAACGAATACGGGTACAGGCATACCGTATACGGTGAATTTCGGCCCGGGCCATAAATCTCGTTGAAATTTTACTTTGCTATGGAAAATTCCTTCACGTTCAGCCAGCAGCAGGCGGCCCTTAATTGTGTTCGGTATCCGGACCGGAGAACGATCCGGTGTTGACCAGCTAGTTCCCTGCAGTCGTGGGCCGAGACGGTACTTCCTGGGTCGTCCCGGCGAGGGGACTGCTGCAGCGCTTAACAACGCCACGGACCCGTAAAGAAAACAATCGCGTACAATAGAATTGCGGGAGGGATGGAATGAGATACGCAGCAGCACCATGGTTTAGCTGCAATATAGCTATATACTACATAATATAGTCGGTCTATCCCATAGCGCACATAAAACGATGGTGGCTCACGAGGCTTCTATATACGAACCGTACACAGTGTCCTGCACTTTGCCTATTTTTCACTCATACGTACGGTATATAATATATGTATGTATTACGGAAAGAACCAGACGTTATTGGAAACAATAGATTTTTCTTTTCCTCCGGTGGAAAATCGTCAAGATAGTATATGACTAAGAGCTCGTAGCCCGGTGTCATTTTTTCGCCGTAGTATACAGAAGAACGTGTTATCTTATATTGCCTTATATGCGAGTGAGTCGCTCGCTTGCGCTCTACCTTCACCTTCGCCATACTATTAATCTTTGAACCTTATTAACTTCAAGGAAACAGTTTCTCTCTTTCTATCTCTCTCTCTCTCTCCCTCTTTATCTCGGGTCGTTGCAGATATGCGGAGAAGAAACAGAATACACTTTAATAAATAGAGAGGAGACACGTCGACGTTATACATATATAGGAGTAGGCTGGCACTTTAGGGCCGTGAGAACGTTAACGCTCGTGCAGTATAGAGCTAGATGCCGCAGGGGGTAAGTGCGGGGAGGGAGTCGTGGGAGGAATTGAGAGTAAGGCAAAAAGAGAGAGGAACAGAGAAAATAAAATATACCTATACCTATATACAGAGACTGCAGAGAGCGAGAGAAAGAGAGATGACAAAGGGGCAAAAAGTGTGCCATGAAGAGCCCCGCAAATACAATTTCTATACATACCGTGTATGTATTATTTATGTTTAGGTATGTATATAATACGGTATGCATATACATATATGTATATAGATTATCTACAGTACAACCTGTACCATCATCCTGATCGGAGGATGACCACCAATGCCAGCGAATGGGGGTCAGCGTGCCAAGAAACGGGCATACATGACGCTCAACTAACAAGAAGAAGAAGAAGAAGAAGAAGAAAGAAGAGAACTTGAATCGACTTAAAGCTTCAAACGGTTAAATGATAAAAAAAAAAAAAAAAAAAAAAAAATGGTAAACAGATGGTAATCCAGCTCACCGAAAACCTGCAGCGGCTGCAGCTTAATGTAATAAGGTGTAACAGCGTCCGTTCGATATAACAACCCGACAGACCAACGATTGCAATACACATAGGTATTATATTCGGAAATTTCGATATGCGGATTGTTCTTTTTATTATTATCAATATTCACACGATACATAGGTATTATATACGAACAATACGCTAGGTACGGATACTGGTAACCGATAGCTACTTGGACACCCGCACTCTGACTTATTGTTATAATATACCGCGAGCGAAATAAAGGTGCTGTATTACCTTCTGTTCCGACGTGTATGGCTCTCTGGAATCTGTAACAAAAATGAAAACGATTCTTTGAGCGGGTCTGTTATAATTGGACGTGGTTATCAATACTGTAGGTGAGTAACATATTATAGAAAAATGCAGTACCAAGGTATAATGTCAAAAAGCATAGTGTAATATCGGTAAGCCACGAAGATGGATATATATAAGGTAGACTCGCCTTACTTAATAATTATAATACACCTAATATACTGCAGATATTGAATGAGTAATAGTATACATATACAATCCCACGCCAGTGGCTATTCGGTTAGTTTCATTGTTTTCGTATACCTACTACTATATGACGCACAGCAAATAGCCGCACTAAATTTTTAAATGGGACATATAAAGCGAGAGACCGTGGTCTTGTTGATAGCGAAATGCGGCACAGATAATTATCTTTCTAGTTGACGTCGAATATATTACATGCGTCTATCGTTGATGACTAAAGTGTTGTTTATAGAAGAAGTGGTCAGCGTTAAGCCTACTCTAATAGCTTATTACTTCGGATAAAAACGCATTGTCATATCAGCGGAGTATACTATAGATATATGCATTGTACCGTGTTTAATAATAGGTGAGTTATAGCGAGCATAATATCTGCATCAGTTGGAAATGAAGTCTTCGACCTTTGTAACTCTCGATAAAATTACGATACCCATATATTATCGACCCACATATCGTAACCCGAGGTCCTATATACAATCAAGATACGTGAATGTATATAGTGTATGTATATACCTATCTATATACGCATGAATGAGAGTGATTCTACGATGCTTTGACAATAAAATCAGAAGCGACTATGTATAATCTACCGTAAATGTATAGGTATTGAAGCTTTATTCCCTGTGCTATAGCACTAGTTCAGACTCTGCGACTGGCTTATCGGCGCATTTGTTTCCTAATCGACCTTGCAAGGTCCCGCCTTATCACTAGTTTATCATCCCGTATCCCATCCTACGACGAACGACTGCCCTACGATATCATGTAGGCTTTCATCATTCCACAGCTGGTTAAACAATTCCTATATTCTAGCTGAACAATATATCGAGAGAATGAATCGTGGACTGCGAGCTAGCTGGGCGTTTTTATATCTAATTCAGTCTGATCGTCGTCGATCGGTCCCTGGGAAAAACCGAGAGATTCGCGTTGTTGGTAACGGTTGAAATTTTCTAAGAGGAACTCAAGCGCGGGTATAAATTGTCACACGTATATAATGTATACGACAATCGCGCGACGAAGCGGGCAAATTAGGTATGGAACTAATATGAGAGAAGAGAAAGACGATATTACATGAATGGAGAAGGTGACTAATAAGAATTCAGAAGTAGGAAGCAGCTGGCTATACGGAACTCGCCGCACACGCTGCGGATTCGAATTGCAACATCTTACACCTACGCACGACATTCACCGTTTCAGGGCTTATCATTAATTATATATATACATGCATTATCGATGGATACTGTATTATATACATTATAGATATGCATATATCTATTGTATCATAAGGTATAACATGCATGTATATTATTGTGTTACGGCTGTGCAGGCTGCTCCCATATACAACACCGTAACTCCCGCGGCGTGGGCGTTCGTATTGATCGATGGAGCGCGACCTTGCGTGCAGAGACCATCCGTTCTCCCTAGTTCGAGGTGGGATGAATTAAACCGCCTCGCCTTACTCTGATCTAATATCGTATGTAGGCGTACCGGACGTATGTACGTATACGACCTAACCCAACGATTCAGAGAGAGAGAGAGAGCGAGAGGGATACTATACACTAAAACAACACCCATACCCCTCGTATCGTCAATGTACTATTCTTGCAGGTGTCAAAGATTTCACATAACACGTAAACACATATCTGTTATGTTTCATTTTTTTTTTAAACCCTTTCGAGGAATATCCCACTGTACCTACATATAGATAATTCCCCGCCTTCCCACCTTATCTGTAAATCTCCCGTGTATAAACATTGAATTAGTATACCATATCGTCGGGTGCTGCAGCAGGTACACGTGTCTCTGCGACATAATATCATGTTATGATCGATATATAGCCGCATGGCTGATCAGGTTCCTTAATATTACTTATACCGACTATTTACTCACCCGGTTGAACGGCAGGGTCACGCATGGTGGTCGGGTGGACATCCCCATCCTTGTGCAGTAATACGTGAGCCAATTCCGTGACGTCGTAGAGCCGTTCGTTTCGGGGTACCTCAGCCCCGGGGCTGGGATGAATAGCGGCTTTGAAACACTTCGCGCACTGATAACACAGCGCCCAGGCCTGCTCCTCGCTTATCGGCCCGTTGAAAGACCTGAGTATATCGCGGAGGTTTAGGCAGTTGTTTTCGTTCAATTTGCACCGCGGTCGTGCGGGGCTTTTGTCACGTCCGATTGTTGTTGTGCAGCCACCGGTCTCGGGCGTACTTTCGGCAGATTTCGAGGTTCTGCCAGTGTTTTTGTACGGTGTACAGGAGGAGGAGGAGGAGTTCTTCCTCAGATAATTGTTAGCGTCGATATCCGAATCCCGGGTGAGGCTCATCTTGCCCTCCTCCCCGCGGTAGAGTTTGTATGTTTGTGCCGGGCGCGCGGGGCTCGCGGTCACCGAGTCAAAAGAACTTTTTGTGCCAACGGGTAGACGATCATCCCTGCAGCAGCAGCTGTTTTGTGCATTCCTTACTGACACCTCCGCGACGCGACTCAGTGACGATTCATTATTCTTTATTCTCTTATTATTCTCACTCGCTAAACACCCCGCGATGAAGATGCCGCGATCTTTGACCGAGATCGAGACTCGAAGTCTTGAACATTTGCTCGACGATAATCCAATGAAATCCGGGACGACTACGACACCTTTGATATTGTTATTACCAAAACCATTGATTTCCTGCTCGTAGATACTACGATTATAACAGCACTCGGTCTCGTAAAATCGTCCGGTTTCACAATGAGTATTATTATCAGCCGCTAGGTTGCGGCCGTTCCTATCACGTATCACTTTGCACGATAATTCACTTTTATCGCGCTTCGATCTAGCTCTGTCGAAGACGTTGATGTCATTATTAGCGTCGGCTCCCTCCCTAACACAATCACAATCCCTCGTAGCACTTTGTACCATACGCACTACTTTCGTATTGTCAACTATAATCCGCGACTTGGAACGATTTATAAAGCCTGACTTTTTTTCACTGTTTCGAACTATCCCTCGACCCGCCTCTATGTTGTTGCTATCGTATTGCGCTATCCCCGTGACTTCAAGTGCCATCACACGTCAACGCGACGATGCGACGCGTCCGCTGTCGGCGCGCAACTGCCTTGTTGCGGGATGCCCCGATTCTTCCCTTGTCGAGATTGCAGTCGCGAGCCGGCGAAGCGGACCGACGCTACACTGCGACAAGACCAAAATGGGTGGCGCCATCCGTGATGAAAACCAACAACCAGAATCACAGAATTTTAATGAGCGGTCCCCGGCGGGCTTCTAAAATTCATTTGAATTGAAATCTTCTTTCTTTTTCTTCTAAATGTAACTACGACTACTCTACCATTAAATTATGACTCGGATTAACGTTGGAAACGTTATTTCGATTACTTATAACAGGATTTATTTCCCCATTGCAATACATAGTTCGTGTTATTACATAATATTCAGTCGGTTATGCGAGTTGATTAATTAAACAATTAGGATAATTGCAAAACAATTCAATGTTATCTAATCACTAACAGTTTTAGCTGTGCAAACTATAAGGTTCAATAGAATTTACGCCTGATTGTAGATATAGGTATAATTGTATAATGTTTTTTTTTTTCAAAGTGTACCCACATCAGGTATACGCTTCTTCTTGTACAAGTGGTATTGTAAAATGAAAGGGTTTCTTGCGAATACAAAGTATTATTAAAACTGCAACTGGTTAATTGATATTCTGTACAAATTCTAACTGTACATATATTCTTCTTTTTTTTTTGTTTTCATAAATTAAGTTTAATAATGATTTCATATAATATATATATATATATAAATATATATATACATAAATATATGTATTAAATTACGACACCTCGTAACAATTTCTCAAGCAGACCTTCTATACCAATTTCGAATACAACTGCCACAAGAGATTTCTCTACTTCCTGATGGACCACATCGGATCCAGCTGACTCAGAGGGTCCACAGGTTTCGATTCTTCTAAATTCTCTCGCGAGTCAATCGACGCCGTTGTGGAGAGGCCTTCGGATATTGAGCCCTTTGTGCCTCCTGGAATAACAATCGAATGACGGATGTAAATTAATCGATAGATTGCGTTTCTTACGCCTATAGTAGAATTGTTCCCCTTATCGAGTCACGAGTAAATTACCTGCGATGAAGTCCTGCGGGGTACGCAGCATGCCGGCCGCGAGGTTGTGGAGAAAATCATCAGAGGGATGACGTTGCTGCATCTTACTTCTTCCCTTCCTCGATTTGTTCCCGTCAAAGCATTCGAAAGTTGACCTCGACGACGACAAAATGCCTCCTGTGTAATTCCATTATTCAGTTATCAGAAATGTTCAATTTCAACTCAAATCGCGACCGGCTCAAGAACAAGGGACTCACGTTTCATAAGAGTGTCTTGCGCCTGATACAATATCATACGGTATGAGAATAAGAGGGAGTCTTGGTCGACGAGAGATTTCCGGAACCTAACGAGTGTCGAAAATACAAGACCGGCATCAACCAGTCCACGTCCAGCACGCACGTTGCATACAGCGGCCACGGCGATGAGGAACAGGCCACTGAGCGTACTACCTTCCACGCAATGGACCACGATCGGTCTTCGAGAACGTCTGAGGGCCTGCTCAGAGAGTGTGTCGTTAGAAAACGTGAGCAGAGGCCCAGGACTGCTGGGATATCCGCTGCAAAATTTCAATCGATTAATTTCCGTTTAGAAAACTTTTGCCGTAAGGAATACTCGATCCTTGCAACGCTCCGAAGGCATGGTAAAATACAAACTTGATTGGCCACATTGTGAACTGCATGTGGACCACAATTCTTGACGTTTTTTGCTCCCCGTGTTTAATGGAAATAATTCTTTGGACGTAAGTGGTATGGTCCATGCTGCTTTCCAAGGACAGTGTGAAACTTTCAAAGGTCAAATCTTCACCCTTGCTTGTTGGCCAGTATATTTCATTGTTCAGCTGTAGGCAATACAAAGTCACGTTGGATAACGAATGGATAGGTAGGTGAGTCAAGTTTTACGATCTGCTCAAATATCGTAGGATAATTACTTGGGAGTTCGAAGCTAGACAGGCGATAACTTCGCATTCTTGTTTCCAAATCATTGTCCAAAAGGCAGTCAAAGTTTTGGATGTTGGGGCTTGTGTGACGATGAATGCAACGGGAATGCAAGGCGTTATGTCTTTAACATGAGACGCATTTATGTAGAGATCTGTGCCGGGTAGCTCGACCCTTGATGCATCATAAGGAATGGACCCTGCAGATCTGTTCTCCAGTCCGTGGCTAAGCGCTACAGTCGTGGTTTGTTTTTGTGCCTCTCGTTCCTGTAATGAACGAATACATTGGCCGAACCGTACATTACAATTACAGGAATTTACAATGAATTAGATGCTGATATCTCACCTGAAAGTCGCGTACTTCCTTCCATTTGATGTCCAGCGTTGTCGCCCCGCTCAAAGTTTTAGTTAAGAGACCGTCCATGAATTTTTCGTACTTTTCAACGTCGAAAGCAAATTTTTGCAAGACTTGGGGATCCCCTAGCGGATCCTTTTTAGGCTGGACATCGTTGTACCAAGTATCCCAGACAATTTGAAGATTTTCAACTTTTTCTTCAGTCTTTACCACGACCTCTGTTTCCGTTTCTTGTCTGATAATCACATCCTCAGCTTTGGGGGAAGGTTTCGCAATTTTTTCAGGCTCAAGAGCCTCGCTGTGACCGTCGCTTTTACACGTGAGACTAACTTCAGGGACCAGAGGCGCATGATTTATGCTGAACTCCAAATCGGCCAATAAATCTATGTTAGACTTAGGCCTGTCTTGCGGCAGTGATCCTCCTTTTTCCACAGATGGACTGGTCGTTGTATTTGTGGCATTATTCGTCGCTTGCATATAAGTTTGACTCTGTCCTTTCTGGCCCTCTGTTTCCGCGCCGTTTGTGTCTGCTGAAACAAATGACATGAATGAGAATTCTATCCCAACTCAAATCGAGTGGAAAAGTACGATGATATCAACTCACCCTGACCCTGGTGACCGTACGGCAGCGTATAATATGCTTGGTCGTAATTTGGTGTCTGATATGACTGCTGGTTGTATTGAGACGAAGGTGTGTGAGTTGTCAAGCTGTTATTGCCGGCTATGGTATACTGGGTGTTTTTATCTTGGGGTACATAGTTGCTGTAAGCTGGATTCTGCTGGACTGGTGCGACGCCGTTGCCTACGCCGCTCGACTCAGGCTGTGCTGTTTGAGAATTTTGATATCCAGAACTGTACTGGTAGCCACCGGTTGTAGGATCGTATGTGTAGCCAGGATGACCTTTGTAGGAATCGGTCGATAGTGCCTGAGCTGGATCGTTGGGGACTTGTGAAGTGACCGTACTATAACCAGTCTGGTATCCCTGCGGGTAATTTTGATACTGCACAGCGTTTGAATATTGGTTCTGCATAGAGTATTGATAACCTTGGGGATAACTTTGACCAGAAGTTGATTTGGCGTGACTCTGAATTATTTCGGAATGATTCGGGTAATTCCCGGCCGGGTAGCTCTGGGATATTGTAGAATTTTGCGTGCTCTGAGGCTGGTAGGCCAAGCCGTATGGATTCTGGTAGCTGCCATAGCTCTGTTGGCCATCGGGATAACTCTGAGTAACTTCCGTATTCTGTCCCTGATTCGTACCGGCGGCGATAACGTCCGTTTGTTGAGTCTGCGCCCCATCCTGATAGACGGGTTGCCCGCGAACAGACTGAAGCTGGGACTGAATCTGCTGATGTTGAGACGTTGTGGAGTTCGAATAACCCTGCTGATTCTGATGGATCCCAGGTGGGTAGAGATTAGGGGAGTACGGAGAGCCACTGTACATTCCATACTGCTGTCCAGAACTGTCTGCTACACCACCTGAATATTGAGCCTGGGGATACTGCATCAATGCAGGAGGTATTCCGGCTGTATTATCGGTTGATATCTGTGGGTTCTCTTGACTCTGCAGCGTGGTATCCTGAGGTGGTATCTGATGAGCTTGAAGAACAGGCTGCTGTTGGGCAGGCACGGGGACTTGATATTGGGAAACTATTGGCTGGTTTCCAGCATAGGATTGGCCGTGACTATGGGCCGGAATCTGTTTGCTCTGATTAGATATTTGCGAAGAAAGTTGAGATATTTGTTGCAAGCTTTGCTGCAGTTGAGTATTTTGAGTCTCGTACTGACGGATCTGTCCAGCAATTTGTTGGCTCTGGCTGAGCTGTGGCTGAGATACGATCGATGGTTGAGACGGGATTTGCTGATCCTGTCGAGGTCCTAGCCCAGGCTGAGTGGCAGTCTGTTGATTCTCATTATACATGGATTTGTTGGATTGAAATTGCTGCTGCTTGATGTTTGGGTTTACAGGCAAACCGCTGTGACTGCCGATCGATGAGTCCGGTTTTTCCATCCCGGAATATAGAACAGACTGGTTATCTTGCATGGGTACCGAATTTTGCGGCACGTAACTTTGTTCGAGATAAGAATATCCGGGGTATTGGGTGTAGCCAGCGGGATTGTATTGAGGCTGTGCCGAAGCAGGAGGATACTGGTTTTGAAGATTCTGTGGATATTGAGACTGCTCGTTCAATGCTGCAGGATAATTGGGATACTGTCCATTGAAGCTAGTGACTTCGGTCGTATCTGTTGACCCATTCGCCTGATGATAGGTACTGGCGGTATTTGTCGTCATAGATCTTGGTAGGCTCGAATTTAGACCTCCAGCGGTGTAATCTACGTACTGGCCGTACGCATGGGGCAGTTCGTTGCCTCCCCGCTGCGTTGTGTAATAATCTGTGTACGCCGTGGGGTATTGATACTTTCTGTTAGATTCAGATGTGTCAGAGGGAAGGGAAGAGGCAGAGTCATTTCCCTCCTGGCCTACCGGGGCTGGTCGTACCGCTGGAACCGGTTGTGGAGAACCGGATTGAATCACGTGCTGCTGATTGTAGTATGGATTTTGATAATTCGGCGCCACTGGAGCAGAGACTCCTTTTTGTCTGCTTGCCAGGTAATCCTTCAGCTTCAATCCCCCACTGGTAGGCGCAGGCTCGTCAGGAATCACACCTGTACCCATAAATTCGCTGGATTTAGCGCTGGACTTGCTGTTGCGGGCGAGTATCTGCTCCCTCTCTTCCTCCTGCACCTTGCAAGTGCTCTTGACGCGCTGTAATAATTTTGCTACGTTGGTTTCCAATTTTCTGTAGAATTCAAGACCCTTGGAGGACTTGGCCAACAAATCTTCGTAAGCGTCGTACGATGATATCAGAGAATTGATAGTGCTGTCACGACGCTTTAAAACTTCATCTATGGACTTTCGGGAATCGGCGCTACGAGCGTAAACATCTGTTAGCGCGGTGAGGATGTTGTCTTGGGCAGCTAGGTTTTGTTCTATGAGACCGATCTGTTGATTGAGTTCAAAGGTTACCAAATAATCTGCAATTTGCATCCTAGGGATTCCATATCAATCAAAAAATCATATACTCACGAGTCTGTTGTGCTTGCTTATTTGTTCAGAGAACAGGCGATCGAGGGAGCCTGTCTCTGTGCTAGCGGTGACCAAAAGTCGTGTAAGATCATCTTGGGCTATAGAATCTCTAAGTTGGGCATGCAACTCGCTTCTTTGTCTCCTCATTTCGTCCACCTTGCTCAAGATTCGTTTTAGCTCTCTGGCAACTACATCATTCTCCTTATCCGCTGCGTCATTTCCTGTGAAAAGCAAGAAGAGTATGACAAGATACAAGGTACACTAACAAAGGAGATCATTTATTAACGTGGATGATTACCGCCGGAACGATTCTTAGGCGATGGTACGTGAGCCATTAGCTCGGCCAGAGGCTGGGCGAGTATTCGTAAATTGTTTACATGCAAAGTCATAGCCCTGTGGAGAGCCTGGTTACTCTCCGAAGCCTTTGCATGCGCCTCTTGATATTTGTTCGCTTCTCGGGTGAGATCTGTTGCCACTATAGACGGAGGCCTCTTGCCCAAGACAACCTGATAGTCAGTTTCTCTGCAAGACAAAGAGTAGGATTAAATTATTGACGAATGCCAGGCAAAACAATGCTCCTGATAAGGTACAACCGATAAGATCAATATGCAATCAACAAATGAGTCATTCGTACCTCTTTTTTTCGTGAGCTAATAGCTCGTCTATGTCTTTGAGCATAGCTTCGACGTCGTGGTACGTATCGGCAAGCTTTCCCATTGCGTCTACCAAGTCTTGGATGGCGGTCGGTTTTGCATTTAAAGCGGCGCAGCGTTCGGCCAATTCTTCTGGTAAAGCCAAAGGGTTGGAATCTCTGTTGTCAGGATCCCACAGGCTCAAATTTTCGAGCCTAAGCGAAGCTAGATATGTAATCAGCTGCTGGTCGCGTTCTTCTATTTTAGCGCCGACGGAGCGCAACACCTTTGCCTTTTCCTCAGAGTACAACGAGCTAGCTTCGTGAACCTTCATTGGTACCAATCTAGAGAATAGAATGACCGGAGTTCAGGGGTGGCTGAAGCAGGAGAAAATAAAGAAAGCTGTTTCCCACCTAGAAAATATATCAGCACCAGAAACTTCCGGGTCACTAACGCTGAAAGGGATTCCTCTGACGAGGGAAGCGCCCTTGATCGGAGGCAGAGCGTCCCTCTCTGGCACTTCCTCGTGGTAGATAAATTCATTTTCATTCTTTGCTGCCTTTCGCTTGCCTTCGATAACGTCGTTAGTAAAAGTCAACGCGTCCTCGACAGCTTCCTTGTCCTCGTTGGTGTTCATTATCCCTCCTCCTTTGTTGCTAGTGTAAAGGGTGCGAGCCTCGTTCAGGGTTACGAGAGATGCATTGTAGAAGGCCACTCTCTCGCCCATTTTCTGCTGTTCCTCAGCAGACTGACCTTGATAGAGCTGTGATACCGCTAGGTAATACAGTTTCTTGAAACGAACGTACCGCTTCCAGCTCTGACATAAGAAAAGAAACACGATTGGTTGACTATATTTAAAGAAGAAACTTGTTAAAATCATGTTTATAAACCTTGTATATTTTACTGCCAACTGTATCACAGACTGATCCATCGTCGTTTCCACCTTGCTCTAGGGTATTCAAAGCCAAGTTGTAGTAGTCGACTATTTGCGTAGCTACTTTTGCTGTGGAATTGTAAATAACGCACAGAATGTATCTAGTACTTCTAAGCACGCATGAATTATGATACGTTATAGTTCAAATAATCTTTATTCTTACCAACGATAGTTGCCTTGCGGTTATCAAGCATGCTTTTCTCCAATATGCACTCTTGGGCTTGGGCCAGGCACAACTGATGCATGAAAGTCATGAGTTCTGGGGCCAAATCAACACCCGGAGGCTGAGGGTACGTGTTTTTCAAATGGTCAAAGGCCCAAGCTGCACATTGGAAATGGGCACAGGCCATCTTCATGCCTTCGGCACTAGTGCGTTCCGTGTTAGATCCCAGCTGGGTATGCACAGCTCCGACATTATACAGGATTGATATTATCTCGAACCTAATATTAGCCAGTGAATAAACCATGTTGGCGTACGTATCTCTCCTGAAATAGGTCATACACACCTTCTTGAAAAAAACGTCCTCGTGACAATAGAGAGAAGTTCATTAGA
Organism: Tenthredo livida; assembly: GCA_963992785.1. NCBI lineage: Eukaryota > Metazoa > Arthropoda > Insecta > Hymenoptera > Tenthredinidae > Tenthredo > Tenthredo livida. The sequence continues at coordinate 40,821,510 of OZ023066.1, read as the reverse complement.
ACATGGAATAGAACGCCGATCGATCTCTTACCAGGTAAATGTGACCGCAGCAGCTCCGTCATTGCCCATGGGGAATCTGCTTTGGAGAAAATGTAGCTGACAGTAATATTTCTTGAGTAAAGAGCAGCCATTGACGTCGATTGGCGGCCGTACAGCGGTTGCTCTGAGTGACTCAAGCTGGTGTACTTCATTGTTGTAAGACTCTGGGTCTTCGTTGTAGAAGTCGCGTATGTACTGTGTTGATAAATACGGTCATTTAGAGAATATCATCTGCTTCATTCGAGATCGAAATGAAATAAATACAAGGTGAACGAGTTGAGAACGTTCGGATTCTAATTATAATAGTTCTTTCGCGTGATTGACAATCTCGTCGAGCTCGGATCTCGGAAGGCTGCTAAAGGTATTCATAATTATCCCTCGGCGAAAAATTTGCACTACATACCTGCTTCAGTTTCGGACCAAACGAACTCGGTTCCGGACTGACTTTTAGATCGAAGGATATCATCGGCAGTCTAGGGACCGCCTCCATTTTAGCGAAACTTTACCTAATCCTTCGTTGTAAAGAAACTTCACTGTTCCCACGCAATAACGTACGAACTGTCAGAATTATGCCTTTACAGCAACCTTATCAGTGCTGAAAGTGTATGTGTGAATGGGGAATAAGCAAGAGTGAGAACTGTCAGAATTTTATTAAATTACATATCTGAATAAGCGCCGTCGTCATTACCGCGGCGGACAAACGGACCCGCCGAACACACATAGCGACTAACCAATTCAAATTCGCGGACTAACTAGTAATTGATCCCATCTCGCATCAACTGGACAAACTGCATTCAGACATGTTTTACAAATGACTTGGCATGCGAACGAAATAGATTGTCCATTTGACGAAATCTGAGGATATATTTCACTCCATAAATCATCGTAGACATGCTAATAACTGAAATATAGGATTTGGCGTGAAATTATGACGGAGATTCGCAAGTTTCGTCGCGTGGCTTCCCGTGATGCACCGGGGCGTATAGGTATAGCGTGACGTGTCGTCGTTCGGTGGTGTTCCTTGCGCGTACGTGGAGGAAGTGTGTCAGCGATACTCGGTCCCGTCACTTGGCGTTTGTGTTTTCGTCGGTGGTAAAATCTCACTTGTGTTCGTCGCCCCGTTCTGGTTGTACCCTGTTATATACGAGGTGTTTCAACAAAGAAATAAGTCTGATCTCCAATAAAGTCAAGGCGTAAAAATTGAGAAAAATGGTTAGTGGAATTTGGTGTCATTCATTCTACTCATCGTTAACACTCGTGTACCGTTAATTTAACCTCATTTTTCTATCGTGGCCATAAATAGCGGTACTCGCGTATATACGTACACACGTATCCCTCTCGCAATTCGTTCAATCATAATTAATCGTTTAAAACATACCCCTATCCACTACATTTCCCGACCGCATCAAGATTCGATAGAGTAACGTTCATTCAGAAAATTTTCAACTAGCTCTCCACAGCAGCGAGACGACCGACATATGGTCGTTAGAATCTAGAATATCATGGTTTTCACCACCCCAGCATGGCTGGAAAAATCAATAAGAAGTCGATTGCGAAGTCGTAATAATTATTTTCCTTTTTTCACAGCCTGCAGCGCCTAGTTCAACTTCGGTGGGATCCGGAGGTAGATCACCTAGCAAAGTAGTAGCCCCAAGAGCAAGTGGCGGTGGTACTGTTAGACAGCGAAAAACAGCCCCGGCTACATCGGCGAGGAATCGCAATACTGGGACGAGCTCCGGTGGAATGTGGAGGTTTTATACAGATGACTCTCCCGGCATCAAAGTGTAAGACTTTCAGAGATCTGGATTTTCCCATGATTGTTGAAATTGTGTAACGTTCAGAGATTTGACGTAGTTCCTTTTATTTATTTTGCAGGGGACCAGTACCCGTCCTCGTTATGTCCCTCTTGTTCATTGCCTCAGTCTTCATGCTCCATATTTGGGGAAAATACACTCGTTCTTAAAGAGTTGCGGTGCTTGTATCACAAACAGAAGAGAGATGGGGAACAGAAAGTGCGGTGGAATTTGTAAGAGTGATCATTCTGCCATACCAACTAAGAATGTACATGGATTGTGTATAAACTTCGGACAAAAGAAAAGCAAGCGTGGAATATCTTAGAAACAAAATTTAAATTCAATTCTTTAGTAGATAGAGAAGTATGTCAGCGAACAGATGGGCGGATGGAATGATACCCCATCCTCAGATTTCGGCAAATACTGTAATATGTTCATTAATTTATATTATATTCTCACTGGCATACGTCTAAGGAACTCTTTGTAGGTACTCTATCGCAACTCATTGCAAACGACTTCCGCGTTTAAAAAAGCATTTCTATACCGTCTCAAACTCCATTCCAATGAATACAAGGGAATTTTGAACTTCCTAATTTAATATACTATAATCTTATACAAATAAATGAACATGTAAATTGTTATTAGATATCATCCCCTCATGTAGGAAAACCAATAAGACTATTTATAGAAACTAACTGATTGTTCTAGCCGGTTGGACTCTTTCATTTTACTTCTAATATCAATTGATGATAATCATAAATTTATTTCATATGTCAAATGAAGAAGAAAAAAAAAAAAAAAAGTAATAAATGTTAGATATTATTGTCATAGCCGAGGCTTGTACTTATTTAATCCTGGACCGAACGCTAGTTTCTATGAGAAAACGTAAAATGCCTGTAAAAGCTATAATATATAAGTTTGATTCCGTTGAAAGGTTGACAACCAACAAAATCATCGGGTTATTGTTGTTCTTTCATTTTATTTTATAAAAAAACATGAGATAGCGTGCCGTCAACAATAGTCGTCAATAGGTGTGTGTCCTATAAATGAATTTCTATTATGTATCTATCTTCGATCGATCTCGATCATATGTAACAGGTGGAAAGTCTGTGTGACATCTAATTGCGCGAGAAAAATGGAACAAATATTCCAATCTTGTGTAAAATCATTTATATGTACACTATTTACAGGTTTATCTTACAAAAATATATATATATATATATATATATATTCTATATGTATATATATCCTCTTATATACAGTATGTAGGTATACCCATATCATACATAGCCATATATCAACAATCGTCATAAATTCTCATAATAGCATGATCTGAGAAAACTTATTAATTATTACGAATCATAAAAAATGACGTATAAAAGACTTACTTCAAAATTTATAGACGGGCGATAGAAGCGCGTCGTCGGTCGGTGCTGTTCTAGATTTTTACCATGATTATCAGTCAATTCGATTTCACAGAGTTAAAAAGGGTTTAACGACTAAAGGACTTGGATTAAGATGGAAGTAACAGTGGCTATCTTTATACCGATTGCTCGGTAAGCGTAGCAAAGTTACCAGTCGCCTATGTAAGCATAGCCAGTAAAATCGAACCAACCAACGCGCCCACTTTCCCCACGTCTTACAGACAAATGTCGATCGATATAACGATCCAAACGTCTTTCAGTTCAACTTCATATCCGATGATTCTGTTTCTTTATGTATAGTGATCATCATTTTGTCGTCACCCGATGACTGGCTGTCTGATGATCCTTCCTGCGTCGAGGTCGCCGCTTCCTGTATAACGAAATTATTTTTAAATCAAATACGTCAAGGGGCCTTTTTTTTTTTTCTTTTTTACCAAACAAGGTTTGTTTTTCTTTTGATGCGTTCTCGACTTGTTCTGACAAATAAAATAAAGAAGATATATTTACCTGGGACGCGGGAATTTCACCGTGAATGGCAATGATACTGACGGGCCAGGATTTTTCCTGAGGCGCCTCTGCGTCCAAATCTCTATCGGGATCGTCGATGTCTGCATCCTGTAAAAATAAGTATAGCACAATGTTACCTCTGAATGTGTACGTCGATGAGAGTTTCAATCACTTGGCAGATATTGTGAGAGAAAACAATATCCATACGACAGACTTGAGATAAACTTACCGCACTGCGGAGTTTCGTGTGAGTTTTGATGTGTTTTGTAAGATGGTCAGAGCGCATGAATTTCTTTGTACACTCGGGACATTGAAACCGTTTCTCTCCTGTATGTGTCCTCCGATGTCGTTGCAGTTCGTCCGATCTGGTGAATTTTTTACCGCAAAATATCCAACTACATACAAACGGGCGTTCTCCTGTGTGCCATCGCAAATGCGCTCGTAAATGACTCGTTTTACCATAAACCTTGTTACACCCAGCTATGTGGCAAACGTGCTGCCTTTTTCGGGTCATATCTCTGTTCCTGAAAGAAGAAATAATTTCACCCCGTTATTCTCTCTCGTTTTTCCCGTGATTCAATTAAATTTCCCGAAATTTCCCATTCAATAAAAAAAAAAACTATCACGTTAGGTGAAGCTGTAGCTTAGAACCCAATGAATGTTTACCTATCGCCGTCGCCACAATTGGGGCAGGTACAAGCGACCCTTCTACGATGCTGTTTGTTCGGATCGGTCTCAGATGCAGCTGTACTCCCAGTTTGATACTGTTGAGCGGGCGGCGCTGGGGTACTAGGTGCCGGGTTGGACTGTATGGTCTGTAGAATTTGCCATTTCGACGGGTCGTTTCCTTCTATGTGAACGGTCGGCGCCGTGATAATCTGTGCCCCACCAGAGTTGGACGGCATAGTTTGTACAGACGCTTGTTGCAGGGCACTAGCTGGTATCACTTGAACGTTGCCCAAACCAGGAATGTTCTGGACTGGAAATGATTGCAGAAATCCGTTCGTCGCGTTCATCCCACCCGTTGGCTGAAGTTGCATAATACTGCCACCAACACCGCGCATCATACCTCCTTGAGCAGTCAAGTTAGGCAATGCGGAAGCAGGAATGAGCGTCAGCTGCTGTCCTTGAGCACCTGTTGGTGAGAGAATTGTTGAAAATCATCAAGGCAATAAATTATTAGTCTGTTGGATGCTGAAGTTTGAACAAGAAAGGGGAGAGTAAGGCTATACCTGTGATAGTGATGGGTTGCATTGCAGATTGTGCTGATTGAGGCGCTTGTATGTGAATGACCTGACTCCCAGTTAGATGACTGGCATCGATACTTGTTACTTTAATATCACCCTCGATACTATCCGGTTGTCTAGTGAGCGTCGACAGAGTTTGGACGTCTATCTTTTGTCCGTCTTTTGTCGTTAATACATTTCCGTTCACCGTCCTTCCAAGTGATCCAATTCCGACTACCTGCGCGACACAATCACAGATATTACACACTTACAAGCCAATTTCCGCTATTTCCGAACTCCGGGATGGACGGTAATTTATCATTATTATTATTAGATATCTGGAGGAATTATTTTCGATTCAATATTTTGCTCAATTACGTTAACGAGTATCAACACTGGTTCGTTCGCCACGTTTTCTGAGCTGTTATGTTAAAAGACCTAATACCTAGTGAGTGATCTACTTGATAACTTCAGTATTTCAGAAAATTTACCTGAATGTTACTAGGCGTACTGACTGATGTGCTCCATGTGGATGCAGTAGGGGCCGGCGTTGAGACTTGTTGTACTCGCTGAACCTGATGCTGTTGCTGCTGCTGCTGCTGCTGTTGTTGTTGTTGTTGTTGTTGTTGTTGTTGTTGTTGTTGCTGTTGTTGTTGTTGTTGCTGTTGTTGCTGTTGAATAACTTGTTGTACAACCTGTTGTACCTGTTGCTGCTGCACTTGCTGAGCCTGTGCAACTTGTTGTTGTTGAACCGTCTGAACAACCTGCTGCTGGGTTTGCTGCTGAGCGACTTGTTGAACTACCTGCTGTTGGGCCTGCTGCTGGGCGACTTGCTGAGCAACTTGTTGGGCGACCTGTTGACCCTGGAAAAACATAGATTCATCTTTAATCGTTTTCTCAGGCAGTAGATAATGAACTAAAGCAGTGAGAATAGTGCAACATAAGTTTATGACTCGATTACTTCGTCGTGGAAAATTGGAAAAAGGTATCTAGGCGCGTAGAGAAAGTCTTACTTGAAGTCCTTGAAGCTGAGACAAATTTGCAATTTGGACCTGCTGTATCTGACCATTGGGTGTGATGATCTGTGCCATTTGTGGCATCTGCTGTAAAATAATTGTATTAGAAGAGATTAGCGTCATCGAGGATCCAACCGATTAGTTGCCAACACTCAGGGTTAGAGAATAAATTATTGTAATACTCTATATAATGCTATAAAATAAATTCTACCAAATTTTTTGAAGCTCTATGAAAATGAAGTTCAAAACAAACCTGAGTAATTTGCGGTATCATTTGAGTGGTGGGCATATTAAATACACTTGACAGCGCTTGGACGGGGAAGTGTACGGTCTGATAAACAGTCTGGCCATTGCTGACGGTGACTGGAACTTGTACGGGCACAGTTTGCTGCATTTGTTGCATCGGAAACTGTAGCGGTCGTACTTGCACGCTCTGCCCTGAAACATCCAGGCTAGCCTTGGAATCTGTCCGTTTGCCATTGTGGACGAGAAAGGCGACAGTTAGTCAGTGAAAGCGAAGCCAACGGACATTGTACCAAAGTTAAAAGCTAGACGTTAAAAGCAACCTGAGTGTATTAGTAACCCCGATGATTTTTGCAATTAAAAATAAATTTGTGAGGCATGCAGGAGAGAGCACATTGCACATTTGCTATAACACTGAAGCTTGTGGAAACAAATGTTGTGAGTGAGTGATGATGATTATTATTATTATTGAACAAGCTACAATAGTTGGGGACAATAACAATATAGGGGGATAAAAGCAATAGTAGGAAGTTATAGAGATGGCGTTAAAAAAGAAAAATGTGGCACGCGTACCTGATGGCAATTGAACAGTCTGACCGCCAATATTCTGGATTATGGAGGTAGGAAAAACGTTGGGTGCCCTGATCAAACTGACGGGTTGTGGAGTTATCAAGGTCTGCCCATTGGCCAATTGCACCTGTTGCCCTCCGGTCGTGGCGAACTGCATAGTTGGCTGAGATTGGTGATGACTGGTCGACATTGCTGACGATGGTATAAAAAGTGCTTCCTGTCCGTCGATATTAACAGTTTGCATTTGAGGAATGACATTGTAACTGAGCTGCTGCTGTTGTTGTGGCTGCGACTGATGCTGCAGTGTCCCCTGTCCCTGACCACCGACAAGTTGAGCGCCCTGAAATCAGTACGGAAGAATAGTGGTATTAGAGTGTCTACAGATAGTGAGAATACAAAGTAGCCCAGAAAAGACTAGCCAGTTCCAAAACATGATACTAATTATAAAAACAGACTTCCTATGTTGTTGAAAAAAAATAATATATTTCTTTCTAGAGTAAGTTTTTTTCTTCGCATGTATTCATATTGTATTCTTTCAACGCTTATATCTTAATAAGGAAACTTGGCCTGCGCACAGACTTCTATAAGTCTCGCAGAAAGTTTATGTAAAAACCCCCTTTTGACATAAAATTTGTACCCCTTACACCTGGTGAATAAATTATTATTATTATTATTATTATTATTATTATTATCGTTGTGAAATCGTGGTAGGGATATGAACGCACCTGTAAAAATTGTTGCGGCAAAGCTTGTACCGAGATCGTCTGAGTTCTCTGTTGATTTTGGTCTTGTTGTTGAGAGTGTTGCATAGGCACAAAGTTTTGCAATTGTTGCAAGGTAATAACTTGCGGTTGTTGTTGTTGCTGCTGCTGTTGTTGTTGTTGTTGTTGTTGTTGCTGTTGTTGAGCATCATGCTGCTGTTGTGCAACCTGTTGCTGCTGCTGAAGCTGCTGCAAGACGTTTGCACTCAAGAAACGAATCTGCGGCTGCTGGGCACTTTGCTGCTGCTGTTCCTGCTGCTGTTGATCAGCTGCCTCCTGTTGTTGTTGTTGTTGTTGTTGCTGTTGTTGTTGTTGCTGCTGTTGTTGTTGTTGTTGCTGCTGCTGCTGCTGCGCTTGCTGTTGCTGCGCTTGTTGCTGCTGCGCCTGTTGCTGCTGTGCCTGTTGCTGCTGCGCTTGTTGCAACTGCAAGGGATCCTGTTCTTCATCAACCTCCTCCTGCTCAACATTGAAATAATAAATTTCGTAAATATCGTGGTAAAAAATGACTATTATAGGTATAATGAATTAAAGAGAATAATTTGCGAACATTGTGGAATAATAATTTTCCTTCTAGTCAGATATCGAAATGGGATTAATCCTAACTCCCCTCAAACCGCAACACCTAAATATGTGTACAAAGAATAACAATGAAATTTTTGGTATGTAACGACGACGCTTGGCTTTAGCTCGTACCGTGGCATCCGGGACGAGATCCGTGTTCATATCAAGAGCCGTAAATTGGCCCATGGCCCGTTCTTATTCGACCCAACCCGTTCGTGCGCGATTTATAATCTAAATTTTGAAACACCGAGGATAAAACGATCCACGGCAACAGCAGGCGATCGACAGCCAACACGAGCCGAACACCGAACACCGAATGCCGTTGACAGACTACTAGTTGCCAAGAAGAAGACCCGCGGCGGAAACACGACGCTGAGCGGCTGGGCGCCGCCGTCCTCTAGCGACGCGCAAGAGGCGTCCCTCCGCCTCCTTTCACGACCCTCCCTCGAGCTCAGGTAAGCCACGAGAATCGACAGGACCCCGCGGATTGACAGATTTACGGATCGAAATACTCGGACATCCGGCTCATCTCATCGTTACATGATATAGAAGTAATTGATGAACGATCCTCAAGTTTAATTAAAAACACTATTCCGTTTAAAACGCTATAAATCAAATTGAAATAGGCGCACATATTGCGGCGGGGCACCGTGCGAACCTTGAACGAATAGCCTGACGTACGGCACTGCGGCGTTCGTCCCCCTCCCCGCCCCAGGGCGGCAGTGAGCGACGCGCAGAGGCGACGCTTGCAAGGACGGCTGGTACGGGAGCGAACGCACACCACCAACACAGACACGCGCGACACATGCAGCTGGGCGACTGTGGGGCCGGATAACGCGGTTCCTTGTTCATATAACGTACAACCCGCACACAAACACGCGATATCAGGAAAGGCCTCGCGCGGGCAGCCTCCACCCACTTTTCCCCGCGGACTCCACCTAGATCGCGGACCGACACGTGCTCTTTGGAACAGGCTCTTCTTTCCCCTCGCCCTTTACGAATACACTAGAATCCTACGACGACCTATAACTGCTAAACATCGTCAGACCGATTCGGGAATCGGGATAGCTGGTCTTACCTTTGGCTGTATCTTGACTGTGGCCATAGTATGGGGGATGATTAAAAATAAGTTAACGTAAACGAAGAAATAATATAACGAGGACTTGGAACTCGCGACACGTAATCAAAACCCGCCACGAAACCCCAGACGGGTATTTAGACGAAGAACCGTTGCATAGTTTTCGAGCGTACAGCGTGCTGCCCGCTTAAGCACTGCGCGGCTAGTCAACACCGTACAGAAGCGGACGGATGTATCACTCCGCCAATCGATATGTTAATAATAAACAAAATAATATCAAGATGTTTGCCCGAGATTTATGTCGGATTCCGCTATGTTACGTTGAAACCTTTGTCACGAACGACGCCTAAGTGTCCCTTTCACGCATTTTATTTCATGTATTTAGGCACGAGTAGATGTTTTTATTTACAACGAACTGAACAAAGCTGAGGCACAGTTCTTTGCTGGTCCTTGGTTCGTGCCGTAGTCCCAGGCACGTACTCGTGACAGTCCGAGCCAAAGGATAATTCCAACTCAATTCTGAATAATCGAGAATGACGCGCAATTTCACTGTCAACTGGGTGATAGAACGCGACGGCACACGATCATTAGCCACAACACTCGACACTTCGCACTCTGTTCCGCACAGGCAGTTCGTTTCAGCGATAATCCAAGGGTCTTTTATTTTTTAGACCCCACGAGGAGTTGTTTTCTGTTTGTTACCGTGATAAAAACGTGCTCTCCTACGAAAAGGGGAACTACTTTGGCTGCGGGGCGGTACAGCGCGGACTGCGGAGGCATCGTGCGTTCTGCGAACGTGGCGCGGCTCTGGTGGCGAAACCTCAAGTCTTGAAGCACCCACCGTAACGCCTGACCGTCCCGCGACAGGCAACTCACAACACACACCGATCCGAACGCGGGCTTAATTTGAAAATTGATATTATTGCGGACTGTAGTGTTTCAGACACCGATTATGTGGATTGATAAAGATTTCACGAATAACTGCGTGTTTGGATTACAAAATTCTCGGAAAATAACTGATCCTGTATTTATCACTCGTCGGTGATCCGTATACAAGCGAAATTGGCGATGATAAGCCAAAAATTACGACGTCCAAGTACGCGTGGTTCACCGCTAACGAGAAGCAACAAGTGTCGATGACCGAGTTTAGGGTAGAATTTATTTAGGGGATCCTCTCGCGCGGTGCGTAACCGCGAGTATTCTTATATTGGTGTGAAATAAATTCCCCGAATATTTTTGATAGACTATCATTTAATATTTCAATCATACATTATCCAGGTCAGAGCAGTATGGTATCATAGCCGTACTCTTTTACAAACAGATATATATATATATATATATATATATATATATCTTATTTATGTATAATAGTATAATATACCTATATACAAGAAATAAATAAATTGTTTTACTCATTATATACTTCGGACAATTTCAACATAAATAAATCTATAGGCGAGTGGGGATAGGTAGAAAACAATGAGAGCTCTATTCATTTGAATTGCAGTCGACTACACCCAATCCTCGTATGCAATTACTCGCTATTTTAAATATAATAACTTACCTATCCCTAGCTTCGTTATGTCTTTGAACTTTTTCCTGATTTACGTCGCTCTACTAGAGCGAGCTTTTCTGTGTGTGGATGAAAAATAATGAAACAAGGCCTAGTTCCACATAGTCGAACCCGGCAGGGCTTCAGGATTTCAAACTGAATGAACTCGAGCTTCGACTTACGTATAATATACTAGACGAGCGTAATTGCAGCTCGAAAAAGGAAGGTAATGAGGGGGTGTACGTAGATACGTACAATAAATAACAAGTAGAATAAGAAGTCAACGGAGTTTTAGCAACCGTTTACAATCCGCCACCGGATCTCTCCACGCTTATCTGTTTCTTGAGTATATCCTTCTCGTGCTGCGCCTCTTCCATCTCTGCCATCCTTGCGAAGCGCGAGTATGCCACATGGCCGGACTTTATAGCTGACATCATCTGCACGAAATAAAACCATTTATTATTGTGAGCAATGTAGTGGGAAAATTGAAAATCATGCTCTTGTACGTTTTCAGTATACAGCATGGGGTCACAGGCTAGTGGTATTGAGGAAGTAACACTAAAAATCAAAGATAAAACAAAATGATCCATCTGCCGATCGTTATACTCACAAAGCGCAAACTCGTATAATTATACTTATTACAGGTGACAGTATAGTATAAGTTTAAACGAGGTTCACGTCTGTTATTAGATTAGCAGCGGATAGAGTATACCTTCATGTCTAAGACAAACTGTACGGTCAAATTGTGTCAGGGACGAAAATTGAAAATAAGATCATGCTGGGACAGCAGGCAAGTGCAGTAGAAGCCGTGTGTTCAACAAAGCAGCAATCGTCGATTAGAAATCTTTGATTTGATTAATGTTGTGGAGGAGAAAGTAAGAAAAGAAAATGTATAAACTGATAGATAAATCAACAAATTGAATAGGTGATTATGAGAAGAAGAAAACTAGAAACAAAAATCAAGCGAGCAACGCTAAACAGAGAGCATGCCGTCGAGTCGTGCGATCGATCCACGGATCGATGTACGCTCATCTTGAGAAAGACAGACCTGTAGGTATTCGTCCAGTTCAACTTGACCGTTCATGTTAGTGTCGATTTCACGTAAGATTTCGTGAAGTTCCTCGCCGGGGACTTCCTTGTCGCCAAAGAGCTGCAAAGAAATGGTTCGTTAATAGTGAATGTTTACGTGATTACCTGAAGGTAGTCCTGCAGTTCCATCTGCCCATTGTACGTCAGGTCGATTTCATTTAGCAAAGTGTGAAGCTCTTCTGCCGACAGGATTATACCGAGTGTCTGGATGTAGGTGTGAAATAAAATTTAGAATGAATTACAAGTAGCCAGATTAGAATCTCGAGAAGAAGGGATCAGATATTGTTTTAGCAGTCGTCGGATTTTCCTACCTTCAATCCTCGTCTTATATCGTTGATGGACACGTATCCCTTGCGATCTTTGTCGATGATCTGGAACCGTTTGATATACAGCTGAATCTCGTCCTTGGTAAGATTGATGGGAATCTTGTCTCGAGAAGCCCTGTTCACCATCTGGCCCATCTCATTTGCAAGGAACTCGCTTGCCTCACGCTGTTGCTTCTTTTTCTCCTCAGCTGACCAGTGCAACTCCTCGGCCATTATGTCGATTATACCGGGCAGGGCCTCCTGTGCCGCTTGGACGTTGAGAAAAGCCAGCCTAAGCCGCCGAGCGATCATGTCGATCGCCGTCCTCGCGTACTCGCGAACGCCGTAACGGATCTGTACGGAAAACATGACGTCCGCATACGTTAGCGATTCACACACCATATTTATTTACTTATTAGATTAAATAATATATATTCCGCGGTATAAATAATTCATATACGAACCTCGGCGTCGATGTACGGAAATTCGGGGTGGACCTTTTTGCCGATAATGGGCCAACGCTTTCCGGTAAGAGCTGCCATTTTCGCAACAGCAAAGGCTCGGTCACCGTAGCTCTGGGACAAGTGCTGGGCAACTTCACACTCCAGGCCAAAGTCCTGTACCAGCCTGATGTACATAGTCGGTGTAAAGCCGTGGGCTCCTTCCAGCTGCATACCGTCGGTCTGGCAGCCCCTTGCAGGCTTAAGATTGCACGCTGTGAAATTTTCGCGAAATTACACTAATATGATATGTATAATGATATGAGTGGAGCTTTAGACAAATTTTCAAGGGAGAATCCGCGGATAACGGGGTTTGATGCAATAAATTATCGAATAATCGTCGCGAACCTTTAACAGCTGCGTCTACGGCCTCCATAGCCATAGCGCGATAGGTGGTCCACTTGCCGCCGGCAATTGTAACGAGATTCGTACCGCTGACATGAACGATGTGGTTCCTAGCTAGGGACTGAGTATTGGGCTTGTTCGGGTCTGAGACTAGCGGCCGGATGCCACTCCATGCCGAGAGTACGTCTCCTCGTCGCACCTCAACGTCGGGATTGAGGTAGTTCTTCACTTCCTGGAGGATGAACATAATCTCGTCCTCCGTGGGCCGGGGATTGTGCGTTACCTGACAAGGCAGGTCTGTCGTGCCAGCAATTGTCTGCTTCTGCCAAGGCAGAAAGAAAATCACACGACCGTCGCTGGTCGCTGGATCTAGAAGGCCCATCTGATCAGGGCTAGAGAGGAGAAACCGTTAGGCGTGTGTAAATGAGGTTTGAAGAAAAACAGGAGGTCGGTTCTTCAATCTACAAGTATAGTACCGTACCTGTAGTATCCGGGAAGGACTATGTGAACTCCGGACGAAGGGCAGCAGATCTCCTTCACGGTCTGATCGTCCATTTTCCGAATATGATCCGTGAATGGGCCGGTTGCGTTTATGATCGCTTTGGCCTTGACGTCCCACTCCTCACCAGTAAGCTCGTCCCTGAGGTGCGCGCCGACCAGGACTCTCTTCCCATCCTGAAAGAGGTGCGAATAAAGACGTCAATAAATGCGTAGGAAGTGAACGTATTGGGTATATCTATAATTCCGTACAATGTCAAGTCCCTTGAGAAGATTCACGACGCTGACGTGGTTCGCGACGGTAGCGCCGTGTCTGGTCGCGGTCAACGCCACTGCCAGGTTCATCCTTGCGTCGTCCTGCTGCCCTGTTTTGAGAGAACAGGTTCTCGTTAATCAGGCTATACACCGAGGTACAGGAATAGCGATCATAATGACAATAATAGGAAATAGGAGGATTATAGAACAGCCAAAAGACTGACCGTCGTAGTAAACAATAGCGCCGGTCAACTTGTCACCCTTAAGCATCGGGAATAACTCCAGGGCGTTCGATTTACTCAGGTAGTACGAAGACTTGACCGTTTTACTGCCGGCCACGATGTCGTACATCTTTATGCCGAACCAATAGTAGGGAATCTGCCACCAGCTGGATGAGAAAAATAAAAGATACAGAGTTTACGGTCGAGTTACGTACTTGATAAAGAAAGTGATTTATGCATGTGAATAAACGTAATATAGGGTCTCGTACGTGTATACGGGGAGCATGATGGGTAAGGGGTGTGCCAGATGAGGCGCGCTGTGAAGCATAGCCGCACGTTCGTGTAACGCTTCCTTGACCATGCTGTACTGCTCGTAATCCAGCTGCATTATAGCCTTCTGGAGATACCGTACACCACCGTGTATCAACTTGGTACTGCGCGACGACGTGCCCGAGGCAAAGTCGTCTGCCTCTACCAGAGCGGTTTTCAGACCTGTAGAAGTTACGAGAAATACTATTAGCCGTGTCATGGAATTTGGGGAAACATTCTAGTGTCAGAATAGAGAAAAGAAAAACAAAACTTGCCTCGAGTTGCCGCGTCTAGGGCACATCCTGCTCCTGTAGCTCCACCACCGATGATCAAAACGTCGAAACTCTCGGACTTTAGACTTTTGATCTGATCATCCCGCGTGGGTAACGGCCGCTTCGGAGGCCTCGTAATCTGCTGCTCAGCGAATACCTATATGCGACCAGATTAAAGAACTCAGTAGATGGTCAAAATTCTGCATATCAGTTTCGAATATAATTCGAACACAAACACAATTATTCATGAGATATCATACTGTGCGAGTTGATAATACGTGATATGATACGCGTAAAATTGCAGAAGCGTGTCCAATTTAAAAACTGACACCTAGCGATTATGACCTAGGGTCTAAACGAACAGCTAATAAATATTTATGGTAGGTTTACTGACTGTGCTGGAGTCCGTGAGGAAATAATGAGAGGTTAGGACGCCGGCTCCAACGGCACTGGCTCCGGCCGCCAGGATGAGCTTCCGCGTAGCCATTTCTCGTTCACGCAGCAACGAAGTTTAATAGTCAACTGATCCGTCCGCCACCTGAAAGACGAAGCAATTTTGAGTAAACAACAAGGTCACACCCACCGTCCCTCGTCCCCCGTCCTGTAGTACACCTATACGTATTATCTAATACAATTTTCCATGTCTAGCGAACTTTAACAGCCGTCCGCGTCGTGTGTGATCAATGATCCGCGTATGCGTCATCCTTGAAATCCACGTATCAGACCTTGCGGCTATACATAGGTATACTCATCCGCGAGCACGTGGGATTTCGTAACACTACGCGCCTATAGACCAATCCAGCACGCGATTAGGTTAATATTCTGCGTAATACTAGTAGCACGCTAACACGATGTACACGCATACGCATATTATACCTATACTTGCGTATAATACCGACATTCGTGCTATTACTCGTTCATTAGTCTCCGGACTCGACTCAAGTAGATAGGTATGCCTATAAACGAATTCGCAATAACTATGCCGCGGGCGCAATTCATTTGTCACTCGTACCATTTACAAATTAATAATACATGTGACGACAGCTAAGTTGGGACAGGCCATCGGGGCGCGGCTGCAGTTAGCGTTTTATACCACCGAGAAGAAGAATATTGCGAATAGTTGATGCAGTCGGGTGATGATCAGCCGAGTGACGTAACAGCTATTATAGTTAGCGGGGCAGGGATATTATACGTTCTAAGTATCCGGCTTATACTGAAACGTTGAAAATCGATTAAAATCAGACTGAATCGTGAGTTTTCGTAGAATGAAAAATTTATGCAAGACCAAACGACGAGGAGGGGTACGATTAGATCATATCACAGATTTTTTCGACTCGCGATATGCGGATGATTAATTTTACTTATATAGCTGCACCTATAGATTCTTGGGTGATTAGAGGGCTAATCTTTTTCTATCCGTACCGACGTCTTATCAGTATAATATCACGTGCCACCCAAGGTCTAGTCGCGCTTACATACAATGGTAGGATCAATAATTATATCCGCATGCTAGAAATGTCTTCACGTCAGGTAGGTATACCTAATGACTTTTTGACACGCCTGTAAGCAGAACAATGATCTCTGCATTCGCGAATCAATTTTTCTACGCTTACTGCACGGTATTCGGATACTCCGAAACACCTCTCGCAGCGGTATACCTGTGCAGTCGTTACCTATATGTGTTTCTATTGCAACGTGCACCGTGCGTGCATGCATATGACGACGCTATTTATACGAAAATAGTGCGCAACAAGAGCTTTGTGCCAACTATTTAAATGTCACGAGGATTAAATCTAGATGTATGTATATGTCTGCACTACGACTGCGTTAGGTTGCATCGCTTGGAAATTCAGGCGAGTCCCAACTCGCGAAATCGTCTACAGTCTAATCACTCCAAGGTTTAATGAGGATAATAATTATCATACACGTATTATATCACGTGATAGAACGCAACGAACTGCTGCGAAATGAATTACGAATCGATGGACGAAAGGCCAGGTGTAGAGATTGTTCGTTCACGAATGTGATAGATTGTAACATAATATATACGTATGTATGTTGGGCCAATTTTGACTATAGATATAAAGTACAATATGTATATCGGTACCTATGGTACCCCACGTAGTACGTATATGGCTCTGCCGTTTACGAAACACCTGACGCAAATGAATTTCTCCATTTTCGCATACAGATGAATTGCGCGCACCACACCCCGTAAGAATCCGGGGGTCCTAGGGCCGTTAAAAAATTTATTTATATCCGCAACAAAGAATTTCATCATGAGCGGAGTGGACGGTTTCTTCTCTTGGTCATATTCCCGGGAGAATGGATTTCAAGAGAATACTGTAGTATAATATATGTAGAGCGAACGAAAATTCTGCTCAGTATCTAGTTCACATTGACCAACAACCCGCCGAGAATGTCAGAGAGCGACGACGGAGAGCGGATGGCCAATGTGCCGACTTCTTCTTTCTACTTCGTTTATTTATTTTCTTTATATTTCATTCTAACAATAACTATATATACTCAGTCGTGTACTACTTAACTATGTATAAATATAACGACACGCACGAGACGAGTAGGTATAGCGATTACAGTTTCCTGTTTCCTAACACACCGCACAATGGTTTTCCCCGCATATTTAACGTTAATATGGAAAATTTATATCCTCCACGGACGTATAGAACTATTCTCGCTATATTTGCATTGTTGCATCGTCGCAACATTATTTTTTCCTGGTAGAATGACATTTGCCGTATAAAGAGCAGTCAGTCACTTGTCAAAGGATTAGAACCCATCGAAAAGGTATAATGCATAATGAAATCGCTGCAGAAAAGATTCGTCAGTGTCGCTTGAAGCTCGCGAATCAACGATTATAATGACACAAACAATATGATAAGATAGCTGCAGCAGAAGAACGAGAAAATCAGCAGGTATTCATGTGTATTCATGTGTACTCACGAAGCTGGGATGATTTCATTCAGCTTTGTTTATTGTTGTTCAACTGATATTATCCGAAGGATGGTCACAGCACATTATTCTCTTTTCATACACGTCCAACACCGACCAGTACACGACGACGATAGACGCAAGCTGAGAGAGTTATCTCCCACCACCGACGGTGAACTGCCGACACCACACGAGCGATGAGATCTCGCGTAGGACACCCGCCCCGCACATTCTAGATATTCAATTCCCCTGACCCTGTATTCAGAGTCCTGGAGGTACTCGTAGCTCGCCCTATCGTCGCTTTTGAAATAAACTTCATTCTGATTGCCGCTCACTGTTTGCGGCTTTGACCGCGAGATGGCGATACCATTTGTCACCCCGCGCGCCAACTTTATGAATTCAAACTCACGAAAGCATGCAATGAAAATGATTCAACGATTCATTATTTACAATCTCAAGAGATATTTATTCAAGAATGCGCCAACTTACTATAATAATACTAGTTTATTGCACAAACAATCTTATTATTACATGAATATTTGATTGGAAAAACTACGTATTCGTCATTTTTCAATTTCGGAAATTAGCTAGAACTATAATTATTATGCTATACTAAAACTATGATAATACTTTAAACTTTTCGTTGCGACGATAATACATACCTATACAATTACATACGAAAGTATATTTAACAGCATGTCAAGTATTTACTATTTGACGCTCGGTTTCACGCAAAAAAAAAAGTAAACTATACCCCTTTCTTGCAAAACTGGTTTTCCAAGCGTGAGAAAGTACTATTATAGGAATAAAACATTGCATACTATCGAACAGTTATTATCAGTATATTCCTTCAAAATATTCTGCAAATTAATTCTCTTACATCAAAACTTGGGATTAAATTCCACGAAGTAGCTGACGATACATTAAGTTGTTATTTATTTCTCATTCGTGAATTGTTAGACTCTTTCGAGTAATTAAGCAAAGAAATAAGAATCAAAATTCGTACTCAAAGCTGTTACATAGCTGTGCGGACCGAAGAGAATGTTTGTATATATTCTAAAAAGAGCATTGCTTCTGCGACAGTTAGATGTCGATGGCTTAATACAAATCAATAATACTCATTTCTACTCATAAACGCAGTAATAACGGTTCAACTAACGATGGAAGAAATAAAAGAGGAAGGAGGAGGCCACCCACCCTCCCACTTCCTCCCCCTCCCTCCCGAGGATAATAATAAAGCTTACCTAATTATAAACGCAATAATATCGGATGCATTAACAATGCAAGCGATGAAAGAGAAAGGAGGAGGTCACCCGCCCTCCCACTTCCTCCCCCTTTCTCCGAGGATAATAATAAAGCTTACTTAATTATAAACACACTAATATCTGATGAATTAAGAATGCAAGCGATAAAAGAGGAAGGAAGAGGCCTCCCACCCTCCCACTTCCTCCCCCTTCCTCCGAGGATAATAATAAAGCTTACTTAATTATAAACGCAATAATATCGGATGCATTAACAATGCAAGCGATGAAAGAGAAAGGAGGAGGCCACCCGCCCTCCCACTTCCTCCCCCTTTCTCCGAGGATAATAATAAAGCTTACTTAATTATAAACGCACTAATATCTGATGAATTAAGAATGCAAGCGATAAAAGAGGAAGGCGGAGGCCTCCCACCCTCCCACTTCCTCCCCCTTCCTCCGAGGATAATAATAAAGCTTACCTAATTATAAACGCAATAATATCGGATGCATTAACAATGCAAGCGATGAAAGAGAAAGGAGGAGGCCACCCGCCCTCCCACTTCCTCCCCCTTTCTCCGAGGATAATAATAAAGCTTACCTAAATATAAACGCACTAATATCTAATGAATTAACAATGCAAGCGATAAAAGAGGAAGGGGGAGGCCACCCACCCTCCCACTTCCTCCCCCTTCCCCCCCCACGCGGCGAGATCAATACAGATCTAAAATACCTACAAATACGAGCTATGACTACGTAATAATAATAATAATAATAATAATCATACTAAAACTAGAGAAAAAAAAACGCGTTCGCGATCAAAAAAAAACGGCCTTGCCCCCCTAGAGGGGCGCGGAGGGGATGGGGGATAAAAAAAACCCCCCAACCCCTCCTGCCGCCCCTCCAGGGGGGCAAGGCCGCCGTATGATACATATAATGTATCATACGTAAAATATAATAATTTAATCATCGATTCGGGAAATTTACTATTCTAAGAGCAAATTACATTCATCATACAATCTTATACTACATAATTACGAAGTCTAAAACGTATCTATAATGTGAATTTGAATTGAAATTGAAATTGAAATTGAATTGAAATTGAATTGAAATTGAAATTGAAATTAAAATTGAAATTGAAATTGAAATTGAAATTGAAATTGAAATTGAAATTGAAGTTGAAATTGAAATTGAAATTGAAGTTGAAATTGAAATTCTATCACTCTAGATATTACTCTATTACATTTACGACAGTGCGGAGGGCACAGAATTGTATAAACTATATACTATATGGTATTCACATTATAGATACGCATCATATACTATATCGTATATACTATATAGTATACTGGATACTATATAGCATATACCATATACATTAAACTATATATCAGCTAGCTGGCTGAAGCAGCTGGCGAAATTCCCACGCTGTCCTTGTGGTGCGGCATCTCGAAGAAAATGTTGGGTCCTTCCTCTGGAAGAGTCTTCAGAGATTTTCCGGTCGTTCGACGCTGTGTGTAAACAAATCCATTTCCTGGCACGCTCGATACGATCCTGCGGACCAATTTCATATTTTTATACAAAGCCAGTTCGCAGAAGAACAAAGACCAAAAATTACAACTACAATATCGATAAATCATTCGTGAATTGAAATGAGCAAAAGACATGTTACCTGATATTGATAAGGTGAAGGAGCATGTTATCCCCGAACGTTCACCGGTGAAAAAATATGTGATGTAGCGATGGCATGTCTCACATCGCAGTGCATCGCCAAAAATATCAGCCTTCATTCTTCGAATTTGTATGTGCCTATACACACGAATCAAGAGTTCCAATTATATCGATACACCGATCGCATAGGAGCAGCTCCAAGTTCGACGAGATGAATGACTGGTCAGCACTGTTCGAATCAGAGGTGTGAATAACTATACTCGTTAGTTATCTGCATGGACACTACGATCTATGAGATCTAATAAAAAGGCAGCAGCGGCAGCTGTCGCTGAAGCACATGGTCCATTGTTTGAGATACGCAATTCTTACATCCGAATTGAATTAAACCGGTATGCGATTAAATCTCAAGTTTTAATGTCATACATCTCATCAGTGACCTTCCAATATCAATTGTATTCGTATTCGTATTCGTATTCTGTGTCATCATTTGGATCCTTTCCAAGTCTCGGTTACGTATACGGACTTCATAAATCGATAAATCATCTGTGAATTGAAATGGGAGAACGACATTTTACCTGATATTAATAAGGTCGAGGAGCATCTCATCCCCGAACGTTCACCGGTGAAAAAATATGTGATGTAGCGATCATAGTACATCGCGAAAAATAACAGCCTTCATTCTCGAAATTTGTATGTGCCTACGAACGAATCAACAGTCCAATTATATCGACACACCGATCGAATAGGAGCAGCTCAAAGCTGACGAGATGAATGACTGGTCAGCACTGTTCGAGTCAGAGGTGTGAATGACTATACTCGTTAGTTATCTGTGGAAACTATATGATCTATAAGATCTAATAACGAATGCCGCTGAAAAACAAAAAAAAATAAAAAATCTCATACCTTAAACGTATCCCAGAACAGCCTGTACGAAGAGTCCATAGTTGAATTCAAACTGTCAAAGCATGGCAGCGGCAGCTGTCACTGGAGTACGTGGTCCATCGTTCGAGATACACACAGAAAAAAAGGCTTACCCAATTCAAAAGAAATTCGGTTTTCATTATTGTATTCTTTGACGAAGTCATTTGCATTATCTTGATTCAAAACTGCAAAACCGAATGTACGGAAAGATGAGCACAAATTCCTTATGACGTTCTTCTTCTTCTTCTTTTACGTCTTTGTCCTTTTTATTGAATATCTGCTTCTATCCAGAAGCTATGCACCAGTGTTTTATTTTTCATGTTCTTATTTTGTTGAGTTATTGACGAATTTATAAATTTCAATATACGCAAATAAAAACTCGTTGCGACCGGCGACACGTCCGCTCAGCGGCTGGTCCGAGAGCAGACTGGCGTCGTTCGTAGTGCCGGCAATAAGGTAAACACGTGACGTAGGCTTTCTCAGATCCGTAAACAACACGAGCCTGCAACTGTTGCTGCGGCAAGGGGTATCAAAACTAGCGATGTGTACAAACGAACGAACAATTAAAAGAACAACTCAAAGCCAGAATTATTGAACGTTATTCAGTTGGAAAAATGTCAGTTTGAAAATCCACCCGGTATGAGGAAAACATCTGACCCCAGGAGGTGTGCTGCAATTTTTAGATGTTATCGGTCGAAAATGCAATGCATACGGTTATTATACATTTTGTAATCAAAGGTTTACCACGAATGATTATAGTTAGAAAATTATTTAAAATTCCGACTTATTCCGGCATTCCAATAATAGTTGAACTATTATTCCAAAATACCTTCTCGATCACAGATTTCTAATGAAGAAATGAACCAATCATAAATAGATCCGCGTTCCCGATTTGGTCATGTGTGAATATCACGTATAAGAAGAACAATTATATTTAAATCCATTTATTGATACAACTTTTTCATTATCACATACAATAGTTTGAAGATACATTCTCATTATCAGGCACACCTTAATACCCAATCAAAATGTTTCGCTCGCTTATACGCACATTCGCACTCAATTTCAACGCTCACGCTCTTAACGAAGGGGTCAGTTTATACCGACGACCCTTTAGCTGTTGCAAAAGACAAATTTATTCTACAAGGAAGATAGGGGGACAGGGTGGATGTGGAGGACAGGGTGGGGCAGGGCAGATCGGAGGTGGGGCGAGGGTGAGGGTGAGGGTGAGAACATGTAAAATGTATTCGTAAGTAAGTAGTCGTTAATGCATCTGGAATAATTTAAATTCTTTATAATAATTAAATCTATACCGTTAGCATTATTCTTTTAAATCATAGATTTTATCCTAACGTTATTTCGGCCCAGAATTCTTAAGATCCAGGCCGGCAGATTCTGAAAAAAAAAAAAGAAGAAAAAAGTACATCTCATTTCGTTTTGATTTTATTATGGTTTTTATATTCTATCTTCATATCGCGGATTTATTAGCGCGTGTTGCGACATTCCGCTGCCACTCTTGACCATTGTATACAGAAAGCGGCGGGCACACGCGCTTGGGGGGATGATACATAATGAGGATTGAAAGAACAGAAATAAATAAATAAATAAAAATAAAAGAAAGGGCAGTTCTATGTGATCCAATCATGTATATACTATGTTATGTGACCAAGGCGGCAGACGACGGTCCTAAATTATATATATTTCAAACAACTCGTATCGAATGTAAAAAACTTCGTTTATTTTTTTTATTTAATTTTTTCAAATGATCTCTATGATAGGAAGAGGATAATATAATAATAACAGTTGCCAGGGAAATGTCCGAATATTGTAATTAACGTACGTAGGCATGATACTGATACGAGATCGTGGGTATCGCGCCTAATATGACGAGGGTGGCCACTTACGCGTTTGTACATATCCGGGGAGGCTTGGGGTCGAGCTCAAGCGACATAGGTGTATACTTTCCTGTAAAATAGAATACAATTAGAAGCATGAAGGTCCAGGAAAATGCGGAAGAGAATGAAGAAACAAATGGATTACCTGTCCTCCGTGCGGGCCAGGTAATCACGCTCGATCAACCCTTCGATTCGCTTTTTGATGATAACTGGTGAGGGCAGGAACCGTACGCGTAGCTGTTCCGTCACCTCCGTGACCAGGATATTGTGCTGATCAGGCGATAAGATACGAGTTAGTTATTACAAGAAATCTCGTGGTTGACGAATCGATGGATAAAAACTTGGAGGGTTTGAAATACGTACGGGCATGCGCTTGCGCGCTTTCATGATTCGCACGATTGCCGCTTCTATTTCATGCTTCCGATCTTCGTCGACCTTGTTCCTGGTCTCTCTTCTCTCGGGTTCGGATTCTCCCTTCGCCGCGACAGTCTGGATCTTTACCCTTGAATAAACAACGCCGATATTATCCTCTTTGTACAGAGGAACAGAAATCGTGAAAGACTTATTTCGATCAGTAACTTGATATCGTCGTCTAATTGCCGCTTACCGATGAAGTTTACTTGTGAAACTGTCGTTGACGCTGAAACAATGCGTCGGCTCGATCTCTTTGGTTCTGGGATGTTTAAGCAGGACACGTTGAGTCGCCTTACCCATCGCCAAAGATTGTAGAGCTCTGACCAAGTCTCGTTCAGGGATATCAGTTTCGTTCTGAATTTCCTGTAAAATTGTACAATTTCTATTAATAAAACAAATTCTAATTATACGGACAGACTTTAGATTAACTGGCATTGGAGACTCAATGACTTTAATATCAGGAAAAGAGGCTCGGAATTCAAAAGGAGTATGAAATCCGTCGAAGACTTTAAAATTGCGATTTATTTGTCCTCCTTGGTGGTAATTCTCAACTCTAGACAAATTCGGGGACGTTTCCAGACTCTTGAGGCATGCATAAAATTGAAAAACTCTATCCAGCTAACAAACCTCGTAGGTAAGTCTATCCCTGTTGTTGAAGAGCATAAGGACGCACATCTGGTAGGTCGACACTTGAATAATGTGTTTTCGCGGATTTCCACTGCTGCTGGCTCGCTGGCTCAAGAGACTACCGCTACCATTGCCTATGGTACTGGATGACGAGGGTGTGTCTAAGCCACCGCCGTTGCCGTCCTCCTTTCTAGGCCCGTGAAAAACTGCGTTCAAGTCTGCCGAACCTTTGGATAGAACCGCAGCAATCAATCAGAGACGATCATATGATATTCATTATTCAATGTACGTTTGGCCTGCCTATAAAGCGCATAAGCGCAGAGGTATCTCACCTAATTGGGGCTGTAGGGTCAGCTGACGGCCGCTGTGCTTGGCTAGGTAGAAACAACGGAAGGCGTCGAAGGCTTCCCGCGGCGCTAATGGTACAGTGCACTTTGGGGTTGCTGACTGTGTTGGCCAAAATCCTGTAGTTAGGACCCTAACGCTCAAGTCTACGCCGTGCAGGCTTGTCTGTAAGATTTGATAATCATGAATATTGGATGTTTTGATGATAGATTTTCGATTGTGATGTATCTAGAATATATATTCAACTCACGCCGGAAGTCAGAACGTGTTCTTTGAACTCCTCCATGATAGTATTGCTGACTGTCATGTCCTTGAACATTCCTTCCAGCTTTGATGTAAACTGGCAACCGCATTCAGTCTGGACATATAGAATTTTGAGAATAACGTTAAAATCATATCACTTTATAGTTGGAAATAATGTAGCGAGAAGTTCGGAACGCTTTTTTGCCGTGAAGTCCTGCAGTAGTTAACAGAGGATTGTATAAAATTGTACAATCTTTAAAAGTAAAGTGCGAGCTTTATTAAACCATGCAGAACTCCAAGGCACTAGTTGCTGCCGGCTTCTGCCAAATTGCCCTCCTCGCTATCTCGTTTAGAAATAAAATCAGAGATTTGTAAAGCATGCCCGACACTCGCGCCTCGTAAACTTTAACAGACTTATTGATTCGGAAGGAAAGCGAAACATGGTTCTGTCGCTAGGCTTAAATGGCCCGCTAATTACCTCCAAGCATGGTTTTCAGCATGGTTTACTAAGCAGACACTTACTTGATTCTATACTGGGATTGGGAAACGGGGTATCATCAAGAGGGATATACGCTAGTCTATTTGCTGTTTGAGCGCGGAACCCTTAGACCGAGGAAAGGCTGATTCCTTGGAATCTTTAGGAGACTCTGCATTCAGCTTTTTCATTGCTATCAGGATGTCCACGTCCACGTTGAACGCGCCCTGTGTCTGCCAGAACTATGCCATTCAAAAACTTTGTACTATCCAACAGACTAGCTGCACATTTTTTCGCAGTTTGCTTGTCGTTCCACTTGTTTAAATTGGAAACGGGTAGAAGGGAAGAAGAGGACGAAAGACCCGCGCGCATTTAATTGCATACCTTAAGCTTTGAGATCATGTTCTTTTCGCTGTCGTCCGATACAGATTTGTTCAAAAGCAGTCGTTTTGCTAAATGTTGTTTGTAATAACGTTCAAAGACATCCTTCTCCTGGAGGAATCTAAAGAGAACCATGGTCTTGTCGAGGACCCCTTCGATCTCTTGTTCCGTCATCTGTAAATAGCAATCTGTTGTGAAAGTTTGCTCCCCAGCAAGAGTGGTTATAAAAAATCACGGATTGTCTGATAAAATTTACCCCCTTAACGCCCTTTTTGAGTTTATCATCAATGAAGAGAGACAAATACTCGGGACTCTTGGTATTGAGATTGAGAAAGTGTTCAAAGTCCGAGGCGATCATTTGCTTGAAAAGTTTGTCGTTGTTGAAAGAGTGGTGCAAGAAATGATCGAAACGGTCCTTCAGATCCAACAAATTTTGAACAAAGTGTATGGCGTTGGTTGTCGGCTCGTGCTCCTCCTGTACCAAGGCACGTCCTTGTTCTCTGAGAAACTGGGAGACGCAGTCTGAGACTGTGCGTAATCCGTCTGTAACTCTCGAGAACAATTTGTACATACAACCGAGGTCCTCAGTCTTCTGATTTTTCAACATATGCACAACGCCACTGTTCTCCATCTGAAACGAAAATGAAAAGGAATGAATGATTGTTACGAATAGAAATAGGAATCACTGTGAAATCTGACAAACCTCGACGATGGTCTTCATGTGTATCTTGATCAACTCTTCCTCGACTACCTCCACTATCCTCGGCTCTGTAGACTCGTCCAAATAATGTTTGGCCCGTTCTGACTCTTCGGCAATTCTTGCTTCGACTTTCTTGATATAAACAGAGGCGCTGTTTTCTCCCAAAAATTTCTGTGACTCCATCTGTTGGTTTGTTGCAAAAATCAAATAACTCATAATTATTCATCGTCGCAGGGTTGAAAATGCTCTGCATTACTAAATAAAATAAGCTTTCAATAATTAGATCGAAATACAAAACCCACCCTGTAGAATTCGGCGCTTTGTTGCAAGAAAGGCCTCTCGAAATCCTCTTCATAAACTTGGCGGCAATTTATACCAAGCAGCATCAGCATTTGGCAAGCATTTTTTATCGCGATCCGATCCACGACCTCTCCTCTTCTCTCTCTCGCTACCATACCGAGCAATGTCTCGCGCAGATGATCTCTCACGCAACCGTATCTCACTACCTAGAATGAATTTTCATTTGTAAAAAGAGGCGTCCCGCGGATTAACAAGAGTCAGATGAATTTGAGACCTATTCATAATCGGCAATACCTGATCCCTAAATATGATGAGGCCTAAGTTGTAGACGTTGTCAACGTCGTGCTGTTGGACGTAGACTCTGTCCATATACATCAGTATATCTCTGATCATGACCATTGATGTTTGATGATCGTTCCACGCTTGGTTTAACGTTTGAAGGAAATTGTTGTGTAGGGACCTGAGCACGTCTTCTCGAACCTTTGACTCGAGATGCTGGGTAACGACTTCCTTCAAACCTGTGTAAAGACGTTCGCCGTGTTTGTGAAGGACCATGGTATACGCGTTGCGATAAAGCTCCTCGAAGCTTAGGCCGGAATTATTCTTCTTCTGAATTTCTTGTATGGCATTTTTCAACAACGCCCATATACTCTCCACGTATTTCTCATCCATAGTCATCTGCCAATAAAAAACAGAGCTATGACACACAAATAATCTAATGGGCAACTTTTTTTTCAATACAATTTCCGTTCAGATAATCTAATTTATTTCTAGCAGCTATTGCGAGACAGAAATAATTCTCTATTTGTGAAACGCTTGTCGCAAAGCTCTTAAACGTAATAGGTAATATCCCTCACTAGGGTGTCGACGATCACGAGGGAACCTGGATTACCCAATTGATAGAATCCCGAGGCTGGGCTGACCTCACCCAACGCTCCGCACGCAGGTGGTAGGGCAGATCTTTTAAATCTACCGTGTTCCATGTTTGAGGCTACTGTCGATGCTCCTCCAGAGTAATTATTAGATCGATCGAATTATTATGACTGCGTTAGGTTTTAAAGTTTAAAAATTTCTTCCATTACCATGTCGGGTTTGCCAAAGGTTAACCTGGCAATGGTAAACGGGTATGACGCGCTAATATTAACACCGCTATTTATCAATTTAATTTCATGCATTAGAGTGGTAAAAATTATCCTAATGAAAGTTATGACGCGACCGTCAATTTGGTAGATGGGTCAAATGGTATTGTCACATTTCAGACTTGGAAATTTGGCAAATTTGACCTCGAAACAAAAAAGAAATGAAATTTATTAGCTGTGGGATGAACGTGATGAGCTTCTCTAGTTTTCATTGTCTTTCGAGCTGCTTCTACAACTGTTTCATGCGTCGGGGAAAAAAAGATATACTAGGTATGTTCTCCGCGGTGTTCGATGGTACTCGGAGTATACAAAAGGAAAGTTCGTGAACGAAAAATAAAAATTAAGAAATTTTCTTTCGGCCTCGACATGTCATTGTGTATTGTGAAGAAAAGTGCGAAAGTGAAAGCTACAGAAATGTTGTGTGGAAAAGATGTGATCTAGGTTAAAGGGGCAGGAGGAATCCGAGGGGAACAGAGAATGCTGGATATAATAGTTGGAATCTACTGTCTGTGTCACTTTGGTAGCATGGTTCGTTTTCGTAGGAAAATGGCAGATGTACGATCATCAAGGGCAAGGGAATGAATCTATGTATGTATGCGCGTATGATGTATGTATGCATGTGTGTGTAGGTCTGCCTGCATAAGGTAGTTGAAAGTAAAAAAAGGAAAAATTGATAAAAAAAAATCTTACCGGAAACGCGCGTATCCGCATTTTTTCTCTCTTGGGCAGTGCGCCGCTCTTCATCATTTTTGATAGTAATCTTCGGGGTCCTCTGTTCAACTCGATTCTTCAAAAACACTCAAAAATTGAGTCAGCAGAAATTTCGATTTCCGTACACATTTACAACCTTTGAACGAAGTCATTCACGCACCGAGCCAGGGCGTACGCGGTGGACGACACGGATCGTAATACTCGACGAGACTATCCTATTATATTGTTGTTTTAATTATAAAATAACGAGTGGATTTATTCGTAGAAAAACAAGTCATGAAAAATCACCCGTTATTGGGTCGAGTATGTATAAAATGGAGTCGACACCAAAACACAACCAGCGTTGATTATTATTATCGGGGGATTTAATACGCTCGTATATGTTTATTTACGGGGGACTTTAGATTTAAATTAACGGAATGTCGCACGTCGACGCACCAATCGAGGCATAATCAATTTTATATCTATCGGAAGAGAGTCTCCCAATTATTTTTTAATTATGCGAGGGCTGACGAACTGAACAAATGATCAGGCACGGTGGGCTGCGCTCAATTCATTCAGCGTACAATCGCCTCCATATTGGTTTCCTCTGCTTCTATCAAGTATACGTCAAACGGGAACAAATGATTCAGCACTAAACGCATAACTACGCTAATACACTGAAATATAATTATTATATACGTTTGGAAATTATCACGGAATTATTCATCAACCAACAGCTACAATCTGTAGATTTATCAAGAATTTAGTCTTCACTTCGAAATCGCGGCGCGAAGTGCAAACAGCACTTGTTCAATTTCACAACTGGCAGGTGGCACCACTACCTCAATTTCTCAATTTCTTCGTCGCGTCAATTATGACCTGTCACTGTCAAATCTGGTCGAATCGTTGACTTCATTCAACTTCATTTGACTAATGACTTGTCCCAGAGACGATGCAGATCGAAGCGCGTCGTCAGCCGCCGATAGAACGGGATATTATGTTATTCCATAAGAATTTTCTCCGAAATCTCACAATACACGACCTCAGATATCAATCATGTACACATACGTATGTATGTATGCATACGTGAATGCATAGATAGCGCCCGAGTTACGAAACTTGGTTCATTGAGAAAGTTCAATGACCTCGTGCCTCGCAATTTCAATATCATATTAAATGTTTCTATACAAATTGAATATTTATCTAGGAAACGACCGGCCCGCTGTTATTAATTCGTTAAGGTGCTAAAACGCATCTGGATACTTGAGCCTTTCCGTTGAAAAATAGTAAACTACACAAGATATGACATCTTGTTTGTTTACCATTCGTTGCCTCTCCTATTTGTTAGCAGTCCGTGTTAAATGCACGATGAATAAACAGGCAGAGAATCCCTATGCTTAAATCAAAGAAAGTATAGCCTCATCCTAATGCTCGGACCTAAGCTGTTACATAATTAAGTAAAACACACAGGATTCCAACTTGATCTTTGACCATTGGCCGCTTTTCGAGTCTCTTGCATAACTTGCATACAAAACAACTGAAATTAAAGTTTCGCTATCAGTCGACAGCAAACTTAGGCCAATCCGAGGTCGTTGATAAGGCTATTATAACAGTCATTGATAAACTGGCGATATTTCTGCAATATATATATTTCCCCTCATTGTTCGCAGCCATCCTTATGCTAACGACCAGTTAGCCTGATACAAATATACAGACTCCATAAAATAGATTAAATAGACACCGGACGGTGTTTTTTATTTTTGAAATAATAACAGGATCGCGATGTATAAGCCAGAAGGAGAAAGTAAAATACCAGATTAGTTGTGTAAAATATTCCGTATAATGTGGTAAAATTTGATCACGTATTTTTTTACAAAAATATTTCAGAGGCATCATAGAAATTTCTTTGAATTTTCATTCACCCAATTGATGTGGTTCCCTTAATAAAAATTGCTTACAATTTTACCTTCGAGACTTGTCTGAAAATACTTGGGTATACATATTCATATTTCAAATGCATGGTAATGAGTAAAAAAGAAAAACTATTTACCGCTGCCAATCACCACCCTGGGAATCATCGGCTAGCCGCGGCTGATCGGTAAAATTAAAATAATTACAAATATATCCTGAAACCAATCGAAGCAGTCGAAGCAATGGCAGAGCTCGGAGCTCAGAGCTTCGATTCCCAGACGCCGAGGGGTCCGTTTTTGTTAAGTCACGCCTTGGCAAGTTCTTTCTTCAAATTCTCTGCCAATTTGTCCATGAACTCAAAGGTCTCTAGGTAATCGGATCTCTTCACGCCGTTCATCCCCTTGATACAGATCGCCAAATCTTTGGTCATACTTCCAGCCTCGATAGTATCTACGCAAACTTTTTCCAAGGTTTCGGCAAACTTCTTGAGAGGCGCGTTGCTGTCCAGCTCGGCTCGGTGGAGCAGACCTCTGGTCCAGGCAAAGATAGAGGCGATCGGATTAGTCGACGTCTCCTTGCCCTGCTGGTACTGGCGATAATGGCGAGTCACCGTGCCGTGGGCAGCCTCAGCCTCCACAGTTTTACCGTCGGGACATAGCAGGACTGAAGTCATAAGACCCAAAGAGCCGTAACCCTGAGCAACAGAGTCTGACTGTACATCCCCGTCATAGTTCTTGCAGGCCCAGACAAAACCACCCTCAGATTTCATGGCGTAGGCAACCATATCGTCGATTAGACGATGCTCGTACCAGATATTCTTTGCCTCGAACTTGGTCTTGTACTCAGCTTCGTAGATAGCTTGGAAGATGTCCTTGAATCTGCCGTCATACTTTTTCAAGATGGTGTTTTTGGTAGAGAGGTAGAGGGGATAAGCACGGGACAGGGCGTACTGGAAAGAGCTGTGTGCAAAGGCCTGGATACTTTCGTCAGTATTAAACTGAGCTTGAGCAATGCCTGCCCCCTTGAACTGGTACACGGTGTGATTTATCTTATCACCTGACTCCCCTGTCCAAGTTATCTCCAGTTTACCAGCGCCAGGCACTACGAAATCAGTAGCTTTGTATTGATCGGCATGGGCGTGACGGCCTATAATGATCGGTTGGTTCCATCCGGTGACCAAACGTGGAATATTCTTGCAGATTATGGCTTCCCGAAAGACGGTACCCCCTAGGATGTTTCTGATGGTGCCATTAGGGCTCTTCCACATCTCTTTCAGCTTGAATTCCTCAACTCTGTTCTCGTCCGGAGTTATAGTCGCGCATTTGATCCCGACGTTGTATTTCTTTACAGCCTCAGCGCAGTCAATGGTCACTTGATCATTGGCCGCGTCTCGACTCTCCATACCAAGGTCATAAATGTGCAGCTCGATGTCCAGGAATGGGAGGATCAATTTCTCCTTTATCGAGTCCCAGATTATCCGTGTCATCTCATCTCCAAGGATGTCTACGACGGGTCCAGCCTGTTGAATAATGTTTAAAAACTTTAGAAAAGATTCGACTATTTCCTAATCTTATAGCATTTTATCATTAGTGATTGAGATTTTGATCTAACTAAGTCAATTTATCGTTTTGATTCGTAGGCCTGTTTATAACAGAGATGTGGCACCGCTGATTAGGTGAATAATAATCATTGCGACGTTATCTAGATTGCATGAATCTTATCAATTTTTACACACAAGATTTCACTTCCCTTCCATATTGTTTTCCGTTGAAATGAAATTCCAGTTATTTGAGTCAGAAGTGGACATTGGACACGGGGTATTGACCTACGCCCCGTCATTAGCAGTATTTGAATTTCTTTGAGGACTGACTATGTTCGAAGTTACGAAATTTGAATGAGCATTAACGCCGAACAATTAAGTATTTCCAGATTGAATTATGCCGATAAGATTTTATCATGGAAAAACAGTGGAAAATAATTTTTATTTCATGCAATGTTTGATTTGGTGAAATTCTGTTTCATAGCGGTTTTATCTTTTAGCGCGTACTTTTTTCTTTGCGGTTTAGTGGCTCGAACAGTCCGCGGTAATCGCGATATTTCATTTTTCATTTATTCTCCTATGGGACGGTAACTGGGAAGACAACGATTGGAGAGTTCCGATGATGAAAATGCCGTTACCTTTATTTTAGCCATTGCTATTGACGTGGAACTGAAGTTTCTCGAGTGATGTAGCCAGGCGGAGTCTCGTCGGAACGGTAGATCGGTAATATCCCCGGGAGAACCTTTGACCAGAACGACGGGCGAGGTACTGTTGAAATGTAATCGAGTCGCGCTCACGGTGGCTCTCGAACTCCACAGGCGCGGCAGGGAGCGGAACATGGTGTAATGGGCAGTTATTGTTATTATTTCCCGATGATACCAACGACAAGTTGTGTTTAACGTAGGAATGCCGCGTATCGAACGGTCCTATAGTTGCATCGTCACTGTTATCGCCCTCCCAAGTCTCCGGGTGTTATCTTCAATATGAGAGATTTACCCCGCGGAACCTTTGCACGAGACGTGCGGGTCCGACTGGTACGACATGTTACATATGCAATAAGATAACCGGACCAATTATTTGTCATTGACTCATGGTCAATTAAGGTCATTCTTGTCGGACACATATTTTATTATGAATATTCCGCATACATTCGGGTTTTTTTTTATTGGAGCGTGTGTGACGAGTTACGTAATGACCTTTCACCGGGCTCGTTGATGGCCAGTGACAGTCACGCTCGGGGTCACGTGATGGCAACGAAAATAGCCACGAAATCGTCGTACGTCTTTGTCGAAAACCGATCGGTGGCGGGATCTGTCGGCGAATATTGCACCCACGTCGGAATCTGGAATTCTATAGACGTGCGGGTGGGTGGAACCTGGGATGAAACAAGTAAACGACGAACCGGCGGACAGGGACCGATTGTTGTCATTTCTGACTGTCATAAAGATAAAATTCATTCGTCGTATGCAGCCGATGCTCCTGTCACGCAACTGACAATTGAGAATAGATAGAACAAAGCAAGTATTTTCGGATAAATCGTGACGAGGTTGTTATCGTCTTATCTAAGCTGCGAGAAGGACGAGCTTGGAAATATTTGTATATACTTTGTCACGCTTCAGGCAGGATGTTGTCGATGGAGCGAATACCCGATCAAATTGGTTATCTCGTGTTAAAAGAGGACGGAGCTGTGCTCACGGTATAATAACAGTTCAAACGTTGTGACAACTGACGCATGAGAAATTGCTGCGCGGTAGAACTTTCACTGACGTTTGCTTGTATCATTTCAGTCAGGTGGTGAACTTGAGAACGACGAGAGAATCGCCAACATTGTTATGAGCCTTATTACCCTGACCGACACCATAGATCCCAAGGCATTTGCCTCCAAGGAAACCTGCAACAAGATATCAATCACCTACGCAGATCATTGCTACGTTATTTGTCTATCGAACAAAAAGATCCACGTTGTTAAGAAAAAGATAGCTGCGTTAACCTTGTCGCAAGAGCAACAGCAACAGCAACAGCAACAGCCTGCAGTTAACGCTTGAACCTAATACGGAGGGTGAAAATAAATTTAAAGATATATTCATACAATATTAATTATTTTTTCTGCAAATATGATCTATAATGATGAATATGTTGTAATGGTTTTACATGGTTAAATAAAAAATTGTTAAGAATAAAGTGAAGAAAAATTTAAGATGCGTTAGATCAGTCGCGAATAGAGCCCAAAATTCAAAATGAAAACGCCAGCGAACGCCTGCGGCAATTGTCTAGCTACATGGTTAGTCGGTGCTTTTCGATCGCGAGTTTCGATCTCTAGTATTGCCCGAGTCACGGTGGAGAAAATTTAGTTAGGGATTTTTCTGTTTGCCTGTTGCAGTAAGGTAACGGCATGACGATCAACTCGTAGGTGATTGCGCAGTGATTCATTCGTTCAGTGACAATGGCGGCAGACCTCGAGCAGTTCCAACAGCTTTTAAACACACTTCTAAGCACCGACAACGATGTTCGGACGCAGGCCGAGGTAAGTTAATGATTAATCAATCGTCCGTATTTAAAATCGCTATTATATTTGCCCGAAACATTCCTCAATTTTTTGAATAAACCCGATATCAAAGTGGCGAACACGTTGGCAACGTGTTGTCAGAGAGTTAACATGCGGTCGGATCGTGACTCCTGTTCATCCGGCGTCTATTCTAACATCGTTATTATTTTCCCCCTGATAATTTCGCGACCCGGTAATTATGGCTATTTTAAAATACCATATTCGGGGTGACAGGTGTCCTCTTTCTTAACTATAATCTCAAAATGGTGGAGCGTGCCGCTGGGCCCGCCAAACGTCCTCTTTACCATGGCCGCGCCGCGTCCCGCCGCATCATTTCCCGGCCCCGACCGACCACGTTTCCACATTAACCAGGCGTGAATCGGATGTATCTCCGACTATTTCCCACCCTCTTTACGCATAGACGATCAATTATCGAAGCGCAATTCATTTAGCTATGCATTAAACCTAATTTGGCAGAGTCACGCCGTCTACCCCACGGTCCTACCTTACATCCCGTACATGCATAACTCGTGTATAATCATGCATGTACGATCAAGCGCGTGTATGGAGGATCTATGTATGCACGCGAAATCCCATCGAACGTGTAGGTGTTCGTTTCTTTCAACACGTGCTCCGTTTTTTTTTTTTTTCTTTTTTCTGTCTTTTTTTAATACATTTTTTGTTCTTTTTTAATCAACTTATTGTTCATCAACTTGGCACAAGACAGAGAATACTCACCCCTTTCTATCGTTCACCAATTTTAACGGCTGCTCTTTTGTATTTTATTATAAATATATAAGATCAATCTCTCTTTCTCTATCTCCCTCGCTCTCTCGCTCTCTCTCTCTCAAAGTATGTTCTATAGATGAAATAATTATCTCGAGAACATGAGGTAGAAAGAACGGAAAGAAACGGCAAACTAGTT
This sequence comes from Tenthredo livida, assembly GCA_963992785.1. NCBI lineage: Eukaryota > Metazoa > Arthropoda > Insecta > Hymenoptera > Tenthredinidae > Tenthredo > Tenthredo livida. The sequence continues at coordinate 40,786,034 of OZ023066.1, read as the reverse complement.
GTTGTTACAGTTGGTTTAATAAAAATGACGTTATTTTAGTAAGCGAAACTGAAACGGAAAACGAGGACATTCATTTAATCGGTCTTTCGTCTGAATTCTGTTTAGGAAGCATACAACAACCTTCCGGTGGAAAATAAGGTGACGTTCCTACTAGGCTCCATATGCAATGCTACTCTTGCCGAGGAAATGCGCGCTATGGCAGCTGTTCTGCTGCGCCGGCTGTTCTCTTCGGAGTTCATGGATTTTTATCCAAAAGTAAGTTTATACAATATGTGAAAATTTCATTTATTCATGTATATGTATGTATATGTGTAATACATGGCTTGGAAACCTGGAACTTACAATTTCATATTAAAGTATGTAAGAATTTGCCGAGCAGGTAAAAAACCTCGACAGTTTTCTCATACCTCATCGATACTTCTGAGCTAATGATCTATTTCCCCATTTTATTGGGAAAAATTTTATTCCGATTTGTCATTTTCTAATAATAATTATTGAAAAAGTATTCCGTGTGATATATATCTCAGCACCACAATCTTAGACGGACTTGATCATGTTGAGTTAATATTAGCTATTCTAATTTTATCCAAATCGACCACTTGACCATTCTATCGAAATAAGGCTTAAAAATATCAGCGTATTTAAATAGTATTTAATTAAATTAAAGACATCGGCTCTCGCACATACATACATATTAACCCGTGTACTAAGATTGGACGAAATGAGCTGGGGACATTCAAATGATAAGCGATGAAATGACGACCTTTCATCTAATAATAGATCTATCAATGTAGTCAAAGATTAGAAATAACCTTGTGCACATATGCCTGTAACGTAGTTGTTGAGTCATTCCTACCATAGCTTGAATAATTGATAAAAATTCTCTGAGAACAAGTCTATATTGATTTATCGGACTCTCTGTTCAAGGCCAATCTTTACCCAATTTTTTAATTCTCGTTTTAAACTCTTTAAGTTCACCATGTGGAGTCAGCAGTCAATTTCATTCGATGTATTTGATAGCGTTACGCCCATGGTAGATTAACTCATAAGATCAGCCTCTCTCCTTGCTATCGTTCTGATAGTCTGGATCCAAAGGCCCTTGTGAGAAGTTTCTGAGAGTTGGCTGTGCCTCACTCGTTGCACAGTCATAGTTTTGAAACATACACTCATATCAATGAATATATTTTAATAGAGTTCAGTATCATATCTCAGCGTTCTTCAGTCTTCTATTTTTAAATTCGAATGAAAAATTTCCTTCCTAGATCCCGCCAGAGGCTCAAGCCCAGCTGAAAGAAAGAATCTTACTTTCTGTGCAAACTGAACAAGCCGATACAATACGACGCAAAGTATGCGAAGTTGCTGCCGAAGTTGCAAGAAATCTCATCGATGACGATGGCAATAACCAGTGGCCAGAATTTCTCCAGTTTCTTTTTCAGTGCGCCAATGGGCCGGTGCCAGCGCTCAAGGAAAGCGCCCTACGCATGTTCACGTAAGATTGCTTCCTCCTTTTTTTATTTTATTTTTTCATTCTTCTGCCAACTCAAACCTCTCGAAGATCAAAGAGCTTAAATTATTCGATTTGGCTCTATTTTTCCCTCAGATCTGTACCCGGGGTATTTGGAAACCAACAGGCCAATTACCTCGATCTTATCAAACAGATGTTGCAGCAGTCCGTGCTAGATGCAGCAAATTATGAGGTGAGTCCAAGGGAAAAGCCTTTGAAAATATGGGGGAACCAGATGCATTAGTGGATATCGAATTTTAACCACTAGTCACTAATTCTCCCTAAAGTAAATAGAAAACTGCTCTCTGATGACTGTGACTTGTTCAGCGTTAAATTACAGACAGATACGGGGCAGACAAACACTTATCGCCCGTTGATCTTTATTCAATAAGTTTCTCTTGCGACAAATTTACTAATAAATATTTTCTTTGTTCTCTATTCGGGATATTTAGGTCAGATTTCAGGCAGTCAGAGCAATAGGTGCTTTCATAATGTTACATGACAAGGAAACAAACATTCAAAAACACTTTTCCGAGCTGCTACCGGCTGTGGTTCAGGTGACAGCGCAATCAGTTGAGAAACAAGAGGACGAATTCTTGCTTAAAGTTTTGATAGACTTGGCCGAGTCGACTCCAAAGTTTTTGAGACCTCAGCTTGAAAATATAATGGAAATGTGTATGAAAATATTTTCAAACGAAGAGATGGGAGACTCGTGGCGACAGTTGGCTTTGGAAGTGTTGGTCACTCTAGCAGAAACTGCTCCCGCTATGGTCAGAAAGGTGGGGGGAAAGTACATAGTCGCCCTCGTACCGCTTGTTCTCAAGATGATGACCGACCTCGAGGAAGACAAGGAGTGGAGTTTCTCTGACGAAATCATCGAAGAAGATAACGACAGCAACAACGTTGTTGCCGAAAGCGCATTGGACAGATTGGCCTGCGGTCTTGGGGGTAAAACAATGCTTCCGCAAATAGTACAGAACATTCCGACCATGCTTAGCAACACTGATTGGAAATACAGGTGATTATATTGATTTATCGATCACTCTATACATTCGGTGTTCACACTTTTGATTATAACACGCCATGTGGAGTCAGCAATTAAGTACAATCGATGTTCATAACAGCGTTACACCCATGGCAGAGAAACCTATAAGATCTCTTCCCCGATACTATCGTATTGATAGCTCGGATGACAGAGTTTCTCTTAGGAAGTTTTCGAAGCTTGAACCATAACTTTTTGTTATAAGTTGGCCCAGCTTTCTGAAACGCACAAAATTATAACACGAATTCAAACATTCTTGTCCCTCTTCAAATTGTCCCTCTTGAAATTGACGATTATTTTTACAGACACGCGGCCCTTATGGCCATTTCAGCTGTAGGCGAAGGTTGTCACAAGCAAATGGAAGCCATATTACCGCAGATTATGGATGGAGTTATACAATACTTGCAAGACCCTGTAAGTTGTTTGAACACTCTGTTAAAAAATTCTCGAATTTGTTGATTCTCGAAATTGATAAAATAACTCTATGGCTTTACTTTACTCTCAGTTTTAATATTCTCAGCATCCGCGTGTACGATATGCCGCCTGCAATGCCGTCGGACAAATGTCTACAGACTTTGCGCCAATAGTTGAGAAGAAGTTTCACGATAAAATAATACCCGGACTGCTCATGGTTCTCGACGACAACGCCAATCCCAGAGTTCAGGCGCACGCTGGGGCGGCTCTGGTCAATTTCAGCGAAGATTGTCCCAAAAATATTATGACTCCTTACCTCGATGCCATTATGGCCAAACTGGAGTCCATACTGACTGCTAAGTTCCAAGAATTGGTTGAAAAAGGCACGAAACTTGTTCTCGAACAGGTCAGTCCCCATGTCTCGCCTTTTCCCAAAGAATTAACTCAGTTCTTGTGATTTACGGTTTCTAAAACTTGAAGGAAAAAACAATCACCTCTTTACAATCCACCGATTATTTCGCTTCAGATCTGATTGGTCACTTATAAAGAGGATATTCAATCTTTTGGGTCATCACTAAGCTATTTGACGCTCTGCAGATTAGCTGCTATGACCAAATTGATACAAGATCATTATATCCGTACAGTACATGTCTTAAAAATTCTAAAAAATATTCATGAGAATTGAAATATCCATCAGGTTGTGACCACAATAGCTTCGGTAGCTGATACCTGCGAGGAGCAGTTTGTGACCTACTACGACAGACTAATGCCGTGCCTGAAGTACATTATCCAGAATGCGAACCAACAGGAGCACAAGATGTTGCGAGGGAAGACCATCGAGTGTGTTAGTCTAATTGGACTGGCAGTAGGTCCGGAGAAGGTAATTTTTTTTTAAACTTTCGTCCAGAATCAAGAGGCCAAAATCTCTTTATACGTATCAAACTAATCTGACTATTAAAAATCACAGTTTATCACCGACGCTAGCGAAGTTATGGACATGCTGCTCAAGACTCATTCCGAAGGAGAACTTCCGGACGATGACCCGCAAACTAGTTACCTCATATCTGCCTGGGCTAGAATTTGCAAAATTCTTGGTAAACATGAACAACTGCTAACATCATTTTCATTCCAATGTTCCCAGAATCTATTTTCTAATTGTTTCCGCTTCATCTCGCGTATCAGGCAAACAGTTCGAGCAGTATTTGCCGCTGGTTATGGGTCCGGTACTTCGCACAGCAGCAATGAAGCCCGAAGTAGCGCTTCTGGACAATGAAGATATGGAGGGTGTTGAGGGGGACTTAGACTGGCAGTTTGTATCTCTAGGAGAGCAACAGAATTTTGGAATAAAAACAGCCGGGCTAGAGGACAAGGCATCTGCATGTGAGATGCTGGTCTGTTACGCCAGGGAGCTTAAGGATGGATTCGCCGACTATGCCGAAGAGGTTGTCAGACTGATGGTACCGATGTTGAAGTTCTACTTCCACGACGGAGTGAGGACAGCGGCTGCCGAGAGTCTACCGTGTTTGTTGGACTGTGCCAAAATCAAAGGTATAATTTCCGAATTATATTCATTCTCCGATTATTGAAGTCGGTTTGAATTCACATAAAATCGACACGTGATGCTTTATTTCCAGGACCCCAATACCTCGAGGGTATGTGGGCTTACATTTGCCCCGAACTCCTCAAGGCCATAGACACAGAGCCCGAGTCCGAGGTGCTGTTGGAACTGTTGTACTCTCTTGCAAAGTGCATAGAAACATTGGGAGCGGGCTGCCTGGGAACACCACAAATGGCCGAGCTGTTGAGAATTCTTGACAAACTGTTGAATGAACATTTTGACAGAGCTGTAGCGAGGCTAGAAAAGCGTAAGGACGAGGACTACGACGAGGTAGTCGAAGAGCAGCTCGCCGACGAAGACAACGAAGACATATACACCCTCAGTAAAATAGCAGATATACTTCACGCCCTATTCACGACACACAAGTCTGCATTTTTCCCATATTTCGATCAAATTTGCGGACATTTCGTCAACCTGTTAGCGCCCGAGCGTTCATGGCCAGACCATCAATGGGCTCTTTGCGTTTTTGACGACGTTATAGAGTTCGGAGGTTCGGACTGCGCCAAATACCAAGAATTCTTTTTGAGGCCGATGATACAATACGTTTCCGACAAATCGGCCGAGGTGAGACAAGCCGCTGCTTACGGATGTGGTGTGCTAGGACAATACGGCGGCGAGGTATTTGCTCAAGCTTGTGCCGAGGCTTTGCCGAGGCTTATGGAGGTCATAAACGATCCCGAGTCCAGGTCACCCGAGAACGTAAATCCTACCGAGAACGCGATATCAGCTGTGACTAAGATCCTGAAATATAACAGCAAAGCCATAAATGTGGACGACATGCTCCCCCATTGGTGCGTTCTCCTTCAATCTATTGATGAATCTTTTGTTGCCCGCTATATCACGCGATAGAATGAATTTTTTAACTCGCATTTTCCTCAATCCACTCTACAGGCTTTCTTGGCTACCGGTTGTCGAGGACGAAGACGAGGCCCCCCATGTCTACGGATATCTTTGCGACCTCATCGAAGGCAACCATCCTGTTGTGCTAGGACCAAGCAACGCTAATTTGCCTCGTCTTATTAGCTTCTTTGCCGAAGCACTGTTCAAAGACGCTGTCCCTGTTGAAAATCCTGTAATGGCTAGGATCATCAGTATCGTCAGACAGATCCAGGTATGAGCTTTGAGGGGCGAGATACGAGAGATTTTTATGAGAATTTTTTCTTCCAAGTAAATAGAAATAGTTTTTAAATTGTTTTCTCTTTAATTTCAGAGCAACGAGACCTTGTTCCAGGCGTGCATAAGCGCTCTTACAACCGATCAGCAGCAGGCTCTTCACGAGGCACTCAGCGGTCAGCCAGCCAACTAGCCCTCGACTTCCGAGTCCCGAAAACGCCCGAATTAGAAGCTAAGTTGATAATTCCGCGTTCTTAAAATGCTCTATGCAAGGAAATCAGAGACTTTAGGTAGCTAGGATTGTACCTTGTCCCAAAATCGAACGTTCGCCAGAGGCAATGGTCGGCGTACAAATAGAGACAGACATGAATCTGACTGTTTCAAGTCGTGTATTGTTATCGTTGAGTGAATATTTTGATGCCATAAACCGATCCCCCCCCCCCCCCCCCCCCCGGTTACGTTATCGTTAATCTCGTACCGTTATTACGCATTCGAATATACCGAATTCGATAAAATCTATAGATTAATAGACGGTATGAATTTTTACTCTCCCATTATCGCTCATGGCTTTCAAGCGGCCGCTACGGTAGACAAAAAATAAAATTGAAAAGAAATAAAGATAAAATGGCAATTCATATCTGGTATGAAATACGATTTCTATTACTGGCTCGACGAAAGCTATAGGGCAGTAGACTTGAGGCGAGGTCTAAAGCAAACCAGTAAGGAAACTAAATCTAGACTGGACGCCAACCAGCACAGAGCCATAGGATGGCGGCACGACATTGTGATTTAGGTATTTTATTATTAAATTTAGGTACAATAAATGTTATTTAATGATAATATCGATAAATATTACAGTGTTGAAGCTAGGCGGGCTTATTTACTACGCTAACAATGCTCTTTAAATGAAATATATCCAGAGCACGTTAACTCAATCACTTCTCTTTCTTCGACCGTTTTTCCGTTACGTAACTTAACGTAACGTAACGTAACGTAGTTATTTGAGATTGATTCGAGGTACTACATACATACATACATACGTACACAGACACGTCCGCGAACAATTGTTGATTTCTTATTTTGCTAATAGAATCCTACCTCGTTTGAAATATCATCTTATTAACAATTCCCTTCGATTTCGAGCGTTATTAAACACTAACTAATTATGTACATATATATACATACGTTTAATTGAGGTAGGAGATATGTTATGTGGTGTTACCTTGTTATAACTTGATTTAAAGAAAAGTAAGAAAAAACGGAAAAAAAAAGAGATCGTGTAGGGTAGTAATGCACGACAAGTATTTTTAAATAATTTTCATGTTTGAAATTTTTTCACTTTAATAATTATCAATCGTAATATTTAAAGAAGGACGTGTAGGGGAATGGCGTCACTACAGAATTTTGACGTGATTTGTTGTCTGTAACGTGCTCAATAATCGTGTATGAAATTCGTACGGGTAACGAGAACGACGACAATTCTCAATATCATTTTCATATAGACGCTTTTTTTTTCTAAACCGGTATCGTTGAATACACTGCATCAATGTATCTAAGATGAACTGAAAATTTTCTCGATATCGTATCTACTTTGGCATGGCACTCGATTGTCTTACGAATTGTCCGAAACTCACGGACCAAATGTCCGAGGAATAGCTTGCACTTTGGATAGTGTTTATGGAAATTGTCAATCCGATTCAACCGAGAAGCTAGATGGTTTTCAGCAGCAAGTGGTCAGTCGCAAAAGACGCGAAGGTCGAACCGAAGGAAACGACGATTGTTTAAAATAGAATAATGCTCCTGCGTATCCATACATAAATATTGTTATAATTCATTTAAACCGGCATTGAGTGTATATTAGTATTTTGATGAAAAACGTTACACTAACAAACGACTGTGAGAATAAGTGTTCGACTAACAGCACCCCGTTCTCGTTGCTATTTATTTATATACTATGATTATTACTGTAAAACTTACTTATTATTATATATAGAATTAACGAATGTACCCGGAAAATCATTAATAATCGGCATAAATGATCCCGTCGTGAATTTGCCCAAGCAAATAAAAGGTGGAAGTAGTAGTTTGTTGAAGAGAATATTTTTTTTTCTTTTCTTTTTTTCTTCTTTTTTTTTTTTGTACATATTGCGAGAGTGTACATATTGAGGCACATTTAGTGACCAATACGACATATGTATAAGATTGATCAGTTAATCGTTTGGCTTGGCAAATTTCAAACAACTGGTGACCGTCGTAGATACACTATGCCTACGGTGGGATTACTTGCCAGTTAAAAAGGAATACTTTTTCCACGACGTTCTAATCACTATAATAACAATGGATTGTTTATGCTATACATCTTGGATAAAAAAGAAAAGAAAGATCCAAACAAAGAAGGAGGGAGATAGAGAGAGAGAGAGAGAAAAAAAAAAGAAAAGAAGTGGAATCCGATGGAAAATTATAAATATAATTATTATATAAGAGATTATTTTATAGTTATTATTCATTGAAATAAATCTCAGCTTTATAAACGATTGTTTCAAACAAACTTTATTACCCTAGTTTTTTTTTTTTTTATGAAAATACAACCAACCATGCCTTTTTATAGAGACGAACGACTGCCAAATACTTGTCAAATTTATAAAAACAAAAATTGGGTCGACAACACCAGTCGAGCAAGGACAAGGCCAACCATGGACCCTGACCCTGAGTGGGGGTGTGTCGTGGCCCGGGTCAGTGGCCTAGCGAGGTGTTGAAGGGTGCGTACGGGGGCTGCGTTAACGAGATACTTTATAAGAATAAAGTATACAGCCAAATGAAAAAATAAAGAGGCTCCATCATTTGCGACGGGTATACATATACTATAATATGTATATTACAATTACAAATTATTAATAACTTTGACGCTACAGAAATAAATTCTCAGATATACCAACATTCTTGTTTAAATAATTTCTAATATCTCAGGCTCCTGTTCCTCTCAATGCATGTGTGTTACAAGAATCATTCTACATGATAATTGTTGATAACATTATACCGGTGTTACGGTAATTGTACGTTCTTGTATTATCTTTGACACGTTTCAAAGTCGATCTCCTGTTACAATTTGAATAAACGATACAGCTGGACATACAAGCCTGCAACTACAAGTCCGCAAAGTCCATCGCGTCGTTTTACCTTCTTCAATAATCACCGATCGTGTGGAATTTGATACGATGCGTATTTCACACACTATATAGATATACCATGCCCATTAGACAGAGGTGCATATAAAACCGGGTAGACAAAGCATTTATTCCATACTTCGTGTGCAGTCAATCATTGCTCGATCTATCGCTGAAATCCTACTTACTGGACTCATATATACCTTTACAAGATGATAAAATTTGAAGTTTTACCGATCGTTTTGACTATGCTAATTACTGCAGTAATATCGACACCCGTGTAAGAATATTTCGTATGTGTGTAATTGATTCATAAAAGTAATTGTATAATATGTATATATTTCAAAATTCATAGGGGTGGAAACGGGGACCAAGGTAAATGCAGCTGCGGTGTATTTCCGGAGAACAACCCTTCTACACCCATAATCGTTCAGTCGCTTGAATTCGCAGTTAGCTGCGACGAGGAGGGTGCGAAAACCTGCGAAAACCTCTGCATCGCCGTGGTATAAATATAAATCCGCAATATTGAGGCTTGGGGCTGTAGGTATAAATGTTATGGATTAACCACTAGTTTAATTTTCACTACCTTACAGGCTGAGGGTGCCAGGGATCAGGCACCTACCCTGATATGCGCGGGGCTTGGTGGACACGTGGAGAATCTTAAGGTATGTCTTATATTTACGACCTTGATTAATCAATATGCGGACTCTGCAGTTATATATAAATCGATTTAAAATCATATTCAAAGGTGGCAGTTTACACGAAGACATCGTGCAATGTTAAAAACGAATGGAATTACACCGGACTGAAAAGCCCGGATCCAATTTGCTGTGACGGAGGCAAGGAAACTGTTTGCAACTCGTAAACTGACTCGCTTGAATAGCTGCGGACAATTATTACTCTTCTGATTATTTGCACAATACATTATGATGGACCAATGTACCATGTTTATATTTACACACCTACGTATTCTATTAGAAATATTATCAGCGATATAATGAACAACGATAAAGTTGTAAAGACATACATGACTAACATGAGGTATTCTGCACATACGTTGTAACCAACTGTTACTATATAATTAAGGGGGTGGGAAATGTAACATACAATAATTTATAGAATATCTGTATATTATATTAAAACAAAAATAAAGAATTGATAATATTTACATATGTTATAGTAGTAGTAATAGTAATAGTAATAGTAGTGGTGGTAGTGTAGTAGTATACCTATAGACATAGGAATTGGTATTACGCCTAAAATTGCATAGATTATAATCTAAATATGATTTGCTCGCATAGTCGCTGGGTTAAATGAGAATTAAAAAAGAAAGATAATAAAGCGAACGTTAGTTGCGTAATGAAATACTATACATAAGTTAAAAGAAAATTCACTTCGAAGCATTGAACGTTCGATATTGTTGCTGATATATATATATACATATATATATATGTATAATCAGAATCGATCACTACCGCATGGATGGAGTTTTAAATAAGTGAAAAAATAAGCGCTTGATGTATATATGTGTAATAGTACAACGTATACATATTATAATTATACGCGATCGTAAAATAACTTTCTTTGTTTTTCGTTAAATGCTTCGAAATTTATTTAAATTCGACGATACTGCAGCGCTGATTGGTATATAGTATATATATATTAAAGCTATTTAAAAAAATACACAGACATCAGGCCGCGTTGGCTATATTATATATTTCTAAATAGATCTTTTCTATTATATAGTTAATAGTTATACACTTTGACGATGACCTCCGGAACGATTATTAATTTATTATTATCTGAAAAGTTCGCTAATCGCATACGTTATTACTGCTGTTGTTCTCCGTTACGTGATTATTATTATTATTATTATTATTATTATTATTATTATCATTATTAAATATTTTATATTATTAAAATACATATTTATCGCGGTCTGTCGTATGCGCCCGTAAGGGACATGATCTCGATATATAATATGTATAATATGATAATTTAATCTTCACTTCTGCCGAATTATTACGCTTTTTTTCAAACTGAATTAATCACACGCATCAATCATAGAGAATAATATTATATCCGTACCGCTGCGCCTGTTATAGTCTCTAATATATATATATATATATATATATATATCAGTTATTCCATGAGTTTCATTTAATTATCTTATTTTATGTTACATCTATCATACAATATTGTATACATATACCTATACCAACGCATAGTGGTCGTAGAAAGAGACTCAGAAGTCAGACGTAATTAATATAGTAATTAATAGTAATAATTATTGTGATAATAATAATAATTCTAGTAACAATAATAATAATAATAATAATAATAATAATAATAATAATAATAGGTAATATACTTGAATATTATTCATGTAATGTATAGCAGGATCATAATATTGTTCCGTTGGAACAGTAGAAATGCGCGTGCGCGCGTTGTTCTCCGGGCGACTCACGCATTGCCTGGAGAGCGGTGCGCGCATGCGCGAACATGAACCTCGCTGCCATGCGGCAAGACGAGTCAGTCGCTAACCGACACCGAACACGCGCAGAGCTTTCTGAGTAATATTAACCTTTGCAACCAAACCTTCTATGCATAAGCATATTCTTTCGTCGTCAAACACGACTGACAAATCATTTCGCCATACTGGCTGATTACATACCATACACACACCCATTTCGCCATACTGGCTGATTAATAACAATCCTTATCAATATAAAGTGATCTCGTGTACAAACATTCGTGCATATCGATAACTAAAAACAATAAACTGGGTTTTTTATGCCGCAAGGCTTTTTCCCAAAAATAAACGCTGTTTTTCATTCCCATCACATATATTAAAACATTTATATTCTTAATACTATAGTTCAATTAGATTCCCGAGCCACCTAGGGTGAAGGAATCCCACAAAACATTTGGTGCCCCCAGAGAGATATTGAATTTTCTCGATAATTACATGCACATTGCGCGTACACGAAGTCACTGAAAGATAATAACACGCCGCATTATCGAAAATATAACGGTTTCGCGAGTGTGGCAGTTCAGACAACGTGCAACAAGACATACTTTGTCTGAGAGCGGCAACATTGTCATCAAAGACGTTCCCGCGCAAGAAGAATCATCGCAGTCGCCGTTACATCAAGGGACACGATCATTCGAAAGATAAGTCAACGCCTCATTATTCATATAAAATTCTTTTTCTTAGTACTTTAATTCCATAAAACGTAGTCAAACAAGTTATTTATCACTGTTGCATGCCTACAGTGTAGTACAGTGCGGTACAATGTAATACAACGTGATACAATGCATTGCAACATAGTATAATGTAGTGCAACATAGTATACTGTCTACAAATAGTCAATCCAATCGTTAAGGTTCTAACATCAATTCATTTATTTCTTTAATTGAACCACTTTAATTAATCACAATGACAGACAAACAAGAACGGGTGCGTTATATCGTCCAAAAAGCCAAATCTTTGGACAAACAAATCGAGGTTTTAACTAAATATCTCGAAACCCCCGATGCCGATCATGTCAATGCAAAATTACGTTCGGATAATATTAGTATTCTTTACAAGGACTACGTTCGGTACAACGACGAACTAGCTGGCTTACAATCAGACCATCCGCAACTTGACGCCTTTTACGACATAGAATCACGATATTATGATATAGCGACAAGGGTCAACAAATTGCAAGGAGCCGGACCCGAATTGAACGCGAGTGTCGGTAACATAACAATAACCGAACGCTACGATGCGCCTAAACTACCGCAAATTAAAATCCCGACCTTCGACGGTAGTCACGATACATGGCTATCCTACAAAAACACATTCCTGGCCCTGATAGATTCTCGCTCGGACATTAACGATTTGGTTAAGTTTACTCAACTTGAGAATTCGCTGACCGGAGAAGCGTTAAGTAAAATCTCTAGCTATCATCCTAGTGTCGAGAATTATACCAAGGCTTGGCAGGCACTCACTGAATCGTACGATCGAAAACGATTATTAGTAGTAGAACATCTAGACGCGATTATAGATCTTCCCGTCGTTGCCAAAGCAACGGCGGCAGATCTGTCTAAGTTAATAGACAATGCACGTCAACATTTGAGTCTATTAGAACAACTCGAAGCCAAGCCAAGCAACGAGATAGTCGTACGGATTTTAGAAAGATGTTTACCAGTAGCTACGCGTAGGAGGTGGGAAGAGACGTTAGAACTAGACGCTCTACCAACTTTAGAAGCCTTTTATAAATTCGTGCAAGCTAACATTTTTAAACTCCAGTCATTAGAGCGAGCATCTCTCACGGGTCCAGGAAATAATAAAAAACGATCGACCGACACTCTCGATCAACATCAAAATAAGCGTATTAAAACAAACGCGCGTTCTCTTGTAACCAATACGAAAGGCGGTTGCATTAAATGCAATGAGGGTCACCGTCTCTTTGTCTGTCCAGAATTCGGAAACCTTAAAGTCTCAGACCGTTGGAATTTTATCAAAAAACATAAACTTTGTCGCAATTGTTTACATTCACATCCTCTTCCGTGTAAAAACGACAGACGTTGTAAAACATGCGGGCGCGAACATCACACTTTGTTGCACGCGGACAAAAAATCGCCAAAGGATCAAGGATCAAACGAAGATCCGTCGGCAACGAGAGAACAAAAACTTCCTGCGAGTTCACATTCAAAATCCTGACTAGTCCGACAATCATTCGCCTCTATTGTGTCTCCTTCCGATTCACCATTGATGACCACCGCGGTTATGAAATTCCGAAACCAAAGAGGAAATCTTATCGTAGCCCGCACACTATTAGACTCGTGTTCGACGGTGAACTTAATTACCGATAAACTTGCTAAGTCATTAGAATTACCCAGACAAACGTGTTCGATTACCATCGGAGCGGTTGACGGATTATGTACCATCTCAAACGAATGCATGAAGGTTCAATTTTATTCACTATACGATAATTTTCAACGTGAATTAAATTTCCTAATCGTACCAAAAATCACGGACGCTGTACCGGAGGAAACTTTTCCGCGAGAGTTATTTAAAATACCAAAAACCTTACGATTAGCAGATCCACAATTTCATGTACCCAAACCCGTTGATGTGCTGTTAGCCTCAGGCACTATCTTATCCGTACTAGCGGTGGGTCAAATCAAACTTCAACACGACAAAACGAGTATAATATTACAGAAAACTAGTTTAGGGTGGATAGTGGCCGGAGGCTCAGATAATCTCTTAACACTTAAGAGCGCGTCGTGTCATATAACCAAATTAGACAAGTTAATTGAACGCTTCTGGTCGATAGAAGATTTAGACCATGAACCCGTAAAATCACGCGATGAACTAGCGTGCGAACATCATTATACAACCCATACTCAACGCGACATCACCGGAAGATATATTGTTCGCCTCCCTTTTCGAGACAACAAATTCGAATTAGGTGAATCTAAAAATCAAGCTTTAAATCGGCTTTATTCACTTCGAAAGAAGCTAGACTCAAATCCAACCCTCAAAACAGAATACGAAAAGGTAATGCGAGAATATATCTTCCTCAATCATATGACACTAACCGACGATACATCTGATGGGTATTATCTCCCCCACCACGCGGTCATAAAAACATCGAGCGAAACAACTAAGGTCCGAGTGGTTTTTGACGCATCGGCCAAAACGACCACCGGAATTTCACTTAATGATGTCCTCATGGTTGGTCCTACTATCCAAAATACGATTTTCGAACAAATTCTCCGATTTAGGACTCATCTCTATGTCTTAACAGCAGACATAGAAAAAATGTATAGACAAATCATAATACACCCCGAAGATAGGAAATTTCAAAGAGTATTATGGTACCATCAAAATCAAATTAGATCCTATGAATTAAACACCGTGACTTTCGGAGTCTCATCCGCTCCTTTCCTAGCAATCCGTACTATTCAGCAACTCGCGCGCGATGAAGCAAAAAATTTTCCGCGGGCTAGTAAATTACTTTTGCGCGATTTATACGTGGATGACTTCATATCCGGAGCTAATTCTCTCGAAGAGATCTTGAGCATACGCGACGAAACAATAGCATTATTGAGTCGCGGTGGTTTTCATATTAGGCAATGGGCGTCTAACCACAAAGATGCACTCAGCGACATCGAAAAGAAATTCTTCAATCTAGATTGCTTGATCAAGGAAAACCCTATTCAAAAAACACTCGGCATCATATGGGATTCCGAAAACGACCTTCTTAAATACACAGCACAATCCATCGAATTTCGAACTACTTCCACCAAACGAAAGCTTCTATCCGAAGTATCCAAAATCTTCGACCCTCTCGGTCTCGTGGGTCCTGTAGTTTTGTACGCTAAAGTCTTAATTCAAGATTGTTGGAAAGCTAAAATCACTTGGGACGAGTCTCTTCCTCAAGATATTCACACAAAGTGGAAATCTCTCGCTGAGCAATTGCCACGCCTACAAGAATTCTCGGTAGGGCGTCAAGTTTTGATTCAAAACCCAATTAAAATCGAGATTCATGGTTTCTGCGACGCGTGCATTTATGGATACGGCGCATGCATTTATATTAAATCCACCGACGTGAAAGGTAAAACGTTAACGAAACTAGTGTGTGCCAAATCGCGAGTTGCACCCGTGAGCGGTATCACCATACCTCGCTTAGAACTTTGCGCGGCCTCCGTTCTCAAAAAATTATATGTAGAAATGAAATCTCAATTCGATTTTCCGGTAAGCCAGGTCACTTTCTGGTCAGATTCAACTATCGTGCTTTGTTGGATAAAAAAGGCCCCTCACTTACTTAGAACTTTCGAATCAAACCGGGTCGCTGATATTCAGTCATTAAATGATCAAGTCCAATGGAGGCACGTTAGAACAGAAGATAATCCGGCTGATGCCCTATCCAGAGGGCAATTACCAATTGATTTCGTAAAAAACAAACTATGGGTGGAGGGTCCTACTTGGTTGTCTCGTCCCGAAACGGAGTGGCCTCGGAGTGTGATATCTTCACCCCCCGAAATCCCAGGAATAAAAAAGGGAATTTGCATCCTCACTACTGAATCCAGTGTCGGAATCTATTCACGGTTCTCATCCTATCGGTTTTTCCTCAAGGTAGTTGTCATTATCCTGCGTTGGAGCAGGTTCAAATCTCGTAAAGGTCTGCCAATAACAGTCGAAGAAACCCGGGAAGCCGAGTCGCGGGTAATAGCGATGATACAACGCGAAAAATTTTCTGTCGAAATTAAGCGTCTCGCAACTGCTCGCGACTCGGAGCCTGGTGAAATTACTGTTCCATTCAGAAAAACGACCCGAATCGATGGGTTACACCCTTTTCTCGACGAAGACGAACTTATTCGCGTGGGCGGTCGTTTAAAGAAATCAGACTTACCATATAATCAAAAACATCCTCTTTTGTTACCAAGTAACCACCACGTTACGGACCTTATTATTCGAGAATTTCATTCTGATAACCTCCATACCGGCATTCAGTCCACCTTATATGCAATAAGAGAGCGTTTTTGGATTCTGAACGGAAAGGATCAAATTAGAAAGATTGTACGCCGGTGCGTAGATTGCATTCGTCAAAAACCTAAACTTATACATGCTCAAATGGCCGACTTACCAAAGGTACGCGTGAACGAGGCCCCGGCCTTCAGCCACACCGGCGTAGACTTTTTCGGTCCTATTCTCATCAAGGAGAAAAAATTCAGAAATAAAACGACGCTCAAAACTTATGGGTGCGTTTTCGTCTGCATGGTTTCCAAGGCCGTCCACATTGAACTCGCGACTGATCTTTCCACTGAAGGCTTTCTAGCAGCCTTTCGCAGGTTCGTCAGCCGACGAGGGGTGCCGGAGCATGTCTACTCAGACAACGGTACTAACTTCGTAGGAGCAAAAAGGGAACTCAAAGAAATCTATGATTTGTTCGATACCCCTGAATTTAGACAATCTATCGGAAATTATGCTCTATCTAAGCGTATAGAATGGCACTTTAATCCACCTTTATCACCACACTTTGGAGGTCTTTGGGAAGCCGCCGTAAAGAGTTTCAAACATCATCTCAAACGCGTCTTGAAAGAGCAATTACTCACATTCGAGCAACTCAATACCTTTTTAATCGAAATCGAAGCTATCCTCAATTCACGACCGTTGTGTACTCTGTCGGCTGATCCCAACGATCCACTGGCTATAACCCCAGCTCACTTGCTTATGGGAAAAACGTTCACTATCTTACCCGAGAAAACCTTTGTTTCAGTCTCTGACAATCGACTTTCAACCTACAACTTCATCACCAAGGCCAAACAAGACTTTTGGAGCAAATGGCATAAGGAGTACTTGAACGAACTTCAGATTCGTCAGAAATGGCATAAGTCCAATGCTGTAATCAAACCTGGTTCGGTCGTCATCCTGATGGAATCGAATACGGCCTGTGCACGATGGCCATTGGGCGTGATCCTCGAGGTCTTTCCTGGAACCGATGGCATCTCACGAGTCGCCACCGTCAAAACCACCAGCGGCGTATACAAACGCAACATAACACATCTGTGTCTTTTACCTATTACTTAATCTCCTATGACCACTTCGTGTGTCTTATTAATCAGTCATTTTAATTTATATTTTGCAAAGGTGAAAAACCTTGTCATTAATCCAGTTATTATTTATGTTCCATGTTCGAGGCGATTATACGTCAAACGAGACATCAGAGATTGAATAGTCATCTGAGTCAAATCGAAACTCGACATGAAATCTAAATCAGGCATTCAGTCACTCCAAAGGAAACTGCATCCGATATATGTCATTACCTAGTCCATAAAAACAAACCAAAGACTACATACTTGTCATTATAGTTATTGTAGAAAGTCGTCGACAGAGACGCTAGATTGTTAAGAAAAAGATTGTATTCCTTAATCAATAAGTTATTAAGTATTGTAATCACAGTATCTAAGTTAGAATAAGTCCAAATCTATTAGTTTTCATTTAAACTCAATATAGTTATATCTAACTCTGCTCCGCAGCTTGCCCCGGGAGTATGTTCCGTTGGAACAGTAGAAATGCGCGTGCGCGCGTTGTTCTCCGGGCGACTCACGCATTGCCTGGAGAGCGGTGCGCGCATGCGCGAACATGAACCTCGCTGCCATGCGGCAAGACGAGTCAGTCGCTAACCGACACCGAACACGCGCAGAGCTTTCTGAGTAATATTAACCTTTGCAACCAAACCTTCTATGCATAAGCATATTCTTTCGTCGTCAAACACGACTGACAAATCATTTCGCCATACTGGCTGATTACATACCATACACACACCCATTTCGCCATACTGGCTGATTAATAACAATCCTTATCAATATAAAGTGATCTCGTGTACAAACATTCGTGCATATCGATAACTAAAAACAATAAACTGGGTTTTTTATGCCGCAAGGCTTTTTCCCAAAAATAAACGCTGTTTTTCATTCCCATCACATATATTAAAACATTTATATTCTTAATACTATAGTTCAATTAGATTCCCGAGCCACCTAGGGTGAAGGAATCCCACAAAACAATATACATGTATATGTCTAATCTCTATATATATATATATATATATATATGTATGTATGTATGTATGTAAATTTATGCAAGAATATTCGGTAGTTGAAACTGTCTATACCTCTATTACCTATATTTATACGCCTATTATAACATACCTATGCATTTATTTTTGTATGTATTTTATATTTGTCTAAACGTTGTGATATTCATTTCTTATTTATAATATATAATATAATATAATATAATATAATGTAATATAATATGATATAATTAACTTGTTTTTACAGCACATGGGTTCGGCCGGTTAGAGTACGTTTATAAAATATCCCAATCCATTTCACACTATTACATTCTATCCCATATATTTTATCAATTAGACAAACTAACGAATGATCTGTGGCTGGGTGTTTGTCTGTACGATAAAAACTACAAGTATAATAATTACATATCTCTCCGTGTGTGTATGTGTATGTGTGTGTGAATACTGAATACCCACACAATCCGGCCTCTATAGAATCAATCTAGGTATATAATACTTCCGGTTATATTAGATAAAATCTAAACTATTACCTACCGGACGATAGAAAATTAATAATATACGAATCGGCGAGTCGACTGAGCTCTCACAAACCTTGGAAATCTGAATCAAGTGTTATACTTAGGGCTAGCCGAAAACTGAAAACCCATTTATTATTATTCAATTAATTGTTAATCGTTATTCATTGGACACACCGTCTCCGTGTTACACGACGTTTATTGTTTCGCGATCCCGCGGGGCTCTCTTCATCTTGGATTAGCAACTGTTTGGTAAAACATTCCTTGATCCCTACCCCATCGCTTCTCACCGTTCTACCGCCGGACAAAACGTGTTCAATGTTCTTAGAGTGTAATCCTGATACCACAACTCCTCCGCCACCTCCTCTTGCTCCTTCATTTCCTCCTCCTCCCGCTCCGCCTCGTCTTGAGCCTCTTGTCCTACCCGAAATTCTTTCCATCTCGTCGAATTTCGCCTGAAGTCTTTGAGCCAGTTCGAAATCTTTTTTCTCTTGAATTAGCAGCCTCTCCATACGTTTCTGTTCCCTTACACCCTCGTCCTCCTCATCGTCTTCCATATCAATCTCAGATTTTTGCTTGTCAGCGAGACGCGTGCATTTCGTCAACGAGGTTTTAGGCTTTTCGGAATCGGCGTCGTTCTTTACTTTGGCAGAATTTCTGGTCGATCTCTTGCTCCCGCTGCCGCAAGTCTTCTCGATTTTTGTCGCGCCATGATCTATCGTCGAATTAATTAGATCTATCGATTCAATGGGATCCACACCCGGCACGGATTCCATTTGCGAATCGGTATCTCCTTCTTCTTCTTCGTGCTCGTCCTCGTCCTCGTCTTCGTCGCGCCCCTGTTCCTCCAACTTGCGATGTTTTCCCTTAGTTTGTTGCGAAATCCGAGTGTTTTTCGTCTCCGCGACGCGTCGCCGCTTCAAAGAAACCGCCGAATGATGGTGATTCCTGCCACGAGACATTTTTCGCTTCTTTATTCTTTCCGCAATGTTTTCAATGGCAGGTACGACCTCGTCCGATGATGGATCAGACGCGGTTTGTCTGTCTGTGAAGGCTGCCGATGACGATGGATTGTTAGCGGAAGAATTTGTACTCGACGCTCCTTCGTCTCCGGATTCATTAATCTTTCCATCAGTTTCGGACTCGTCTCTCTCATTGCCGGACGAGTTGCATTTTCTTCGTTTAAATTTACCCGGATTATCGCCGCTGTTTGTCGTCTTGTTCGTCACTCTCCCCGGTCCTAGTATCTCTTCGTCAAGTATCAACTTTTTGCTAACTTTTGTACCGTTTATTATCCTATTTATATTTTTAGCGTAATTTTTATTCCCGTCGTAGGATATATCGGAAGACAAATCCAGCCTTCGTGCCGTCTCTGATATCTGTGATTTTGACAATTTGTTCGAACTTCCTTGCGGCTGATTGTGTAAATGCGACGTCGACGGTCTTCTATCAAGATCTTCTTTCCCCAGACTCGTTACTGCCGGACGTTGCGGCTCCTGCTTCAATACTTTCTTCGATTTACCTAAACCGCAAGCAACACCTGAGTTAATTGCGAGTAGAGAATCGTCGGTGGTTTTTATATTTCTTACACTAAATAGAGAAAGGAAAGCAGGGTAGCAGGGTATCCTTCCAACTCCGGTGTAATTATTACCTTTAAACGCGCTGTAAGAGCATTCCGATAATCGCTTCAGCTGCATCAGGGTCGGAGGTTTTGGAACAGCGTTTTGTACTCGTTTCAACATTGCCACTACTCTGATGAGCTTTGGATCTATCTGCCGTCCGTCTGAAAGAACAGAAAGAAGAATTGTTGATTTCTCTACTACAGTTAATGGAAAGAAATAAAAATACTGGCGATAATATTACCGGGCATAGTTCTCAGCGGAGTTCTGGGCATGGCTTTGATGGGTTTGAAATGGTGTATCTCTATGTTAATGCTGTCGTGGCTGCCAGTGCTCTCGGCGCTACCTATTCTCCGTTGGTCTTCCCCGGTAGCGAGGCAGACCTCGACGCCTAGGCTCTTTTTCTTCCTGTTCAAAACATCGCTGGGTACATGTAGCTCCTCTTTACTTTGTGTACCGTATATTTTTGAATTTGAGCAGCTCGGCTTGGGCATATAACAACTCTGCGTGCTCTGCGGCACCATTTTATTAACAACCGGCTGATGCCTGGCCGATTTATTGCCAGAATTTTGAAGCTCGTCAGACTTCTGGAAGAAATACTTGTCCGAGGTGACCTTGCAGGCGTTGGACACCCCCGACTTCATATCTGAGGCATAACTCTCAGCTCTGAGTTTTGATATCAAAGCAATATTCGAGTTCCACTCGGCAGCCCCGTCTTTAGATTTCCTATAATCCGCCCTGTCCGATTCACCCTGAAATGTTTCCGCGTCAATAGCGGGTTCAGATTCTCTACTGTCATGCTTTTCCCTCGGCCTTACTCTCTCGGGTTGAGATTTCTTGGCCAAATCCTTGGCCGCCGCGTTGTCCTTGACGAATTTACTTATCTGTTCTCTTTCTTCGGCCTGTATTTGACGTATCAGTGTTTCGCTGGCTATTCTTTCCGCCTCTCTTCTCCGCCTTATTTCCTCTTCTGCAATCTGTAGCTGAGCTTCGTATTCTCGTCTAATTTCACCAGCGGCGCTTATTATCTTGTTGGTCGTTGTCACGAATCCTGTATTTTGACAATTGGTATGTTTGAGTCTAGCCTATATGAGGCTACTTGTTTACAGTCTAATGATACTCGGTTTTAAGGTTATGTCTGTTGTTTCTCTCACCAGAATCCAGCTCGGTACCATCACCGTCATTTTTCGCCTGTATTTCCTTAGCGAATCTCTGCTTAATGAACTTCCACAATGCGTCGTTAACCAGGGTCGCTGATTTAGTAGCCGTACGTAGCCAGGAACCAACTCTAACTCTGCACAGTGGACAGCTCAGGCTGTTGTGTTGTATCGTACCGTTAAGGCATCTTAGGCACAAACTGTGGGCGCATGGTAGCGTCACAGGCTCTATAAGAATCCCTCTACAAACCGGGCACATCAAATCTGTAAGATTCAATTCCCCAGAGCCGCGAGAAGGCAAATCAAACAATTTTGACGTTGGTTTTAAATACGTCGCCATTTTTACATCTCGAGTTCTTTTCAACACTTTACACTTTACAACACACACATTACCGGCGGCGCGGGGAACTACGGAAACGGACGAGAACTGCGAGAGGGACCGCAGGTTCTCGGACTGGTTCAACGTTCCGACGTTCCTACATTTTTTTTTCAAACCTATACCGCGTAGCCCCTAAGCCTACCCCCATTTCAATACATTCGATTATACCTATACACTGTATCGTATTCTACGCAATACGCATCAACTACATACTGTACAGTTAATTACCTACGTAGCAATGTAGGTATAGCACAACGGTATGGAGTGTATCGTTTCGCTTACTGCGCTCTGGTATATTGCCATATGATGTATACGATATACATATAGCATATCGATCTTTAGCCAGGTGTAATAATATAGGTATAATGTGAGGTAGCGATATTTCTATGGGCGCGAAGTACTCGCGATATCCGCAATTCACGTAATGAGAAACTTATAAGATCGAAGACACAGTATACATTCCTATATATGTATAGTATACTATAGTATACTATGGCATGCATAACCGTGGCACACTATATAAAGCTGGCCTTGTGTGGACGATAGTTGAATATCAAATATGTGTTCGCCTATCGTTGTGTGCACAGATGTATATACCTATATGTATATAAATATATAAGAACGGGGAAATATCCTAATGAGGAATTAATGATATCGTTGCGTAAACCGGAGATTGTAAAAGATCTATATTCGGTTTTTAACATTTGTATAACCGCGCGTTAGGGTGAGATATATGATTAGGAAGGATTGTATCGTCAGATGATGAAAACGATGTTGTATACGTCAACATCTTCGTTACATTGAATAACATGCGTTAATCATAGTCACGTTTTTAGATCTCGTTGCAATAGTAGATTGTAGTAGGTACCTATATACTACATGTTACGATTTTGTAATAAAATATTTTTCAACAACTGCAGGTATGTAATTAGACCCGCGTAACGTGATAATGTAATCAGGTATAAATATACCAACACCTGCATATTGTACCATCTTTATTATACAGCGTGCCATAAATACGCGAGTTGCGATATAAAGCGGTATACATCCAATTCCACGTGAATACATAATATATATATGTATGTATCTTATATATATATATATATATCTAATCCATGTATATGCATGATATACCTATACGTATATAAGAGAAAGGGGAGGAAGGCCTTGCGGTGTTCATAAAGTTGTTATACCACACTAAGGCAACGTGCCTTACTCCCACCACGTGACCCGGTCAACGAATCACCAAACGATTATATACCTCGGTCACGTTGCAGTCGGCGTGGTTCGCGATACCCGTTTCACCCCGCGGTACCTCTCTCCGTGGATTCTGCGGCGCGTTTCGAGACAGTTGCCCAATAGCAGGGAAACGTATACCTGCGTGTACCAAATCTGCGTATCTGCATTTTCACGGATTTTCTATATATTATCAAAATTATTATAAATTATAATCATGTGGAGTAAATTCAACATGTTTTTTGCGTACATTGATCTTTGATCGCTGTGTATGCGTATACTACCCGTATCACATTATTTAAAATTCTACTATAATCCATAAGATGAAGTTGCATTATCGTCCCTCGTACTAATGTTGCTCACTTTGAACGGGGGTCTCTCATAGCCGATAATATACTGCACGGAGAAAATGATTAACGATATACACCCGTAATGACCATCGTGGCGCGATTATAGTGATATTCCTCTCCATGCGAGGTGCGTACAGGTACATAAATATACAAGATAATAAGGGGAGACGGACGCGCGTCGTGTCTAGTCAAAGGATACAAAATTTTTAAAAATGACCGGAAGTCAGAAGAGTCACCATCGTGCCGGGCAGAATATAAAACCGGTACGAGGCGACGGTAAGAAACACACCGTCCACTGGTTCCGCAAAGGGTTGAGACTCCACGACAACCCCTCGCTGAGAGAGGGTCTCGTAGGCGCTACCACTTTCAGATGCGTATTCATTCTCGATCCTTGGTTCGCGGGAAGCACGAGCGTCGGCATCAACAAGTGGAGGTTTGTGCCATACACCTACTGCACGTACATGCGGGCATCGGGGTATCATTATTACAGTATACGCGCATTCTACGTCCAGAATATTTTGTTCACCTCCAGATTTCTCCTCCAATGTCTCGAGGATCTCGACCGTTCTCTGAGAAAACTAAACTCCCGACTTTTCGTGATTCGCGGTCAACCGGCCGACGCGCTACCCAAACTCTTCAAGGAATGGGGCACGACGAATCTCACCTTCGAAGAGGATCCCGAACCATTCGGGAGGGTACGCGATCACAACATATCAACGCTCTGCGAGGAACTGGGTATATCAGTCGTACAGAAGGTATCGCACACGCTCTACAAATTAGACAAGTGAGTGTTTCGTCGAATTCAACCGTATATATGACGAGATTTTCTACTACCGCTGCTTTACGTCGTTTCTTTCATTTCGCGATTTCAGAATAATCGAGAAGAACGGTGGAAAGGCGCCGCTCACCTACCACCAGTTCCAAAACGTCGTTGCAGCTATGGACCCGCCACCACCACCAGTGGTCACAGTGGGTCCAGGCTGCACAGCCGGGGCTTACACCCCGCTCAAAGACGACCACGACGACGTATACGGCGTACCGACCCTCGAGGAACTAGGTGTGTATCATTCATTGAAATGTACTATAATGTGCTAGGATATAAAGACTCGTTACGCCGACTTATGATTAGCGCCGAGTCACACAATGGCTGAAAATGATTTTCCCATACTATAGGATTCGACACGGAAAGTTTACAGCCCCCTGTATGGGTCGGTGGCGAGAGAGAGGCTCTAGTCAGGCTCGAGCGACACCTCGAACGAAAGTTTTGGGTCGCTAGTTTTAGCCGGCCGAAAATGACCCCGCAATCACTCCTCGCCAGTCAGACTGGCCTCTCGCCTTATCTACGTTTCGGATGTCTGAGCACAAGGCTGTTCTATTACCAGCTCACAGATTTGTACAAAAAGGTGAGAATATAGGGTGTAAAGTCGACGAAGATTGATCATGCGGTGGTATAGGTATATCCCCCGCGCACGTATTATATACCATCTATACAGCTATGTACGATATTTTGCAGATAAAGAAATCCGTACCGCCGTTATCTCTCCACGGCCAACTCTTGTGGCGAGAGTTTTTCTACTGTGCGGCAACCCGGAATCCAAGCTTCGACAGGATGCAGGGAAATCCGATTTGCGTACAGATACCGTGGGATAAGAACGTCGAGGCACTTGCCAAATGGGCGAACGTGAGTCGATTCGTGCAGTGATTGCGCATAAAGAAACCATACAATGTTTTTATGTATCGTCAAATGTTCGTCGAATTATATATCGTATATGAAATGAAAATATATATATTCCACAGGGACAAACGGGGTTCCCCTGGATCGATGCTATAATGACTCAGCTCAGAGAAGAGGGATGGATTCACCATCTAGCACGGCATGCCGTTGCCTGTTTCCTCACCAGAGGAGATCTTTGGATATCATGGGAAGAGGGGATGAAGGTGTTCGACGAACTTCTTCTGGACGCTGACTGGTCGGTGAACGCTGGTATGTGGATGTGGCTTTCTTGCAGTTCGTTCTTTCAACAATTCTTCCACTGCTACTGCCCCGTACGATTCGGTAGAAAAGCTGACCCGAACGGCGATTACATAAGGTGATTATACAAATCTAATGCAAGTATAATTAATTCACACCTTTTTTATCCTCTATCACATATCGAATTATTTTTTGTTTTTTTTTTGCAGGCGATACCTGCCAGTCTTAAGAAACTTCCCTACAAGGTACATACACGAGCCTTGGAACGCACCGCGGAGCGTACAGCGTGCAGCAAAGTGCATAGTGGGACGTGAATACTCAATGCCTATGGTAGATCACGGGAAAAGTTCGCGTATAAATATCGAACGTATGAAACAGGTGTATCAGCAGTTGAACAAGTACAGAGGAAACGGTAATAATCGGCTGATTTTAACACACAGTTTATTATAATATTATGGATAGAATTTTCGTATCCTAGACGCGTCAGATCTGTGCTGCTATACGAATTTATCAATGTTATTGTTTCAGGCTCGACAGCTGGCGCCTGCAAAGAAGACACGATAGGTGAGTTGGGAAAACTGGCTGGTATATGGTGTGCCTAGTGCGATAAAGTTGGCTAAAGAACGAAAATCCAAGTTTATTTTCTGTTCTTTTTTTTTCGTTTTTTTTGTTTCGTTTCGTTTCGAAAATGAAATTCCTTGTTTGAAAGAAAAGAAACTAAAAGAATTTCAATTCTCAAATAACAACTTGTCCAAATGAGTGTTTTCTTCGTTCTAATCGAGAAGGACTGTTGAACTGTCCACTCGCCGTACGTGCACTTCACTGCAACGTTGGGGAAAATGACGATTCAAATAATCAAACGAACGGTGATCAGTGCCCAAGTCCCGCGAGTCCTTCAGGCGAGGACCAAAGGACTGAAGGGAAACTACAACCGCTGATTATTCTCACCTCTCAATGATCACAAATTTTTAGAGAAACTTTTATACGTATACAGAAATAGATACATAGAGAGAGAAAGAGAGAGAGAGAGAGAGAGAAATTTGATAAGAGATCATTGATTCGTGTATAAATAATTATAGTTATACATATGTATAGTATATATCATATGTATAGTGTATATAGATAAGAATATGCAAAATTTGTTCAATATATATAATATATATATATTTATGATATTATACGTATGAGTTTTAATGTATTATTATTATCACTTCTATTACACAAATATTAAATGAAACTGTCGAGCTGTTATACGAATTGCGAAATTGATTATTCCCATCCCAATTAAGGAAAGCAAGAAGAATCGTTAAAATTAGGATTCTAATTATGAGTGAATGAAAAACACACTGTACAATATTTAAATACTGCTGAATGTCTGAAACGGCGTTTTATTTACACGAATATCGGATTTGCGTTACATTTGCGTTATAGGTAGTTATAATCGTTTTTCTCATCCTTTTTTTTTTCTTTTTTTTTTCTCAGTTAAAGGATTCGGTTTTCTTTCATTGTGCATGATCATAAAAAAAATTAAAAAAAAAACAAAAAAAACAAGGTGTTTCCGTACGGATCATGTAATCGCGAATCATTGATATTCTAATACTTGCATGCAGGCCATCCGCAAAAAACTCCTCTCGCACGTATTATGTGTATTTCACATTCATTATTATTATTAGGTATTATTATTTTATGTTTTACGACGTATGTTATGTAATGTGTAGTGTGTGGGCTTTAGATTTTTTTTTTTTTCTTCTTTTATTATCAAATATCTCAAGTACTACCTAATATTATATTCATTCGTCAGTCGTCCTCGTCCTCACGTTCTACATGCCTATATACTATATGTATATATATTAATGATAGTAATGAATAATTATAGTAATATCCTAATTGGCTAGATAATAATTTACTTATAATTATTCTTGAAATACAAAGAATAGAACATTAATCATACTTCGCTTTTGTGAGACGTATAATATACCTATTCGCGTAGAGGTATAATAGGTATACAATACAATACCTAGATTATAAATATTGGTATATAGTAGATTTATAAATACAGATTTTCCATTTATTTACATATAGAGTCTAAACACAGGCGCGTGTACGCATCCCAATATTCATGAGAATACGATATCAATATCGGCGAGTCGGCGTTTAACGACTCATTACACGTATAGGTAGGTATGTGTGTGTCTGTGGGTTTGTGTTCGTGTGTGTGTATCTATGTATGATTTGGTTCAATCCCCATCATCACACCTTGGCGCTTATACCTATAGTATAGTAATAATTATTCAGTATCAGTGTATGCGACGGGTTGTTTACAAATAAATAAACACGATCAGAGCAGCTATATACATATTTCTATACTATACACATAATATAGCTATTAATAGCTACTATGGTAAAAATAATACGATATTTATTGTTACGGGATAGGCCAGATCTCGAATATTCCAACCATATATTGAAGTCGCATAGCTATGTATGTATTACCGTATTCAATAATTAATATCCTTTTCTGCTTACGGGTCAAATTTTCTTAAGAATTTTTAATAAATATTATTTATATTATTTCATTATCTCGCGCGTTTAGATAATTTTAGTAGTTTATTCCTCCTCCTATTTTTTTATTTTATTTTTTTCTCTTCTTTCTTGTTCTTTGGTCTCGAGTTACCGAAAATTTCTCATTCCTCATACACACCTCTCTATTGTCTTTATAAGATTGAAATAAATCGATCGACGTAATATATCTTTACGTACCCATATAGGCATAGAGGTGTGTATGTCCAATATAATGATATATGATATTATTACAATTAGTATGGCATAATAAAAAAAAAATCAATAATAAAACTTGGATAACATTTAGTTTGCGACATAAGATTTTTGTGACAAATATATACTTTTACAGTATGAATACTTATTATTTTTTTATTTATTTTTTTTTCCTTTCTTCAACTCTTCAGTGTCATGAGAGTCGTTTATATAAAATTTCATTCTTCATTGTTAATTGTTAAAAAATAGTAACGTTTCCACATACCCATTTAAGTAACAATTCCACAATCATATCCCCAGCTTTGAGTATATATATCTCTCTATCTGACATATCAGTGTATGTTAGATCTCCTCGGTGCAGTACCGCCCCCTTCGCATCCCCACCTAGAGCCGCCGTGCTGAACAGGTGTCAATTTAATTTTACCGTCGTAACCAGACTGTCCGTCGAGTTGAACCGTGTCACCTACGACCTGACTGAACCCATCCTCACAGGCGATAGTCGCCAATGAGTTGAGGCTCGGTGAATGTTATTCCTGTAGCATGTGGACAAAGCTTATAGGGAACATTCCTCGTCTGTCCGGTTCTCTCTCGAGAGCTCCCTCCATCCAATTGTCGTCGTCGGTATGTTCGTTGGTAACAACAATGACTTCACCCTCGCGGAACGACAGCTCGTCCTCGTTGTCTGCCTCGCAATCGTAGAGGGCTCTACACCGTCGTAAACCGCCAATGGAAACTGACACACCTGTAGCCCCAGATCCAGTTGCCGGCGACGTCGGCTGAAGGGAATAAAACAGATACGGCTGTCCAAATAGGAAGCATTTATTAAATCCCGAATTAGTAAGTTGCGGGTATATTAGCTGTGTACTTATTTGTGTTTTTCTAATAAACGTGTTAAACTATATGTTTGTCGGTAAATATCAGGGGTTCGCAGCAGAGTATTAATTCAAACTGTTCAAGGGATAAATCTTGCATATGATTATTATAGGCATGCTGATTTATTAACGTGTCTTTCGTTCGATTTTCACATTATAAAGGGTAAAGCTTCGTGCCTCGATTAATGTTTTTGCTGTTGCTGCTGCTGCTGCTGCTGTTGTTGTTGTTACGTTATCCACGATTGTTATTATCAATTAATTAACGTTCATATCATTGTTATTCATTTTAAATATATATAATCAAGCGTATACTATAATATTACAATCAAGCACAGATTTATACATAACATTTGTAAATTGTTAATTTTACCGGATTGAGATTGATCGTGATATTCGAGTGCAAAGACGGAGAAGAGGAAGAAGAAGGTGAATCCTTGAGTTGTTTCTCTAGCCCAGACCGCAACTCCCTTCTCTGTACAACCAATAACCGTCACCAACAAGAATAACAACAACAACAACGACAACAACGACAAGAACAACGACAACGAGAAAATCGTATACCTGCACCGTGTAACGTCTCCTATTCTCACCATCGGTATCAAATTATCAATCGAGAACGTGCAGATATGACAAACGAGGCAAAGGAGGTGAAAAATTCTCCAAATATTCCGGATCAGGTATTTGAAAAATTGAAAAAATTCGTCGAGTACCTAGTTGGGTGTAAATTTAATTTTTTCAATACCTTTCTCGGTGGGGGTACAGGATTTCCAGGCACATGATCCGAACACATTGAGGTAAGTGATTCGCTGCTGCGTCCGTTGCTCAGTCTAGCGATGGTGTGTTGAACGTTGGCTCCCGGCGCGGGTGGCGGTGGATTCCGGGGTCTTTGAAGCGTCGACGAACCACCGCAGATCAATTTCTCTGCCCCTGTTGATAGAATTTAATGAAATCGACCGATCGGATAATAAACAAAAATATACAGAAGAATCTTGTTATGGTAGTTCAGAGAGGACGAGATTTTGGGATGAAAAACTGGACACGACGATGTCGATAAAGTAAAGGTATCAGCACCGTGAGCAGTAGACGAAGAGGAGTCGCCGCTTGGCGATCTTTTGTGATGCAGGTGATGTTGGGTATTCAGGGCGTTCAACGAACTCGGCATTGTGTGGAGCGAGTGACCAGCTAGTATCGGTTCGCTTGTTGTCCGACTGTGGGAGGACGTCGCGGTACCTGAGGAGGGTAGGGTGCCGTAGTGCGAAGGTATAAGAATCGCGCCAGCTCCGCCGATCAATGACGCGGGAGGAGGAGGCGCTACGCGTTTCTTCAATGACCCGTGTATGTTGGCTGCAGGTACTACGCCAACTTCAGATGAGACGATCGAAGGGGACGGGACTGTCGGACAAATTTAAAGAAAAAATGATATATGACTGCGCGAAATTTTAAGCCTCACGAGAAATTCTAGCTTTACACAAAACGCGTTGATTCAAGACTCGAGTTTCATTCCATTTTTCAAGGAAGGGGGATGGGAACCGGCGCAGGGGGTTCAATATCAAAGGGAAACAGGGGAGAAGGGATCAGTTTGGCAAACGATTTTACTGCGATACGTATCACAGAATGTCCTCATTCCTCACCGGCAATAACAGGTTTTCGATTCTGCGGCGGTGGCGGAGGTGGCATTTGTTGTCTGTTCGAAGAACTCGGCGAAGAACCGCTCTGCAAACTACCGCAAGTACTGCTACGACTGCGCAGAGTCTGGGGTGAGTCCCCAGGTCCTCCTCCGCCTCCGGCGTACGAAGGCGGTCTACTGCGCGACTTTTTCTCCGGCGTTGAGCATCCGTTCTACGAATAAATGAATGATGTGTAAAATAATTCGAAATCCGATTACATAGTAGATGCAGAAACTCTTGTTGAACTTATTTTCTGCTTACTCTATCCTCAATGATTGTGTCGTCGTCTGAAAAGTCCGTTGATCCCTCGTCGTGGGATAAGTTCCAATCGATGTTTACGTTATCGAAGAGAGTTTTCTGCCTCTGTAGAGCATGACTGAGCTGAAATATTATGTAAGAAGTTACAGATCTCATGAATATTATTTCCGTGCTAAAGTACTTTCGTATATATTTCTAACCAGTTCTTTGCAAGTGTGGTGTCCCATCTCCTGGGCAATATCTAGGGGTGTTTTTTCCTGCTTATTTCTCAGCGTTGGATCAGCCCCGGCTCTGAGAAGCAGTTTCATAGCCTCGGCCCGGTCGTGCCTCGCCGATAAATGAAGAGCAGATTCACCCTCGGTTGTGGTTCTGTCTATGCTACCGGCGTGCATATTTTGAACTAGGAAATCCACCAAGTGTAGGCTGTTACCCATTTCGCGTAATATCGCCAGGTGGAGAGCCGTCTCCCCTATATCCTGCGGGAGGGAATTAAAAACGATACTTTTATCACAGATGTTTACGAGAATTTTAATGGCGTACAAGCCCTGAGAGCATCTTATGCACGAACCGAAGTGGGAAGAGGCGCTGCCAGGTCTACATTTTCGGCAAATACTTGGAGCAGCTGTTGCAAGTCTCTGTTGTTGACGGCGTGTTCCAAATCAGAGAGGAGATCCCTCTCGTCGGCGCATGTGCTCATTATATACCTCTTCTCGACGTATTTTGCGCGAATAAACTCGTACCTCTCCTCCCTGAAAGATAACATGGAGATGTATCGCCGCCGAGTTAGCGAGTTACACTTTGATATTCATGCAATGTGCCGGGACTCACATCGTAGACGTAGGAGTTGGTTTGAGATTGAGATGTAAATTGGCTTCCATGACTTCGTTGAAAGACTGATTGGTCATGTGTCGGGCTAGTAGTAGCTGGGCAGTTCCTACGTTGTCCAAAGTTAGGGACTGTATCCGAGATATATGTACGCCCAGGTCCCTGTGGATGCCGCTGCACTCGATGCAGACGATAATGCCGAAATTGGTGGACAGCCAAGTCGCGTCTGTAGTTTAAAAACGTGAATTGATATTTGAGCATAAGAAAGGGCGAGAATCACAGCTCCGAGATCGACGTCGTCACTCACCGTTCTTGGAGGAGCAATCGCAGCAGTGATCGTTTCCCGGCAATCTAGTAACGCACCTAATAACAGCCTGTTGGAGTTCGACCAAGCTAGGATTACCCTGACCAGCTTCGGCCTTACCACTGGCGTCAAAAGCCCTGAGCAAAGCTCGTTCCTTGCAGTTAACAAGCACCGACATCCAGGCGCGCTGATCCGCCTCATCTTCGGCCTGGAAATGGTAGGTCCGGTTGTCTGTGTAGATAATGAAATATCGGCGTTAGAATTCTGGGCACAAATACAAGGGGGAGAAAATGGGCGCGGAGTTTATGGGTAAGACTCACAGCTTATCAGATCGAATCCCCTCTTGTCATCGGGGACCAGTTTTATCTGACAAGTCAACAGGTTTACCCTGGTAGGCGGTTTGTTCTCATCTGCATGGCAGATGTCGAGGAAGCCTTCAGCCTGTACGGCGCATCTTCGTTTCTGCCAAACCCGCCTCATTTTTCCTTCGCTTTTTTTAAGCAGATGACCAGAGCGGGTAACGCCGTGTTGTTTGTCGCCTTGGAGTTGGTGTAGGGAATAACCCGCGCTGGCGTTTACGTTCAACTAAATAAACGAATGTATTAGATCGGATGCGTACTCTTACATCAGAGGGATGTGTAAGTCTGTAAGAATAATTAGCTTCTCTCACTTCTTTGTCGCACCCTGAACTTCGCAGCAGACTTCTTAGCTCTGTTAATCTCCTACGTTCCTCGTCTTGGGTTTGGCGAATTTTTTGCAACTTTATACTAAGGTCGGCGACGTAAGAACCAAAATGTTCGATTGTTTTTAGACCGTCTTGAAAATAGCTGAGAAAGAAGAAGAATAATTCATTGAGTAAAGCGCACTGTTAGAAATCAGTTTTTTGACGATATCTCAGAAACCGTAAGTGATATTGAGATAAAGGTGGATATGAAAATGATAGCTGATCAAATTCTCCACGAAAAAGGTGGAATACATTTTTTCTGTATCTCCGTTGGTTCGGCTGAAATTTTACTTTTTCTCTCTATGCAATGAGTGACAATGTTTTTTCTTTAAACATTCCGCCTTGAATTACGTCGTAATCAATCAAGATACAGAAAAAATGTGTTGAACCTTTTTCATACAGAATTTGACCATCTTCATTTTTGATATTCACCTTTATCTCGATAGCGTTCACGGTTCCCGAGATATAATCGAAAAACTGATTTCGAGCAACAGGAATGGATAGATCGAGACAAGCTCGTTCGTAAATTAAATCGCAAGTTTCGTAAGACGTTACTCACTTTGTCTGAGCGTGGTAGTACTCTACCAAATGTTGCAGCAGTTCGATCCCCTTTTTGGTTTTAATCTCGTTGACTTTGATGAGATACTGAAATAGGATTCGTTTTTATGGATGGCATATGGTATATGGTATGTAGTAAAGGAAGATATAATTGATTAAAGGATATCCTCGAACCTCGCACATCTGTAGTTGAAACATGCGTCGTTCCTTTTCCATTTCGTCAGCAACTTCGCCCGGCGTGACTTCGGTCCTAATAAGTCCAGCCTCCTTGGCATGCTGCTTTTTCTCCTTTTCAATTTTCGCGTATTTCGCCTCGTAGTCTTTCCACGCTTTGTCAAACGGCCGTTTAAGGTCGCCTTTCACCCCGCGCAAATCACCCTTCAGAACCGAATCCAGGGGGAACATGACTATGTTGTTTATGTTCTGCATCTATCGGGGAAAACGAAAAAGAAAAAGAAAAAATAAAAATGAAAAAAGACAAAAAGATGTTCGTATACATGCATTCATCAATCTACACGCGTTTATCGAGTGTGAAAAAACAAATCGCGATATGTGTAGGTATATATTTACCAGAGTTTTCATAAGCGCGCTAAGTTCTTTCGTTACTACAGCGAACTTGAGAAACGCGGCACCGATGTCAGGCTCTTGTTCCTTGAGCGCTGCGTCACCCAGCTTTTCCAAAGCCCGTCCAAGGTACACCTCGTTGTCAACGTGGGCTAAAGAGAAGAAAAAACGACCATAATCGATCTATACAATGAACACCTATACGTGCATATAAATTCCTGAAAATTGGGAAATATCGTTGTCATATACATGTGCATATATATCGGCGAGGGTAAGAGGTCAGAACGCAGTATCGGGCCACCCTTATACTGCTGCAACCGCGTTGCAGGCGCCGGAGAAATCGATCTGTCTGTCGACGACGAGCGGCTCGGCGTACCTATACATCGCTACCCTTACTTCATCCCCGCGCCCTATCCCTGCACTGCAGTAATTCCGTAAACCAACCAACCCCCGTCCTCCCCCCTCAATTCGACTCTATGTGTAACCCGTCTAGCTGACGATTTCTTCATATTATTCGTAATAATAATAATCTAACGTTGTCGACTTTATAGGCGTAAACGAATTTCCGGTCGAAAACCCGGAAGCTTGTATATCATACATGTGTAAAAGGTTCCAGCAGCGATTTCGACGACACGTTATGTTTCAATGGTTGGTAGGTAGGTAGGTAGGTAGCTGCGGCATTAGATTATTAATACAAGTCCGTGAATGTATTTTATATTCATAAACGCGCACATAAGAGTTCCTCCTCTGATGCAACCACTACTAATGCGCGCACAGTATGAATCGTTAAATTGGCTCGATTACGCGTATTATTGTAGATACATGTGTGTATTATACATATATATATAGTATGTCGCGAGTATAATATGCGCTCACCATTTCCCGAGTTGTGAATCGCCTTTATAGCCTTCTTCAGCTTGGTCAATCCATCCCTGTCGAAGTCCAACGTCTGTAAGCCAGAAAATAAGTACGAAACCGATTACAGTATATAGGTACAGTATACATAATGCATGCTGTATTATCGCACAATGTCTTCTTTCATATAGGTGCATACACCGGGAATGAGAGAAGAAGAAAAAAGTTGTCGTATATCCGACACCATCCCTCTCTTTCTCTTTCTTTCTGTCTCGCGGTCTTCCTCGCGGAAGTAGGTATACACATACATATATGCAGTGTGCAGGTAATAAAGAAAGTATGTACCGGGGCGTGGGGATGACGGTTTATCCCAAGGTCGTCGGGGAACCGGTACACGTACATGTATACACATATAATATAAACACGTGTACATATAACCACATCGTGTTATTTTATATATATAGGTATAGGTATACCTATACCAGTCACCCGAATATACTATATACGAGAGAACGGTATAAAGGACTCTCTTCTCACGTATAGGTCAGGGCTCGCGTGACCCCCACTGATTAGCGAGATGATTCTACATGCATCCGTACTCGTATTCATTTAGACACCGCAAAGCCAAGAATTTCGAGGAAACTATGTGCAAGTGCAGCAGCAGTTCTATTATAGAAGTATAAAGAAACGAACATATCCATATCCATATCCATATGCATCGATTGGTGTTTCCCCCCCGACCTTGCGTAACTTACGCGTTTATTTATATCTGCAGGGTATAATACTACCTAGAACTGCACTAGCGGAGCAGGTATAATGTTGTAACGGTTGATCGGAGCTAGAGATATAGTAATATTATGTATGTACACACGTATACCTAAATATAGGTATGCGA
This sequence comes from Tenthredo livida, assembly GCA_963992785.1. Lineage (NCBI taxonomy): Eukaryota > Metazoa > Arthropoda > Insecta > Hymenoptera > Tenthredinidae > Tenthredo > Tenthredo livida. Next base: position 40,750,058 of record OZ023066.1, on the reverse strand, counting down.
TCTAGGTAAGTATCGTACATGCATTATACCTATATACGATCTATGAAGTAAAACTTGTTACATTCTATTTAAAAGTTGATGTGTATAATATGTATTGTATAGATATCGTATATATATATCCTCCGTATATAGAAGAACGCGGACGGAAACGATAAAAAAAAAAAAAAGAAAAGAAAAACCATGTGACAGCTGATTGTCAGAGCGGGAAACTGTTCGCCGCTCTCTTATCTCTTCTTAACTCCGCAGACACTGTGGTACACTAGTGGGCTGCAGGACCACTACTAGGCCGCAACGTCCGCGATCTAATTATAGTGGATCTATTGACCACGTATGTACTCTATTAAGAAGGGTACGAGCATGAGTAGCATGGCTCGAATTACTAAAAGATAGATAAATACCCCAGTTTCCCTCGTCTGCGATCTGTTATGACCGATGAGATGCAGCGGCCGGTTGAACAAGGAAATTTTGGCAAATAAGAAAAGTGGCAATGAAACAATTTGTATACGAGTCACCGTTGCCCTACTATACATATACTCTGCTATACCTGGAGGTAGACGGTTTCGTATTTCATTTTCTCCACGTCAGGTAGGTATACAAGAAGGAAGATTATTAATACACTTGGCACTTGTCAATTCCTGTCTCTAGGTACCTAGTTGTGAAAATGGTCGGCTCGCAAGGATTACGAATCTATTACCGAAAGAGAGAAAGAGAGAGATAGATAGAGAGAAAGAGAGAGAGAGAGAGAGAGAGGAAGGAAATGTGGTAAAAATCGTCGTTGCAAATTTATAACGCGTATGATGGAAGAAAGAAAAAAACCATAACATAAGAAGTACGATGATGTTTCGTCGAATTAATTAATTGCATAATTATATTGATTCCCGATGATTCACCGCTTGATTATTATTAATAAATAAGAATAGAAATAACGCGTTGTTTTCGTACGTCTTATGTATTATTGTTATTTGAAAAATAAACACCTAGGTATTATATAGATCCGTTCAACGACCCGGTTTCTTAATCATTCATATCTCGCGCGCGTTGTCTTGTCAATATCTTTGAACAAATGTGTTATGTAGGTAAATACCTGGGTATGCATGTATCTCGTCATGCTGTGATGTAAAGCGTTAGTTCTATTTGTATCGATATCTCGCGGTTGAGAGGCGTCACACGCGCGTTTAATAATAATAATAATAATGATAATAATAATAATAATAATGATAATAATAATAATAATAATAATAATGACAATATAAATAATTCATCGTACACACAATGCACGCATACTATATATACGTGTATGTAAATTGATTATAGGTGTAACCCCTTAAGTAGGCGTGGAATTAGCGAAAGTTTAACGAAGGAATTGACGATGAAAATAATAATAATAATATAAATAGAATTTGGGGCGAATGGGAGGAGGAATAAAAAACAAGGATGATTATTACGATGGATAGCGTGAACGTACTAACGTACTACATACCTCTTCTAATGCGGTTATCGTTTGCCTGCATTGAGGCATACGCGATACAAACGTCGAGGTTGTAGGCGAGTTGTAATCCTCCCTTGTCTCTTCGACGAATTCGCCGACCGCTATAAGCCCCGGCATATTTGACGTAATTTATAGAATATTATAGTAGATTTATACCTCGAACTTGAGTAAGAGGAGAAAAGGAAGTAAGGATGAAAAATCAGTAAAATAAATGAAAAAAAGATAAAAAAAAATGAACTAAATTTAATAGCGGAACGTCGTTCGTCGTCCGGGAAGTGGCCTGTGATGTGGTGGTGGTGGTGTGGTAATCACGAAACTGTCACTGGTTCACTTAACTCGGGGAAAGGGGGAGGAGGGAGGGAAAAACTAGGTAGCAGTAACTGACAATACTAGTTTCGCGCAGAAAAGGAAAAAAAAAAGAAAAAAAAACACACACACACACACACACCTTTAGTAATGAATAAACTGCGACACCTTTATTCGAGCCGATATTACATATATTATACGGTTGTTAAAAAGTTTCGCGTATACACGTATAATCAACCCCTCTAACGAGCGACCGGGGCGATTCATTCATCTTAATGCGCATAGGCTGGCTCTGGCTCTGGGTCTGGGTGGTTTATCGTTTTGGCTGCACCATGATCGTTTAACGAATGGAAAACACTCGGGTATTAGGAGTCTGATCGGAAACCTCTACCGCAACACACATACTTAGTTTATATTTATTTTTCCAGGGCACTCTCTATACCCGGTACGTCAGAGCGGCCCCTGGACACTACCGCGGCCGACAGCGACGACGTATCTAACTTTATTGTCAATTTTTTCCTCTTTTTTCTTCCTACTGCCTCCTCCAGTCCCGCCGCCATTACCGCCTCAGATTTTACCCAGAATACATTGGCGCACTAACTCGTCGCATGCGCGAGAATACCGACGCGCAACTTTTTACAGACACGGACGGTCAGGCGCTGACATCTGTCGGTGAAGTTATGCGGCTTACCGGCTGAACATAACGCGCGCCGGAATTATGAATGAGACTATACGAGCACTGGGAATCATTCATGAGATGATTATGAATATTATGAAACAAAAACGAACCGCACGTTCTTAGCGGCGCGTACTTTACTTTCGTACTAGTATACTGCCTTTAGGATTTGGAACACTGACTCAACGCTGACCATAGCGTCGTTTGCGGATTCGAATGTTGTAGAATTTTTATAAACGAATTTATTAAACGATTGATAATTGAACTGTTGACACGATGATAAACGAGCCCCGCCAATCCTCTTTAGCGTTTTATTGTATGCTGCGTGTAACGCGATAACCCTGACATCGCTATCTTCCCCTTTAGGTCGGCGACGAGGTCGAAGAAGAAGATGAAGACGAGTAGCGCTGGAACTTTGATCAGCGGACGAACGAGTCCGAGTTTTCAAAATCGCCGTCGCGCTGGTTATACGCGTAGAACAGGATAAGAAACTGTCGTATCAGAGATGATTCCTCTCTCTATGAGAGGAACGAGGGGGAGGGATTTGGTCCCTCGCCCTCTGGCTCCCGGCTGATATCGGCTCGGCCCGGCTATCGTCGACTGTATACACTGGTATTATGGATATACCCAACAGGGTCAGACCGCTCCGGGACTCCGTAACGTCAACATCGTCAGATACCAATCTACATATCCGTATAATAATACATACATACGTACATACATACATACAGTCAGTCCTCCACACCGGCTGTGTAAATTAATTATTACACGTTATACGCAGAGAATAGAAAAAAGAGGTTCGTCACTTCAACCCCGACTCTCTAATGTGTACAACTCTACCGTCGACACTATAAATATACTTAAAAAAAAAACAAAAAAAAAATTGTCCAGCGTATATCGCGTTCTACGGCTTAATACAATAATTTATAACATAAAAGAAAAAATTATCAACAAATTTACAATTAGATCGACCATAATAATTATTGGTGTGACTGAAGCGGGGTGAATTGTCATGGTATAGAGTGTGCAGTGAACGCGAACGGACGGACACCGATGAGGTTTTCGTATATTTGAACCGCAGTTCGTCGGTGTGGTTTTAATTACACGAATAAACGAAGAGGGGTTGTAATCAGGTTTTTCAGTAAAAATATCACAAGTCGTATGTGAAAAATTGCAACCATTATCCCCGCCGAGAGTTTCCCGGGTCTTTTGCTGAAAATCTGCAGATCGTTCGCTACACCATGTCGTTGGCTGTTTGAGTTATACACTTATTGTGTGCACACGATGTACTCGCGGTACGTGCAGTGAGACTGTGAACCTGAGTCGTGGTTTCGGCTTGTTTGAAAGAAAAATTGAAATTTCATCGCCCCTTGCCTGCAGGGGGGCCAGCGTCATAGCGAAAGATCGCATCTGCAGGTGGCAACGAATAATAACAGCGGGGAAGAAACGAGCGAACTGTATAATATCGTATCTTTTAATCGTGGTAAACGATATACAGCGATGAAAGGAAACGCTTTTAAAATAATAACTAGAATGCGTCAGCTGGCCGCGTTACTCTTACTACTTCAAACAGCGAGTGCAAGTTCTTCGGGTGGAGAGATAATCGACGATATTATGACGATGAACGATATATATTGCCCGAAATTCGCACCCCAAGTCGATATAGAATTCGATCAGGTATAAACATCACACGTTCTCATATATACCTACCTATAAGGCTATACTATAGGTGAGAGATAAGCCTCGAGCGGTCCATCAAGAGATTTCGTGGAATTTTTTTTTCGCGTTTTCGCCTTTTCAGGATTGTTCGCGGACCGTTTCCCTTTGACACGATCTAAGTACATATGCCGGTATATATCAAAATTGACAAAAGAAAGAAAAAAATAAAGTAGGTATATCGGGTTTATGAAATCTTTTCACGTGAACATATACGACGATGGAATTCCTCATGCCTTATTCCCCATTACCGAAGCTCGAAGGATTTTCTTCTTTCCTCCTGCACGATACTTTCGGCGGATCATACCGAGGGTATATCGGGTATATAGATATATAGACTGAATTTTAGCGACGTTTATTATGTGTATATATTGTATTATAGAGACACCGCGATTTTAGACTAGTATTTACCACAGTTTAACGCATTACTCACTACGCTAATGAGATAACTGTGTGGAAGCGTAGTGTGTATATGTGCATATATAGGTAGCGTGGTACTTTATTAAACGAAGCTGCAGGAACAATTTATCGACGTTCTAAAACGCGCGCGGAATCTCTGTATGTGTGCAGGGTCATAACTCGCGGGGACTATATTACACATATATGTAGGTACCTACTACACGTTAATTTGCATCTTGTATTCGTATATCTACATACGCGCTGGCATGGCAGACGTTATAATAAATTACTCTAATAAGACAGGACCCGCGTGGTGGACGTTGCTAACGAACAGTGAGACGCAGGGGTAAGAGCGCGTTCGGACCGATGCTGCTAGCCGCGCTAATTCTGAACTACCGCGTGGGAGGCTGTACAAAACTATATTATACGTGTAATTATTACGAAAAGACGCGTGTAAAGGGAGGTTTAAACCGCCTCTTTATCACACCTAAACGCATGACGCATGGTATATCAGGTGCGCGTCACCGCATTCCGGTGATTAGACCTGGAACCTTCCCCGCGTATATTTGCCTTATTTATGGACCGGTGCCCCGATAAACGCTTGCAGGGATTTGAAATCGCGAAGGAAGAAAGAAAAATCACCGCCACATCGCGGTTTACACATATTTTTTGCCATTTTTACAGATAATTGGAGAATGGTACGTGGTCCAGATCGTTAAGCATAAGGTCCACCCGGTGCACCCAACTGTCGAACGAATCGTACTCGAGACGTGCCCCTCGGTTAGGATACGATTTTTGACCCATACAAGTCTCAGACTTTTGTGGAATGAGAAAGTCGGCGATCTGGAATACTCCTTCGTTATACCCGACTTTTACAGGGCTCCCGGGCTCTGGGAATCCAGAGGTTTTCAAAACGGTAGATATAGCTGAAATCTTTACTATATAATCGCTGTCTACCCAAAGTGCACGTTCAAATCACGGTTTGACTGGGCTAAATCTCTTCCCTGCTATTTTATCTCGCAGGTACTCTACTGTCGAGGAACTACGTCCAGTTCAATGGTACGGTTCAAGTTATAAAGGCAGTAGCTTCGCATATGGTTTTAACATTCTGTTCAAAAACACCCGACAATCAAATGTTCTCTATACTATTATCGCGTAAGCCTGATCTGCCCGAGGAGGACAGTACGGGTGTTCGTAAACTGTTGTCACTACGTGGATTGACAATCGCCACCATACAACAGACGTGCCGGAACGGGGGTACCAGAAAAGAGAGTAGTAGCATCATGCGGTGGATCACAGTCCTCGTTGTGGCCCTACTAGCTGCAGCCTCTGCAGTTCCAACAGGGATATGAAACGAAGGACGATAATATCCGCGTAGTGTGTATATATATATATTATATATAGTGATTAAGATCGTTCGATCGATGCATCTTAGACGAAAATTCATAAAATTTTTCAAACCGCAGCGCGGTTTCGATCATGATGTTATACATATACTATACTGTATGTAGTTTGATATTTTATTCATCAATTTATGCGGGTAAATGATATGTACCTACCTATAGGTATATAAATATGATCATTTGTTATAAAACGACCAGTAACCGATCCACGACAATAGTTTCTTGTTAATTATATATACTAATAATGAATATATTATTATTATCAATCAATTCGCAGCTACTTTTATATAGTACATATACCGTCCGTGCGGTGTGATGTGAAGCGTATTGCCACATATTATAGTGTCGGCTGTGAGATTGTAAGATTGATACACCTATATATTGTTATAGATAATTATGAATATTGATAATGTGGCTGCGAGCGGATTTATATAGCGTGTTAATAATCAAAGATTCTTCATTATTCAATGTTAAAATATATAAAAATATAAATATTATATCTCTATATACTTACATACATATATATACTATATACATATGTAGTATGTATGAATAAATGTGATTCTGATATAAAAATAATAACATAATATATTTCTTAAATACAACGTATACCTATAAGTATGCAGTGCAAAGTTCAACAATGAAGCATCTTATGCATTATAGCTGCTGACGTGTTTCGCGAAAATGCGTATAATATGGGTTTTAACTTGCGAATAGTCAACGACGACGACGACGAATAGGACTGTATAATGTGTATGTGTGTATATACCTACCGTATGTTCTATAGTACAATACTCTAAGGAGCAGAGCGCCGCTGGATTACAAGAGTTGCTTGCTGCGAGTTGGGCGGTTTGTAGTAGGAGGAACAACGACGGAGGGTTCAATAATAATTAAGGTTAATTCCGCAATTAACCCCTCTAACTCCCCCGGCGGATTCTCGGTCCGGGTTTCAAGCCGATTGACTCACTCTTTCCACCTCTCTTTATCTCTTTCTATTTCTATTTCTCTTTCTCCTTCTCTTTAGCTTTATCCTTATCTCTATGTATCTTCGGACCGCGAGTTCCCAGAACATTAATAATAAACCCTATAGGTAGGTATATATCTTTATCTCGTATCGTACCCTCTCCACACCTGAACCCCCAGGCGAAGAGCTGAGGCACGATGTAATATTTACACGATGATAATGGCCCGTTTCTAGGGTGCTCGATGCTCCCATCGGCCAGAACGTCTGCAAATACATAATATATATAAAAAAAAACTAAAAAAACCTAGAATTGAGATAGGAAGCTGGAGATATAGACGCCGGAGAGGAGCGCGCAGTAGGTAAGAAGACAGAAAGTGGGAGTATACGTTAATGTACGGTAATTGATAATAAAAAATGTCTTTGTAACCGAAGACGCGCGTTGCGAGAGTTACCTAGTCGTATGCGTTTCGGGAGGTCACGATTAAGTATACGTATAGCAATCTCGCGGTGCTAAATTTTTAAACTCTCACGACATCCGGTGCAACTTGAAACTGGCCTTTAATTCCGTTTGTCTAATGCGCGGTGGTCTCATGGTGTAGAACAAATTCACGTGCGTGGGTGTGTGTGTGCATGCTCGTTGAGGCGTGGTGAATTTGAGGTAAAACTGAACGATTTTATCCCCATCCCCATCCCCCGAGCCCCGGAGCAAACAATGTGCTCACGCCTCGACGGACCGAATACCTTTACCTGACCCTGCACGGATTAATGCCGCGAATACGCGCTGTTTCAATATTGCCTCTCATCCCCGCACCGGCTATAGGGTCTATCTTTATCAGCGGGATTCATCAAACACGTGAATAGATCCTCGTGCGGGGAGGAAGCAGCGAGCGAGTAAAGCGGATGCACACACTCATATGGTTATGCATTATAGGATATACGAGTATCTCAGCTGTAGTATGTAGGCATATCTTAATGGTTTATTACACGATACTTAAATAAATTTACACTTTCAGGATCATATGAGTACAGATTCTTTCGTTTGTTTGTTCGTTTGTATTCATTTTCCATACCATGCTGCGACGTCCCACCTTTTCCGCACGCCGGTATAGGTGATATCATTCGTAATTGAAAAATAGGCGCAGCGATTTACGAAGAGTCAAAGTCGCCGATAGTTGTCACGCTGTTGACCACGATGTCCCGAAACAACGGTTGAATACAGGAACGGTACGATTGAAGCCAGCGCTAAACAGAGGCCAACAATCGGCCTGTACCACACCCAGGCGAAGCCGATTACCAACAGACTGATGGACATGGATACTGACATGTTTACGGACTCTATGGCGATCACTCCGCAGAGAAATGTTGAATTCAATACCACGGTCCGTATTATATTCGCGAGGCATGTCGCAGCTAGGAACAACACCAGCCACCCTAGTCCCCTGGAAGTGTGAAGAGACGGGACTTACTAATACACTGAAAGACAAAGAGTCATTCGTCGCCGAGGCTTCGTAGATCGAACTATGCGAATAATCGAACCTTATAGCCCACGTGCGCCAATAGTTGTGGACGTGTTCCATGTGGAACATCTGATCGACAGATATCTTCTCTCTCCTTTGTAGCAAGATTTCTTCACCGTGCGTAGTCGTGTAGGGGACGATTGTCCCGTCGACCTGCATCCCAACGACGGAATAAACGTCCTCTCCTTTACCGGCGTAAGAGAATTGGATTCTAATATCTCCGATCTGTTGAGAGATTCAACAATAGGGATTCGATTCAAAATGAGGGGACGTTGCGAATTGATATAGTAAGAATAACAAAAGCGAGGCAATCCACTACCTGAGGATTCCACAAGTCTGCACTGTGATAGTACAGCCCAGAATGCAGCTTGATATCTCTTCGTTCTGGCCTCTCGTCGCTCGTGACTTCTACAAAGTCGTTGAACTTCTTTTTTAATTCGTCGCCGAGCGTCAATGCTCCGATTTGTACCTCGTTTGCGATTTGTATCTGACTCTTGACGATCATTACCTTGGGATTGTGGTGGCCGGTTCTGATGTAGAATTGATCAGAATCCACCAGCTTGTCTTTCCACTCGGTTGTATAGTAGTAATGTTTCTCGTCGTCGGTAACTCCCCCAAAACTGCAGGGGAAATACATACGAGGAGGTAAAGATCTGGGCATATGCTGAGAGATATAGATGTACGGGATTTTGAATGAAGAAATAAAGAAAACAATTCTAGGGAACTTTACCTTACCTACGTTCCTCTTCAATTTCAATCCACTGATACATCTGAACCCTCCTCTTCAGCTTTACACTTGCCATTACCACTCCGTAATCAGGCTCGGTAAGCGGTTCCAATATTTTCAAGGGACCAGAGAAATGCACCAGTCTACCCTGGTGCTCCGGTAATACTTTTTTAACGCTCCCAAGGGAGACCACATTGTGCAACGCTTCGTCCAGCGAATGCGCTGTCCTGACTGCTCGACCCTACGTCAATAAGATAGCCGCGGTAAGTATGAGAGATAATACAGAGAGCCGACGGAGCAGAGTTATGATACCTCGTTCCAAAATAACAGACACATTCCAACTGCGAATAATATTGATCCAATGATGGCGGTGAGCCAAGATTCCTTGAATTGTTCAGTGACAGTCATTGGCGTGTGGATAGGTCCTATTTGTCTAGCACTAGGCGATCTCTCTCTACGTTGGTGATCGATATCTCCCCTACGGGGCTGCCCGTTCTGCTGTGAAAATAATCAACCATCTAAGAGACTCGAGCAATGTTATGACCAGAATTGGTGAATAAACTAAGATTATTCGGTCTTACATTTGTGCGATACATCCCAAGAGCACTTGACTAATGTTATTTTAGACGCAGCATTTATCCAAGCGAACTGCCGTTGTTATAGGGTATTGGGACACTGCGTACAACTTTATTTGACATTATTGAGCTACAGAGAATGCAGACAAATATTTTGTGCGACCATTTTTCAGGCCTTGTTTAAGCAACGACTAGCGCCACCCAGCGATCACTGAGCAAACTGGTCTTGAGCCTGTTCTGTTTACCTACAGTAGCTGCCTCTGGTTGAGAATTGAAAGTGTTGAATTACCGACAAATAAACTCTTGTTGGACAAATTTTTATAAATGTTCATCAAGTACAGATAACGTAATAAAAAACAATAACAAGAAGGAACATGCTCGTTCCTTCGTCGTCAATTCTCTGCACGCAGCCAGCGAATGTCTTTTATCTCAGCTGCCTGTAATGCAACGCTAAAGTTTCATGTGCCTTAGGTTAGCAATGGCAAGTGAATTAAGATGTAAACATCACTCAGTATTCCGTCTACCAATCCATCGACAATGATCACGACTGTTTTGTTCAGCATCCGTCAGTGTGCCGAGGCTGTGCCAATCGATTGTCAGACTCTAACGTAGGAGTGGACATTTTCAGCCAGGACACATCCTCTGGTTTTGGGAAAGAGAATAGCGCCAGGACAGGGATCGAGCTGATAACTGGGCTCGCTGTGAGTGATTATTGTCATCAATCATTAGACCCGTGACGAAATTGAGGCAATTTATAAACGATGAACCATTGACTACAGGTTTCTGACTCCGACGGTCTACCTAGAAGGCTGTGCGCAGAGTGCGACAAGAAGCTGGATGAGTTCCTCGCCTTCAGAACCCAGCTACTAACTTCTCTGAGAGTATTTCGGAGCTCTGGTTACAATTCTGAAAAATCTGAGCCATCGTCGGAAGCCAATTGTGGAGTTATCCCATCTCTCCCAGGCCTGGTTACGCCGCAGAGAAACTCTGACGACAGATCTGGACCCGGGCTAAACGAGGAGGATAATATTGAACTGGAAATTAGCGATCAGGAGAATGAGTCTATCCCTGCTGTGGGATATGGTCAAACCGAATGCTCTCAAGAGTTGAATAAAATCAATGTCATTGACGAGGACGTTGATTCTGATATAGACGTTTGCTCCGGGGAAGATTATGACGTCCTTGAGCTCGATGTTCAGACGAAAAAGGACGAAATTTACGAGATCGAAAGCTCGGGGGAATCCGACATTCAAGTTTGCGACTACGAACCGAATGGACTGTAATCACTACGTTTGAATTCAACTTTGTGTAAATTATTCGCAGCCGCACATTGCCCCTGAATAACGTACGCGTGTATGTGTGTGTGTATGTACGTGCGTACACATGCTTTTCGAGTGTTCGAGTATTCTCTTATCTGTTCAATATTCATTGTATACAACACTGTATTGCGAGACTGTTTTCATGCGTCAGCAAAAAATAGAAATAAAATTTGTCTTCACTGATAAGACCAACTGATGTAAGAGAGTCTCCATGATACCGCTGTGAATTGGTAGAGAGTTCGTTTATTATACCCTCATCATTAAACACACGTATCCTAAACCTGCCGGCCATGTACGCCACGTTGTCTCGTTCGTCTTCGCACCTACTGAAAATGTGAGCATCTCATTAACGATAAAAATCCCTGAAACACAGCCTAATCTATTCTACTTACAGCCCGCGATGTATGGTCCCGTGGTTCGACCGTGGATTTTCGTTATCGCCGAGGCGTGATGGGAAAAGACTGGGCAAGGTACGTCCGGCCATTTAAAAAATACAAAAATTCTAGCGTATCACTAGTCGCACTATGACTGACCGACTCTGAATCGTAATCGCAGATTCTGATCGCAAACAGAGGTGAGATCGCGTGTCGTATCGTGAGAACGGCGAAAAAATTGGGTGTGGAAACTGTGGCGGTGTACAGCGACGCTGACCGGGACTCAATGCACGTAAATCTCGCCGACGAAGCTTACAACATCGGACCGGCTGCCTCGACGCTGAGCTACTTGAAGCAAAACGTAATCATCGACGTCGCTAAAAGGTCGAGATCACAGGCCATACATCCGGGCTATGGATTCCTATCAGAGAACACAGAATTTGCCGAACTCTGTCAGAAGGAAGGAATCGTGTTCATAGGTCCTCCGGCTGACGCGATAAGGGACATGGGGATCAAGAGCACTTCCAAGGCCATCATGGCCAAGGCCGGTGTGCCGATAATCGAAGGTACGTAATCCTGCACTCGAATTTCAACTGCATTGATTGATCAACAATTGCGCAGGCTATCACGGCGAGGATCAATCCAAGGAGAGGCTGATATCGGAGGCCAGAAATATCGGCTTCCCGCTGATGATAAAAGCGGTTAGAGGCGGCGGGGGCAAGGGGATGCGAATAGCCTCGAGCGAGGCGGATTTCGAACAAGCATTAGAATCGGCGCGTACGGAATCGGCGAAATCGTTTGGCGACACTGCTGTACTCTTGGAGAAATACGTAGCCGAGCCCAGGCACGTGGAGGTGCAAGTTTTCGCTGACCAGCACGGCAACGCCGTTCATCTTTTCGAGAGGGACTGCTCGGTCCAGCGGAGACATCAGAAAGTGATCGAGGAAGCCCCCGCTGTAAGAAGTACAATGTAGAATATCTGTGAGAATAATTGACGGAGAATTTCTTCCCCGACAATATAATTTGGTCGATTTTCAGCCAGGCATTTCGCACGATTTGCGTATGGAGTTGGGTGCAGCGGCTGTCCGCGCTGCAAAGGCTGTTGGATACGTGGGAGCCGGCACTGTGGAGTTCATACTAGACCGTCACACGCACAGTTTTCACTTCATGGAAATGAACACCAGACTACAAGTCGAGCATCCCGTTACCGAGGCGATAACCGGCACCGATTTGGTCGAGTGGCAGTTGAGGGTGGCTGCTGGTGAAAGGCTGCCGTTCACCCAGGAGCAGATACACCTATCAGGGCACGCTTTCGAGGCGAGAATATACGCGGAGGTGAATTTCCCGAAAGCTATACTATATTTCGGTCGATCAGTTTTTTGCCCGATCTTTTTCAACTCGAGTTTTAACATCTCTGAAACGCTGCAGGATCCCAGGAGCGGGTTCTTGCCTGGCGCGGGACCCCTGCTCCACGTAACAACCCCAGATACTTCTAGCGACGTGAGAGTCGAGACGGGAGTGAGACAGGGCGACGAAGTCTCGGTCCACTACGACCCAATGATCGCGAAACTCGTCGTATGGGGAAAGGATAGGAGCGAGGCGCTCGGCAAACTCGGTGTAAAACTGTCAGAGTATAACGTGAGTTCTTCTAGTTTCTTAACACAATGCAGCACCGTTGTCTTTGTCGCTACCCTAATCGGTCCATGTTCCCGCGTTCACAGATCGTTGGCCTGGAGACGAACGTCGAATTCATAAGGGATCTCGCCCGGCATCCAAAGTTCGAGAAGGGCGAAGTCCACACGGGATTTATAGATGAGAATTTCGACTCCTTGTTCCCGAAAATCGTTATAACAGACGAAATCCTGTCGCAAGGAGCGCTCGCTATCATTTTAGAAGAGGGTTTGACCCCGCTGGGAGACTCGCTGGGCTTTAGTCCGTTCACATCAAACCCTGGTCTGAGATTGAACCACGACTTTGAGCGGAGGTTCGATTTCGCTGTTAAAGATCAGCGCTTTACAGTTGACGCTAGATACGCCGATCCGGGCTCGTTTTTGATGAGAATAAACGACGCTGGTCCTTGGAAGACCGTGACCGGTATCGCGACGAAGAAGAACGGCGTTTTTGAACTCAGGTCGGAAATCGATGGCGTAAAAACTCGAGCACGGATCGTGAACAACAAGGGTGAACTGTACTTGTTCACAAACGTACGTATTCTTCATTCTGCAGAACGTAGCACTGTACCCTACTAGTAAAGAAAATTCTTCTATACATTCCGTACAGGAGCGCAAGTGGCAGCTGACGATACCGTCTCCTAAATTCGTTAACGCGTCTTCGGGCGGCGGTGCTTTCGGGACAATCGGCGCCGCTGTAAGCCCGATGCCAGGCGTCGTTGACAAAGTACTTGTCAGCCGAGGTGACGTTGTTAAAAAAGGCGACCCGCTACTGGTCATCGTTGCTATGAAAATGGAGGTGAGTCCTACATACGCGAATGACAATGACAATGACAATGTTTAATATCGAAAATTTGTCTGCAGCACGCGATCAAGGCTTCTTGCGACGGTCTGGTTGAGGAGGTTTTCTGCGGAGCTGGTGACAACGTTCCGAAGAACAAGCTACTCGTCAAGTTGAAGGAAAGCGAGGCTGAGAATCTGTGAGAGAGAGAGAGAGAGAGGGGGAGGAAAAATGATATTTTTTCACACGACGAATACTATTCTGTTTTTGATGTTAGAAACGTAAGGATGATATAATTGTGCGTATAAAATCGTCGCAAGATGATCAAGGTTGATGATAGGTATGACTATTATAATGCACAAGTGCCTTGCACAAAGAAATATCGTACATTTTTTTCTTCTTCTTTTTCCCCCAGCCCCCCATTCGTCACAGAAAATTCGACAAGTTATTTGCCTCGGAGTAATCAATCTTGGAGTGACTGTGGCACGTAATTAATGCCAGCACCATGTAATCGATCATTTTATTCCACCTATAGAGAAACCGTGCGGGAGGGACTAGTGTGTCGATACATACCTATACTACATACATACATACCTATATGATATCCAGGGTAAAGCTACGGGCAGGTATTTAGCTGGGTGTAAATCGCGGAGCTATTATATTGTGCGTATATACGAACACAGGGATGCACGATATCGAGGCATGTTATACCCTACAGAGCTATTGTAGTTCGCACCTGGCACTAGCTCTTTCTCTTTCTCTCTCTTTCTTTCTCTCTCTCTTTCACTATCAAAATTTAACTACATATATCCACCGATGGCGTGCCGCGGAATATCGCCAATCTCTGACACCACGCGCGGGCTACGCTGATGGAATATATCTCGAAGACTGGCGTTTAATTCCATCATCATCCCCCTCCGCACCCTATCACGGGTTATTCGAACTTTAAACTTACTCGGGGCCAATCAAAGTGGTTATAGGGAAAAGTTTACCTTATTACACCTACGCGAACTATTATCATGATATATAAAACAGCTGGAAGAAATTGAAGCAATGCTTTCGATACTAGATTCGCACGAGAGCACTGCACAGTGTTTTTCGACGATATCGTGGAAACCGTTGACGATATCGAAATAAAGGTGGATATCAAAAATCAAGCTGATTTAATTACCTAACAAAAAGGTAGAACACATTTTTTCCGTATCTCGATCGGTCCCGCTGTATTTCCGCGGTGAATATTTAAGCACTCTCGGTCAGTGTAGGTATGCAGTGTAGAGACGAAAAATGAAATTCCGGCCAAACCAATGGAGATACGGGAAAATGTATTCCACGTTTTTCACGAAGAATTGAATCGACCTTCTTTTCCATATCCCGACATACCTGTCTTGATATCGTATAAAATAACACAATTTTCTTCATTTAATTAATGACTATTATTATTATCCTCCTTTACTACAATAATGAAAATAATAAACTAAAGAACGACGATAGTTATAGAAGTATACACGGAATAAGGTTCGACGGTTGAAGGCTATACACCAGGTCGTATTTCTCGGTTATACCCTAAGGCTGAAAGTTCGGGGTATTTCGGGGTAGTCTAGGTATGGGTAACAATTACCACCTACCAACCTATATCCAAGGCACGAGCCGCGTGGCCGCTTCTGTCTGTCAGTCAACAATTCCGCGCCCTGCACGTCGGTGGTTTGCGGACTGCCTCCTTGCCTTCACCGTCGTCGTATACCCTGAACTTTTATTCTAATCTCAAACTAGACGTTCACGTACGTTGAAACTGAACGGGCGATATACCGGGAGATTATGTGGAAATGAAAGGCTCCAAGCGCGCGAACTTTGATTTACCTAAATCTCATTGGCCAGCAGAATAGCGCCAGGGACTCCACTCACTTCTCAGTAATATCCCTAGTTCTGTCGTCTGCTAGATTCACACAAACATAACCTATTTCTGCAACGATCTGCCGCCATTTGTATTTGACAACAATCAGAAACAAATAGCAGACGGACTCTAGGGATATTCGTGGCGAGTCTGAAATTGGTGACCCTCGAAATATTCGAATAAATCAGCGCCTGCGCGCTTCGAGCCTTTCATTTCCACATAATCTCCCGGTATACGAACTGCTGCAGCGGAGTTTAAACCCTGCTACCTGTGTCCTAATTAAAAATTTCACCAACAAGATAGTAGCGCAACTTGTACTTTGTCTATCCTGCGGCACATATCGCATACACCCATCCCACCAGGTGAATAGACCTCATCGGGGTTAATCGGGGCGCGCGTGACTCGAACACATACCTAGGGTAGGTACGGTACAGGTAATGCATACAGGAGCAGATTAATTACTGTTTAATCTCCACGTGTTACATATTACGCCGCTCGCAGATCGATCGCAGACGTTCATGAAATAATATATATAATATATTATATTATGAGCGATGATCGGGATTCAACAACTACCTGCAGTCGAGATATCGGAAACGAGAACATCAAAGGAATTCCTGGCATGATTGGTGCTGGTATGAAGCGCGAAGTATCGAATAGGGAGAAGCCAACTTATCTGAGAGACAGAGGTACTGCATAATAAATTATAAAAAATAAATAAAACTGGCCAATTAATGTCGCAATTAAAAGTTTGACGATACGCCGCCTAATAGTACGGAGGCAATGAGTAAGAAATATTGGCACAACGTGTTGCCGGGATGTTAGGCGGTGGGTTGCCTTTTTCCTTTTCAGAAAGCGAGAGAGATATACGGCTGATATAAATTCGAGCGTGATAATACGCCGTAGATCGTTCCACACGACTGTTCTACACCGGTATATATAAATCATATTTATCAACGGTGTGTATGTACGCATGTATGTACCATGAGTAACCGAACTTACTACAACTCGGTTTCATTATTTTTCCTTAAATTAACGGAATAAAACCGTCGACCACACCGTTCCGTTCCCAACGCGGCTCCCCTGCATGCAGGCAAGAAATCATAAAGTAGCGAAGAAAGGAACTGGGAGATGTTCCATGGAACAAGCTCTTCCTTGCACCGAAATAGCTTTCTTTCGATACAACGGTCTTACTTGTATCGAAAAGCGCTAATACTCATACCGTGCAGCGCATTCAGCTACAGATATACACTCTCGCTTTTCTTAAACTTGAAGCAATCCGTGCGGGCCATCGCACGTGTAACTTCCAACACAAACTTGTATAACTTAATCCATGCGATCATTCGCGATTCCGATTTGTGATTACGGGGTAGCACGCTATACCAGCTTAATAATATCGGCTGTGAACTAACTTGAGATGTCTATATTATACCCTGCGAATTGCGATCAATTGACTGTACATATATGGCTCATAAAGTTTGTAGCGAGTTTACGTAAATCGGTATAACGTACGTACACGTTGGTGATACACACATCATCGAGCTACGAGGCATCGGGGTCAGATTGGTAACTAGTAGTACCGGCCAGGCTTCTAATTTTCTAATAATCGACTGCTGCACCCGTATAACGAATGAATATAACAGTTATCTCTATACCCTTCGTGCTGCGGTTCAGCCCTGCAGGGTGCAAAACGAGATCCGGATGTGTCAGCGCGTTATATTGAAACTTTTCGCCTATACCATACGTTGCCTTACCTGCAATGAACGCTTGGTATAAAACCCCGGCTATTCTTGGCTATGATTACAATCGGCCCGGTACCATTACCCGGAACGGAGCAAACCTTCGTATAGTATATCTTTCGCTCTGCGCTAACTCTTGAAAATCTCACGTTACACGTATCTAGGATATACCTATTATACACCTATGCGCACGGATGAAAGAGATAAAGGGAAAACTGCAGTGGATATTATGCACTTTCGATTTTTCAATTAGACAACGCTGCAGTTCTCACGGTATACCATGTTCTTGTCCACACGGACTGCTAGATGCGCGGAATTGATGGCCGACGACGAGCCGGACGATCAACCACACCCGCCAGGTCTACGGATCAGGGATAAATAGAAAGCACCCGTAATCGTTCACGGATCGCTGCAGGTCGAGTAACGTTTCATAAATTTTCTTTTCCGCAGAGAGGGTCTTGTACCCGAGAAGCACCAGGACTCTGGCCAAGGTTCCGGTCACCGGGGGAACACCGATCGACGAGGAGACGTGCATGGTGTGTATCAGCAGCCTGCATTGATACTCCTACATAGCCGAGCGAAATCGAAAGAACTTTTCACACTCGTTCCCCACTCTAATGGACTAATACTGTGCAGGGACTGCGGCAGCTGGTTTTCGGCTCCTGCGCCAGTCCGCCTAAGGGTGAATGGGCCAGGACGGGTCTGACCTTAAGGCCGGGAGGACAGAGCATGGCTTTCGGACTAAGAGCGGCCAGGAATTCAACCAGGAGTCTGGTCACAGCTGTGCAAGCGGTCATGCTAAAGCACTACTTGTTCAGGGCGTTGGATAGACAGGAGAGCAGCTTCCCTGGACCAACGCTAGCCGAGACGTAAGCATGATGGGGGGGTAGACGCGAGTCTCGTATGTATGATACGGACCCATGGGGTCATAAATTCCTGCAGGCTTTTGAAGCCCAACCACGATAGGCAGGTCGAGGTATTGAGTCTATCGATTGCCGAGGTGATATGGAGGTGCGGAGGCGGTGATGCAAAGCCCAAAACCTGCGGCTCGACCTGCGGCTCGACCGTCTACAGCGGTACAGCACCGCAGACCATCCTCGTTCCAAAGGCGATCGTAGTTTTGCCACAAGAAACTCCGTACGTTCAGCACAGCTCGCAGTACTTTCAGGATGGGATAACCGAGACGGTATGGGGTTTCAATGAAACGCTCTTTAATTTCGATACAGATCAGGATCAGAAATGCAATGTGTTTCATTGAAAATTATGTCTAGCTACGCGTCTACGAGCTTCTGTCTCTTGAAGATCTGCAGATATTCGTCAAGCGGTACCTCTACTTGGTACGTGGTATTTTTTACTTTTTTTTTTCTTCTTTTCTTTTGGGAATTTAGACATACTTATGGCATATCGTTTCAGTTCCAAGACGAAGGGGGACCCGGGGCAAAGATTCTTATTTACAGCGCCGTTCTTTCGAGGGGAATCTTGAAGTGAGACTATCGCAATCGCGGCTTGTATACCTAGTATAATGTGTGCTGCGATTAACTCTGTCCAATTAATTTTTCCGAATTTTTTTTTTTTTGAACCGCCCAGAGTACGTACCGATCTCGAAGACCCGAGGGCTTCGATACTCGCTGGATGTCCCGAAGAGGGACCACTGAACATCGCTACATTGCTACTCACGGGACGGTGTTCACCGCATCTTCACAACGGCGTGCTTCACGTCGGCGACGAGAACACCTACGTGAGTGATACAGTTTTTCGACGATATCTCGAGAACCGTAAGTGATATCGAGACAAAGGTGAAAACCGAAAATAAAGCCAATTAAATTCTCTACGAAAAAGGTTCAACAAGTTTTTACAGTATTTTCAATAGTCGCGGAGAAATGTCCCTTGTTTTGTCTCTACACAGTGACGTGAGAATGTTTCGATATTCAGTCTATGCAGAAATGGAGCGGAACCGATCAAGCTATGAAAAAAATGTATTCCACCTTTTTCACAGAAAATTTAATCAGCTTTATTTTTGTTATCCACCTTCATCCCGATATCATTAACGGTTTTCGAGTAATCATCGAAAAACTGTTTTCACCAAACTCAATAACGCATCGCCCGAATCGATCAGGCCGTTCCCCGATGGGGTGTGCTGTCCAGGAGCGAGGTAGGCATATTGGTCCACGAGGGTGACGGTGTGGATTCCGACAGGCAGCCTGGTTCGAGACTAAAAACCCCAAGTCTCCCCATATGGCTGACCCTGTGCCAAGGCCACTTCGGTGTTCTGTTCAACACGAACCGCGAACTATTGAGGAACTATCACGCCGAGCGAAGGTTAGCCGCATCAGGGTTCGCACAAGGCCCCGTGTGCATATAACAACATACGAGGAGTTATAATTGCCTGATTGCGCATTAATCCTCCCCCCATGCATTGTACAGATTCGAAGTGCAGTACTACACATGCGGTGGAAGTCACGCAACCCTTACGGTGGATACGCGAGCTCGAGAGGACGGGAGTACAGAAAACGGATCATGCAGCAGAGAAGAGCAGCTCGTCGACGTCGCGACGACACCTTTGGAAAAGTTGATACATACAAAGTTTGTTGATCTTGTTGATCTCATATAGATATGCGGTATTGTACGATGTATAGAATTTCGGTTCTTATTATATTTTATAAATTTTTATCACAGGTGGCAAGACGCGCAGGTACAATGGAACGGAACTCCGGTCCTATAGATATAATAATATGTTATTATGTATGTACGTGCATACGTTAAATTGAAATGAAATAATTAGACGCTTGTCTAGTGAAAAACATATTAATGCTGCGCCTAGTTTTAATGGGGATTCGAAAATCGATCTAAATAATTGTTATAGGTAACAATAATATATGTGTGTGTATAATATATTGTGCTGTTCTAAATTGTTTATAATTGTACGATTATATGTTCGTTGCTGTTGTTTAAAAAAAAAATATATATATAAAAATTGACTGTTGAAAAATGATGTACTGTATAAATCGTAATACAATATATTCTACGTTGCTTTTCATATGGTATGGACGTATCATATAATTATAAGATAATATTAATACACTTCGTGCAAGCCTTTGTTTGACCCATCGATAAACGGTCTTAGATCGATGGACTGCAAGCCTTAGAAATATTTAATATCGTTTGTGTTAAACGGACTTCACGCTCTCTCCTTCTCTCTTGAAGATACCTATACATCTAGGTACGTATTAGTTATTATATGGGGCATTTCGGATTTTCGAATGATTTTTTCCCTACTATATAGAAACGTGCAGATCTTTATACACGCATACTTAGAGAAAACAGTTCTGTATACGACTGTGATAATGACTAGGTATCTCCACGGTGTTCACTTTCTTCGGTTCCCGCATCGCACACACATAAGGGATATAATAGGGAATTGTCGAGGTGAAACGTGTGCTTTAAATATGTACTTAGAAGTGTTAGAAATGTAAGGAATAGCTGGGTTATCGCAATGCGAGATCTTTTGGCGAAATTAAAAATAAACAGCTATATACCTACTACGCGTACAACCGCTGCAGGTAGCCCAATTAACTGACTCGAGTCCCAGTTTATTAATTGTGTTGTTTAAAAGGGGCTTATGACTCGATTTTTAATTGCTGTTACAATAGCTTTATATACACTTCTACACTTTGCTGCGACTATATTATAAAGACTGCATTGCAGGGTCATGGGAACTGGGTTAATTCTGTTTAGTTTAAAACGCGGCAACGACCGCTATGTACAGAGTAGGTACATAATGAGAATTAACCATCATTCGGCGTTATAACACCGAGAAGTTTTAGCTGCTGCTGCTGCTGCAGCGCCGACTAGTACCGATCATCAAACCGTGAAATGACTTTTTAGTCTCGGCACTTCTTTCACCGCTATAATATCTGCGTGAGAAAACATCTGCTTACTGTATATCGATCTGTATATACTAGATATATAGCCGATAATCGTATATATAACGATAAATTTACGTATTCGCATCGCGACTTCATTCGCTAAGCCACACCCTCTCGAAACTCACCCTGTACATCTCAAAAAGTCTGTGATATCTCCGAACGCATTTCACGGCCAAACCATTGACTGAACGTAAACAACTCTAAGGACATTTTTTACAGATAATTAAATTCCCCGCAAAATGGTACCCTGATCATATCTCTGTCGCGATACCCGGCCGAGTGATAACAGTTTGAAGAAAAATTTTGTCTCATTCTTTAGTTTCATTCCCGCTGCAGGTGCGTATAGAGACACACACCCTGAAATGTGTGTATATTATACACCAACTCGCGATAGGAAGAAAAAAAAAATGATTATTACGGTTGATGGGTGCGTAGCGTTTGGTTCCCCCGTACAAACACCTGTCATGCGGCCCCACAGTCCGAGTAGCCCCACTCACTCTACTCACTAACTTCCTGCCTTTCAGTATACCTCTGTAACCCCGTAGTCCTGCTCACTATCCGGTCTACTGTTGTTTTATAAAGAGAGTATTTCTGCCCCCTCAGAGGCGAACACCACCTTCACTAAGTAGCTAGTTGCTCGGGATTAGTAATACCTGTAACTTTTATAAAATTTTCACACGATTCATTAAGCACCTATGCGGTACCCTAGGTGTACACTCTCCTTTGTTAATTAGTCATTTTTATACATCTGTTTACACTCACATCTCGATCGTCGACGCAGTGACGTGAAAAACAAAAAGATCATAGTCGAAAAGGGAAAAGAAAGAAATAAAGAAATAAAGCAAAAAGCACCGGATATTTCTGTATAATATATAGCTAATATGCACGTTGCGAAAGAGTTGTTCACCTGGTGCTATGTAAACGTTGAATTGCGCGGCGGGTATAATCGATTTTAAACGATTTATATAGTGATTCATGGATATTTCACCGTGGTAAGTAAAGCCTGTGCTATACGATGTACATCTCGGATATGGTTACTCGATCTCGAATGTAGATATGCGAAGAAATTTAATTTGAGGTATAAAATTGAAAGAACAAAAAAAAAGAAAGGAAAAGAAAAGAAATTAACGAAACAGGAACTAAGAATATACGAACAATTGAGAATAAACGCATATAGTACCTATAGCTTAGCGATATATAGGTGTGATAAAGTTTCACCGCATGCTTTCTAGCCACGCGTTGTATATACGTATACGTATACCTATACAAATATACGTGAATAGTACCTACTTCCCTACACGTTGACGCACGTAGGAAGTTTGGCTAATTGCTGCAACCTCCTACAGTTTTACCGCGTTAGTAGATCTCAGTTTCGCGGTTTATAGTCACTCAGATTGAATTCACACGCGAAGACATGAGACATATCAGATACTGCGTGCAGTAATCGCTGTTCACGTTTCTATAAAAGTAATATTTAAGAAAATTTACGGAATTCAAAGTCCATATAGGATAAACCTCGTGGTCGTATGCATACATACTGTATATTATACCTGTATTTCAATATCGATATACAAGTATAAGAATCGTGACCACATATCGACAGATGAATGAAGAACGGTTAATACCCCTGGATGGAGACCTCGATACGATATGGAGGTAGAAATTCTTCTCAAGATTATAATCACGTTACTCCTGCACTACCGCATCGTACAGCCTGCATCCGCTCAGCGTAAGTTATACACATGCATATCTCGCTTCGTCCTTCTCTATATCATTATTCTATATCTATAACTTGTGTATTTCGTTTCGTCAACGCAGTTCTTTCTTATTTCGTCGTATTATACCCAAATTCACAATAATATAGTACATTACGCGACCATATAGTGCATAAAAGTTCACACTCGTACGAATTCGTCGATTTTCCGTGTGCAAATTGCCCGTTTCTCGCACTAGTTTGAAAATTCCGTAATTTCGACAAACTCCAGTGCAGGTATACCAGGTATATAGCTGTAAATGGGGTACTACAGTTGCTTCGGAATTATTATCCGCTATATTATTTCAATTAGTTATGGTCAAGCGATCGGTTCTCGAGACCGATTAACATATAATAAGGCGTGTATACGTTTTTATATCATGAAAATACCTACTGCGGTAACATATAATATTATACCTACATGCGTACGTAGTATTTGATTTTTATTAAAAATCACTGGGATTTCGAGACGTGCGATATTGAGAATTGTTATCAGATCTTAAGGACTTGGTGGGAAAAAAATCCGAAAATAGTAACCGACGTAGTGGCTGTAGGGTATATAAGGTTCGTCTCGTAAACATCTCGTTACACCGAACATTCGAATGCGGCTACCTACCTACCTACCTACCTACCAGTCAGCCAGCCTTGGCCGGAAGTTCGCTCCAAGGAAGCGCGAATATAGGTACATAGTTTATACGTACCTATACAGGTATATGTAATGCCCGCAACGGGTAGAATTTACTCGTTGATTGTGCGCGTGCCAGAATAAGACACATATGTTATTACCTATAGTATATGAATATATACACATATATATAGAGGTATATATTAAATATATCTTATAGCTATATGATATAGAAATGTTTACGACATATAGGAACCCATACCCTGCTTGGTACATACATGACGAGACGCGTGGATAATAATTAATGCAACGGTGCTGCACCAGCTTTCGTTCGAACAGCGTGAAAGGAGGATCCTGTTTTTTTTTTCTTTCGTTTTTCTTCGCGCAAATGAATTCCGCGAAAATATTCGAGAACTGCGTTGATTTTCGACGATCATATGTGATCGATATTTAAAGCGATATTTGTGTGAATTTGTACGAAAAGTGATTCGAGACACGCGATGTTTTCTGGAGAACGGTGCAACCGCGGCCCACTTATTCGTTGGCGAAGAGCTAGAGGTCGGTGGTATAGTGGGTGCGATCGGAGTTATCGGACAACCTGTATCACCCGGTGATTCGGGATCTCAGGGAGACATCGAGCTCCGATTACAGGAGAGGGATAGCCCGGTCGCGATCTATCCGGGATCTAAGAATCTCACGCTGACCAGATCCTTGGACAAGGAGGGTGTCGCGGGTCCGGCAAGTGTATACGTTAACGTTATATGCGAGAGGAGGCGCACCCTCGACCCGGTCAGTATATACCTTACCTCGATTCTTTTTTCTGTTAGATACGTATAACGGCTTTTTTTCACACACGTATCATATTTCATTCAGGGATTCGTGATACCGGTGAACATAAGAGTCACAGACGCCAACGACAACGCACCGCAGTTTGTGAACGCACCCTACGTTCTAAATATTTCAGAGGTAAAGGTATAGACTTATTATTGTAGTTAGGATTTGAAAATTCAGGATCGCTGCAGGACTGATTTTTATCTTCAAGGTAACCGTCGTCGGTACCAGAGTACTGCAAGGTGTTAGAGCCGTAGACGCTGACCAACCCGGACCTTACTCGACTGTGGAATACTCGGTATTACCCGGACAACACGCGGTAAGAGAATTATAATCACGGTGATAATCTTGGAACCAGAATATCGATGATATCTCGATAACCGTGGACGGTATCGAGATGAAAGTGAAGATCAAAGTTGAAGCCTACTAAATTCTCTATCGAAAAAGTGGGACACAGTTTTTCGCTATCTTGATCAGTTTCGCTGAAATTTCAATATCTGTCTCTATATACGATTGGCCGAGAATGTTCAGTTTATTGAACCTCAGAATACAGCCAAACCCATCAAGATACAGGAAAAATGTGTTCCACCTTTTTGACGGAGAATTTAATCAACTTCATCTTTGATTCACACCTTCGTCTCGGTATCATTAACGGTTCTCGAGATATAATCGAAAGAACTGGATCGACCCGCAGTTTTTGTTCTTTCCATTTTATCAACGTTGCATACGTATAGCCAGCTGTGTTTGTGAACGGGAATCGACTCCCGCTGCAGGTATAACATCGTGAAAATATTTTTTCACCCATAACGAACGCATTTAGGAGAATAATTATACGAGATTATACTTTCTGTCTGATACAGGACTATTTCGTATTCGTTAATGCCCTGGAAGGTACACTCGTGCTACGAAAGCCCCTGGACTACGAAACCCTGAGTAATTTCTCAGTCGGGATTCGCGCCCAGGTATAACGTGATGATATTTGTATTCGCGCACACAGTTCACGTATCAAAGCTATAAATGCGAATATCTCTGTATCCACAGGATCAAGGAAACCCACCCCAGTCATCGGACACGGTGCTAAGAGTGAACGTGATCGATGCAGACGACCAGAATCCCGCTTTCGTCAACGATCAGTACAAAATCACGATACCAAACGGTGCAAAAAGCGTAAGAAAAATAAACACATATCAGCGCGTATTGTATGTATGCCAGTCGGTGAAAATGATCATAAATATGATATTTCATCTCGTTCACTTAACGCAGGGAACGGTATTGAGGGTCGAACCAAACGCCATAAAGGCCGTGGATCAAGACACTGGGATAAATTCCCCTGTAAGATATTCTCTCCAAGGTAGTGCCGTCTCGTTTTTGAACCTAAACCCGGGAACAGGCGTCGTGGTCTTAGCCAGGACGCCGAAGGATCACGAGCTGATCGCCCCAGCTACGCTGGTCATCAAGGCAAGTACATACATGGCTGTAAATTAGGTATAAGTTTACAAATGGTCGATTCTCCGTTTCCTCAGGCCACGCAGGTGGACAACCAGGACAGATATGCCCTGGCAACGGTCGTGGTCTCCCGTGATGGAGGACTGGGCGCTGGACCAACCGCCGGTAAATATTTACTATAATACGATTTTACGAAGTTAGGAAAGAGTTGGAAGAAAAATGAATGAATAAAAAATAAACGTGGAAAATATATATGTAACAGGCGGTAGATTACCGGTACGTTTTGTTCTGAGGGATTACCAATCTAGTGCTCCCGAAAACACACCGCCTGGAAGCATCCTGTTGACTGCCGGTGTCAACAAAATAGATCCTGTAAGATGATTTAGACAAATGCTGTATATGCATCATACATGAATGAATGAATGAATGAATGAATCGGACACAGGCACTGCATGATGGGAATTTAACGTTTTATAGAATTTGAGGTTTTGGCTTGTGGGCGCAGACGAGGATCTCGAAAGGTTCGTTATCACGAGATCGGGAGAATTGATACTGAAGGGTACCCTCGACTACGAGCGTCGTATACAGCACAGTTTCCTCGTACACGTAACTGACGGACACCACGTAAGCCTGTAGTTGTCAACGAGAGAATATAGAATGATTCAGTATTTCAAAAAAAAAAAATGAAAAGAAGAGAGCAGCCCCCCATTTCAAAATTTTTGCTTCTTTTTTCTATGAAATCGCAGAATGATACAGCGAGGGTAAACGTATCGGTCGAGGATGTGAACGAGTGGGAACCCCGGTTTCGTCATCCACGTTACGAACTACACGCTAGGAGTCTGCGACAGGGATCCATCGTAGGTCAGTATGGTTTCTTTTTGCTCTATGTGTTCCTATTGATTCAATCACCTGAACGACAATTATACACGAAATTCAGGAAGGCTAGAGGCGGCTGATGGGGACAGAGGAGACAGAGTTACCTTGTCGCTGAGGGGACCGGACGCGAGGTAATATAGTACAATATAGATATAGACGAGACGAAGCTTTGACTCGGTCAAGAAAATAGTTTTTTAATGATATCTCGGAAACCGTTGATGGCAGCTAGACGAAGGTGGGTAACAAAAATAAAGCCATTAAAATTTTCTACGAAAAAAGTAGAATACCTTTTTCCCCTATCTTGATCGGTTTCGCTGTATTTCGTGGTTGAATATACCCAGACATTTTTAGTCGTAATGTTTTTTTTTTTTTTGATGTGTAATTTCATCGAATCCGATAAAGATACAGAAAAAATGTATCTCACCTTTTTCATAGAGAATTTTATTGACTTTCTTTTCGATAACCACCTTGGTCTCGATATCATTCACCGTTATCGAGATATCGTTGAAATACCATTTCACCATGCACGTACATGATACAACGGCAGGTATTTCGAGATACGCGACAACGGGGAACTGATACTTCGGTCGACCGGTCCTTTCAACGGAACAACAGCACGACTGGTCGCGATAGCCTCGGACTCGGGTCGTCCACCGAGGTTGGTCCTATTGAACTTTTTAGAAGTGATGAAAAACGCGTTAGCCCTATAATACGTACTAACGACAAACTAACGATCCCGCACATTTCCAGATCGAGCATGGTGCCAGTTATCGTTCACCTCCCCGCTGTTGGCTCTTTGCCCGTAGCCGCCAGGGCGGCACCCGCATGGCTCGGAAGCAGCGTTCTTCTCGTCGCCGTTTTTGGCGCCGTTTTAGGACTCCTCGGTGTCGTCATCCTCGTCTTAATACTCTACATATACAAGCAGTGAGTCGATTCACTGTACATGGTGCAGTATAAAAAAGAAGTCGAGTCTAAGCCGATAATCACTTTCAGCAAAAGGCCGAAAAGCAGTGGCTCAGTGAGTTCAACCGACACCGGGTACAGGGACAAGTCGCCAATCCCTTCGGCCCTGAGTCCAACGCCGCGAGTGTTGGGCGCTAGTGCCTTGCGGGATGATAA
Source organism: Tenthredo livida (assembly GCA_963992785.1). NCBI lineage: Eukaryota > Metazoa > Arthropoda > Insecta > Hymenoptera > Tenthredinidae > Tenthredo > Tenthredo livida. The sequence continues at coordinate 40,721,936 of OZ023066.1, read as the reverse complement.
CTGCAACGGAAAGGTTAACAACGACGTGGACAACCCGGTATTCGGAGACGATAACGAGAGCACGTATACAGCGACGATCAAAAGTACGAATTATTGTTAAGCGCGCGCGGGTTGACTTGTGATTTTTACACACACGTTCGATAACGAACATTTCCGCACTCGTGTAGAAAAAATTACTATATTTGCTTTTCTCTCGTCAGGCGTAACGTCGGCGAGACAAATGCCCCAGATCTGCGCCAGGCACAAGGTAGTCCCCCTGGTTTTACCTCCGATGCCACCGACTCTGGCGGCGACTAGCCACATACCGAACCTCGGTGGTCTGGTAAACAACATAAACAATCTCGGTGGTGGTCAGCTACAGCTACGAAGTAACGCGAGATCGTCGATCGACAACGATTCGTCAAACTATTCCGTCGACCCCCCAGACTCGTTGCAGCAAATATCTAGCTCCCATTCCGCCTGGCCGTCTGGCTCAGTGTCTAGAAGAGTTAAGAAACTATCGTGGGACGACGACGAGGATGAAGACCAGACCGTTAGGGATCATGAGCAGAATGACGTGGACGTTGACAAGGTACGTGCGTGCCTCGAGTCGTCACAATCTTATACACGTTGTATAAAACAGCTGATTGATTATTATTCAACGATTTTTAACAGGCCGTCGACAGCGTCGACGTAGCGGCCGACGTCAGAAGAAGCAGCTGTATGCAGAGCGGAGGAGGAGGTAGCGATCAGTTGAATTTGACCGTATACTTTTGAACTAACGAATTATACCTAAACATAATCAAATAAACATTGTATATTATTATATTGCAATCCCGAACTCATATTCCCCCATCCCGCGACAGTTAATGATCATTGATCATGTATGTCTATACCCCGATATTACCTCGCGCCCGGTTATACCCGGACTGTTCTATACTGGGTCAATAGGTCAATGGGCCAATGGGTCGAGGCGCGTTCCGCGTTCGTTGCTGAAATCGCAGGTAAACGCGCGAAATATATTTCTGCGTGTATAATGAGAACAAGCGTGCAGGGTGGGGCTATTGTGAATATACTGTACAGTGTACACTCAGCCCGCAATCAATGGAAGCTATAAGGTGTATAAATATACGTACTATGTACCCATTGAAGAACATCTAACGATCGAATACGTTCACGCACGTAATAGTTCAAGAGTCTCTCATTTCGCCTACACACGGAAGACGATAACAGGTCCGAGTGGGTGTGTAATGATATCGGTAAAGAAAGCGCGCGCCTCTCTTCTCTTCTCTTCTCTTCTCTTCTCCGAAAGTTCGAACTACCGAGAAGACGTTAAGCGAAACCGATCTACTCCGGGTGGGGATAAAATCGGTGTGACCATCGCGGAGTGCGGCTATACAGGTAGGTATCTACATACAACGAATCTCGGACAGGTAGTCAGTGACAGTCAAGCCGTACAACGGAGGTGATATACACATTCGTATACCGGTCATATACGATCACCCGAAAGTGCATAGCTTCGTTGCACATCCGCATCGATATACCTATTACATCTTGGGACAGAAAGGATTTGCTGAGATTTAAAACCGGCTGAAATACACACGCGTTATACTTTGTGAGTATGATATGACAAAGGATGTAACATTCATGCCGCTCTGGCATTTATTATTGGTATATTACTCAGCCGAGTATCGCGACACGAGATATATTCAACCGCGCGTACTGTTTTTACAGAGGATTTTATTCCCCGCAAAAAGTGTCCTCGGTGGTATTTTTGTTACTTTAATAGTTCAGCCGTGAAAAGCGTTTAAATACGACAAGCACACTACTTGTGCGAGTCGAACTATTTGTTTCCGGGAGAAAGTTTTGTCTCTGCTACGACGACGACGACGACGATACAGGGAGAAAGAAGGATAAATATAGCCGAAATTTTGAATGTATGATCGACGACGATGATTCACCGCGATGATTAATCACGTATTGTTAAATTTCGTATGATATTTTAGTTAAGAATGTCTTATTTCAATATTAAGACGATGGAGATGAGTGCTAGGGGGTTCTTAGCCGCCTTGTTGACGATATGCACTACGACGTCGTCAACAGCTATATACCTGCCCTCGAACGTGACTGCGATATATCAAGACGCGTCTGCGACCTGCTGCGGGCGTAATTGCCAAGGACCATGGAGCGGCGTATTAGAAGACTGGGTTCTCGGGGGTGGCGTATCGTCCCGTACATCGAGAGTGATGAAGATGGGAGACAAACCCCTGACGGTATCACCCTCGGGCAATTCACCCAACAAGAGGGACGTCTCAGAGACGGATCTCTATCTCCTCGGTACGCGTGATACGATATAGAATTATGTTCAATCTCACGTTCGATCGTTCCTTATCCGTAGCGGGTATAATTTTTTTTCCTCAATTTCACAGGAGCGATAGAGAAGCTCGTATACAGAGTAGACTACATGGAGAAACGTCTGAGAAGAGCTGAGGAGTTGCTCTACTACGTAATATCCGGAAACAATCAGGCGAAAGGTAGGTACCTGTACAATGGTGATAGGAGATGATGAAATGCGTACAACGACTTTATTTTCCCCGGACTAGACCCATGCCCTAGTAACTACACGAGGATAGGCGCCAACTGTTACCACTTTAGCGTTAGAGAATTCGACTGGAAGTCATCGGCGAGTATGTGTCGAGGTCTTGGTGGTAATTTGGTGGAGTTAGAATCGGTGGAAGAGAATCAGGACCTCATAGCTCACCTCCAAACCGACAAGAGGGTAAGAGGCAAGAGTTTTTGGACCGGAGGTCTAAACCCTGGTCTACTTTGGATATGGGCTGGTAGCGCGAGGCCCGTGCATCAGGACACTAAGCAGACGGTCGCCGGAGACGGAAGGCAAGTCTCGTATCGATCGTCATAACTCGCGTGAAACTGTATAAACTACATGAAATTTGTTTCAAAATTTATATTTCTTTCTTCTCTATTCCTCCAGGTGTCTAAAGCTGGAATTCAACCCCGGGTCTAGAATATACTCGTACAGAGGGGAGGACTGCGGCTCGAGGCACAGATACATATGCGAATTATCGAGGGACGACGAGTCAGCGAACAAAATCGAGAGAACAGCCCGCGATTTAATTATAAATTGACCTTCGATCGACTGATATAATGTCATTTTTTGTTTATCATCAATTCTGTATTATATCTTTAATACTGTATTTATTATAGCTGTTTAGAAAATTATATATAACGTGAATTCCATCATTTCGTTCATAAATATAATACCATGCGATGATTAGGATAGATAATAATGCTCAATACCCTTGTTGTCATGTTAGTTTCTTTTTTTTTTCTTCTTTTAAGTACAATTAACACTGTAGTACACAGTACATATTCATGTAGGCCAGGCAATACTGAAAATGCGTAAAAATTATTACTATATGCGGTTATACGTACGTATACTGCTATAAGAAAGAAAAAAAGGAGTCTACATACATATATATATGTATATATAGATATTTATATGTTTGAACGAGGAAGCGATATCGCAAAGGCGAGGCCTGCCTATGCCTGGGTCGATAACGTATAACGTATAACGTATAGCGTCCGGTATGATTATTCGGTCTCGTTAACTGTCGTTAATTTATTTGCGATAGATTTGGCCAGTTGTAGAGCCATAATGAGACTGCGAGATTCGCCAGTTACGTATTTAGAAACTGCCGAAGATTCGGTTATGAATCCACAGTTGTCTTCGATCAGTTTTCGCGTCTCTTGTACGTCGATCGGATCTACGCCACGACAGCAATCTTCTATAACAGCCAATCTGTAGCCGAGACTTAAGCCGTCGAGGCAGGTAGCACGGACACATACGTCGTAGGCAAGACCGCACACGTATATATCAGTGGCGCCGATCCCCTCTAGTATGTTCAAAAGCTCGCGTGAATTGCGACGGTTGTTGTCAGCGAATACCGAGTAAGCCTCCATGTCGGGGTGCTTTCCCTTTCGCACCTGCATAGCAATGAGACAGTATAAGAAAAATGGGTAAAAACTCGATTACAGTATTTCGATGATATCTCGATAACCGTGAACGATATCGGGATTAAAGCGAACATCGAAAATGAAGGGAATTAAATTCCCTGTCTAAAAGGTGGGATACATGTTTTCTGTATCTTTGTCGGTGTGGCTGGAATTCCATTTTTTGTCTCCGAACAGTGAACGAGAGTAAGTTAGAATATTCGAGCTATAAATACAGCGAGATTTGACGAGATACGAGAAGAATGTGTTGCACCTTTTTCGAAGAGAATTTAATGGGCTTCATTTTCGATGTTCACCTTCGTCTCGATATAGCTAACGGTTTACGAGATATAGCCGATTCCATAAATCACCTGATCTGAACCAGGCAGTACGACAAGATCCTTGTGTAGCTGGGCTCCCCACGAGTCGATTACGCAGTGTTTTGGCCACAGCCGTTGTTCCAGGTGTGGATTGAGGAAAACTACCGTGTCGAAGGGCTTGGCTTCCTCCTTGGCGATCTATCGATCATTATTTCAATTACAAAGAGGAAGAGGATGGCGTGTGTATAACGTTACGTGAATAAACTGGGCGAGGCTGGGCTAGGGGTCCGTACCTTCGAGTCCGGGTGTACTTCGCGGAGTCCCAAATTCTCGTAGAAACCAATGTGATTTTCCGGGTGCCAGTCGAGGGAATATACGACCTTGTCCCACCCGACTTCCGCCAATAGGCGGTTTATCGGCTCGACAACATCGGCGCCGTCTTCCCCCTTGCCGCAATCACGTAGCGCCAATGTGCCGGTTATAAAATCGTTCTGAACGTCAACGACGATCAAGACGTTTACCGGATTAACAACGACGGATGTCCACTCCTTGCAGCATCTACATCACACCATAGTTATTGAGTTCGAGACGAAACGCGGGGATGCGATTAAAAAAAGTAAAAAAATCGCATGTACCTCTCCCATTCTTCGGCGTTTAAAAATCCGTCCTCGTCGATGTCGAATATGTCGAAAATGTCGCGAGCCCTGTATTCGTGACGTTCTAATTCGTCCTTTCCGAACAAATGTACGCACATTATTTTGAACTCGTTAAAATCGATGAGACCGTCGTTGTTGGTGTCGAATTTTCTCAGTATCCCATCTGCCGAGTCCCATAGATCCTTGTTCTTCTTCTCCATTATACTATCCTGTATTATAGAGAAATGAGTGTTATACAACAGCTAAGTAATGGCTAATTATGACCTTATAGGAATTCGAACAATAACCGCGATCCGCGATCTACGAGAGGCTCCGTTCAAGTGCCGACCGAATTTGCATGCTAAACCTTCGCAGCGCAGGTAATGGCATACATATACATAGATACATATAGATGAATATAAATTGTATATACATGTATGCATGTATGTATGTATAATAAGCGTATATACGTAAATTATTGAGACGTGTGAGTAAGTAGGTAGGTAGGTATACCTAGGATCGGGCGCGCGGGTTTCATAATATATCGACAAAACAAATTTCAACGTAAAACTCTATGCGTGGTGGTTCCCCCTCGCAACGAATTCGACCCCGTGTTCAATGTGCGCTAGAGGCAATGCGACGAAACTCGAACTGCTGTTCAGTGTGATATACAGCTCGGGGAATCACTGGGTGCGGGCCGAAATAAAGAAGGAAGGAAAGAAAGAAAGAACGATAGATATACGTAACTAACGGGTGGGGAGACATCCCTCCTCTTTTCAGGAGCCTAGTGGCTAGTATATGTATGTATACATAGTTTGAGTATTCGCAAGTCCTTATATAACCCAATACGATGATGTAATTCAGGCAGGATTTAATATATCGTCGGTAATGGTGCAAATCCGCGTAAGTATAAAAACAAAAGACAAAAAAAAAAAAAAAATTAGATTTGATGTGCACTCGATGTATTTTTTATTTTCACATCGAACGCACACCAAATCTCAATTTTTTTTTTTCTTTGTTTCTTTGTACTCGTGCGGTATTGCACTATCACCGGCGATATAGTACCTAGATAGACGCAAAGTAGGTAACGTATAAATATAAGCTGTTACGGAAATTTACTTACATACGTAGGTAAATAATGAACGTACTGTTTATTATATTTATCAAATTTCTGAATTGTTCCTATCCTAGTAGTTAGTTTTTATGTTATTTTTTTTACGATCTCACGCACTCGTCCGCATCGAATTGGATCTTTGCAAAATAGGCATGGCATGACATGGTTGGTTTGAGGGCGATCGTTACCATCGTTCAACGCGCTACCGTAGGTAGAGAGGAAGAGAGATGGAGATATAGACAAAGAGAGAGAGAGAGGGAGAATCAGGAACAGATCATCACGTCGCGTTGACGGGGTGCACCTGAATAATGTGTGAAATTTATTTTGAAAAATTTGTAAAAAGAGAACTAAAAAACGATTCTAATTCGCTATTTATAGAATCAGAATAATGATACGAAAAATCGCGGATAAAATCTGCGAGAGGTCGAATTGGTATTGAATGCCCCATATGTACAGGTATATTGGATAGTCGATAAATCCGCAAAGACGTATTTCTTTCTTTCTATATTATTTTGATTAAATCAATTTCTATAGATTGTATCTTAGATACGTATGTAGTATACATACATACATACATCGTTGTTCCTCCAGTATTCATATATTTCATACATAATATATATATATGTATATGTATAAGAATATATTTTCCTATTTATATGTTACAGTATGAGTAGGTATATAGTACATAATATATAGTTTATCTAATAAGATAAATAGATCGTAGGTATAATAATTATTGCATTCGTCAGACGGACGAGAGTTTCGACTTTAAGTCGGTGATAGAGAATCGCCTGCGCTCTCCTTACTCGATATATTTATGTTTGCAATGTGATAAATTGTATTTTTTCTTTTTTTTTTCTTTTTATATTCAATTATAAAAAAAAAAAAAAAATACGACACAGCGACAACCACCGTTTATTATATTATTATTCAAGATAAATATGTAATTGACGATAATAATAATAATAATAATAATTATAGTTATTTATTTAATTAATCAATCAATTAATCAATTATTTATATGAATGAATGAATAGGTATTTGGTTGTTTTTACTCACCTGAGCTTTGGCTGATTGTGAGTGAGGTAGGTAGGTATAGATTTACTTCAAGCTTTTGACTTATAGGTATATCGATCGCACAAACTTTGAATGTTTGTTACACATCGTAATACGCAGGATATATACACAGGTGTTGCGGAGTGTGTCGTAAAATGCATCTGCTTTTTTTACCTTTTTCTTTTTCTTTTTTTTCATTGTGTTCTTTGCTTTGATACATATTCCTCAAAACTTCTCGTCTTTTCATATTTTTATAGTATAATTCTTGTTTAGTTTTCAGTTTTTCGTTTTTTTTTTTTTTTTCTCTTTTTTTTTTTTTTCAATAGAAATATTATTATATCTAGATCGATTTGAATCTCGCATTTATACCAAAAAATCCAAATTACTAACTAGTGTGTCTATTATAATAGACATTATAAAAGAGGATTGAAGAATTTTTGATTTTCGATTTCTCCGCGTAGGTATTAGGTATGTATACCTATAATCGTTTCTATACTAGGTATGTACAATGATAGGCAACGATAAATGAATAAAGTGTTTAAATATTGTGTTCATATCATTTTCTGTTATCAATTTTCTTTTCTATATTATCTTGAATATAAATATAAATATGGAATATCCTTCTTTGCTGACACAGAGAGAACGAAAGGAGGCAGTTCGATAAAGAAAAAAAAAATTTCCCTTTCATTCGTTTTGCTGTGTTTTTTTTTATTTTTTTTCGTATTTTTTTTTTAGTTCTTTGTTTTCCTCTTTCACACGCCTGTGGAATAAACTTAGTTTTCGTAATAATTTTTTTTTTTTTTTTTTTTCATTTCAAGACCACACACAGAAAACTCACGATATAAATTATAATACTATATTACTTACTTATCACACTATATAAATTGGTGGGGGGAAAAAAAAAAAAAAAAACAGAAAAAAAACCAAAACCATAACACATAGTTTAAATAAAAATTTTGAATTTCATAGAATTTGTTTGAACGAATGAATGAGTGAATTAGAAAAAACAAAAAAAAAAAAAAATTAAATATTTTTTACATAATTATATAATTATATTAGGTAATAAGCTTTTTACCTGCGCACACACCCCCGCCTCCAGGTGCTTTATAATTTACGCACACGTCCTACGTCTTGGTATATGATTTCGTGTCTTTTTTTTTGTTCGGCTCTTTGGTTGGTTGCTTTTTCTTTTTTGTATTCTGTTTTTTGTCTTGCTCAAAAAATTCTCCTGTTTTTTTTTTCAATTTTTTTTTTTTTTTACTTAATTAATTCACTACATTTCAAGTTTTATTGCCAATGTTTGATTTAGCGATATATACCATATAAGCGAGGTTGGTCATTTTTGTAGTCTCCCATTAAATTGGTTGTGCCGGTATCCTAGGGCAGTTCTGGTTATTATTCATACAATATAGTATGTATAGTATATGTATGTGTACATATATATATGTATATGTATTTCATTCATTATCATATATCATTATTTCTGACGAATTGTCTAAATAAATAAATAAATAAATAAATAAATATATATATATCAGTAAATAGGAATATTGTGACTTGAGAGACACAAATATTAATAAAAGGTGAGGTGTGGTGGTAATAAATATAAAAATAATTATTTTCCTTCGTATTTCTTATTTTTTTGTTTTTTTCTTTCTTTCCATTTCATTTCCATTTCATTTTCATTTCCATTTTCATTTTCATTTTATGTGTAATTTTTTTTTCTATTGCTTATCATACAATTTCATTTTGATAGAGACACTATACTACTATACTTCTACGAAAAAATAAGAGAAAAAAAAAAGAAAGAAAGAGAAGAGAAAATAGAAAAGAAAAGGAAGAAGAAAAAAGAAAAGAAGAAGTAAAAATGACATAAATGTATACGAATAAAACGTATTTTTTGTTTTGTTTTCTTTTTCTTTTTATAATAAAGAAGAAATATAGTAAATATTAATTGGGTAATTATTGAGTAGTTAATTAATGTTTATTTTTCCTTTTTATATTAACACAATATAGTATAGTAGAGGTGCAGTTTAAAACTTTCATCAAAATCACCTATATAATCCTACATTCTTCGTTCATGTTCATGTTCATATTCTGTTTGTTTGTTTTTTCATTTATTTTTTTATTTTTTCGTTTCTTGTTATTATACCTATGTGGCGACGACGTCTTCCCCACAGAGGAAGAAAGAAAAGAAAATAAGAAAAAAAAAAAATGTTTCAACGTACGCATGTATTCTTAGTTTTGTAAAAAATTTTTTTCTTTTTCTTATCATCCGATGATGTTGTGTAATAAATAAAAGTTATAAAAATTTAAACCAACGAATTAATGAATGTGTGTATGTATGAATGAATGAATGAATGAATGAATGAATGAATGAATAAATGAATTAATTGAACTGAATTTACATAACGCCTAGATACACAATATAAATATAATTATACATTGTATATTTTTTCGTATAGAATTTTTTTGTCCATCTTTTTTTTCCCCATCATCATCGTCATCATAGGTAGTCGTCATAATATATTTCCTTCTTTTTTTATTTCAAATGGCGTATCTCTTCGACACCAGAATAATTATTATTAATATTAATATTATTATTATTATTATCATTATTCTAATCTCTTTTTCTTTTTGTTCTTCTCTTCTAAATTCAGAAATTCAGTGTTTAATGTAAATAACAAACAGTTACAACAACAGTATTTCCTTTGTTTTATTTTATTTTTTTATTTTTTTATTTGTTCATTTTCATTTTCTTTTTCTTTTTTTTACTTTCGACTTCGACAAAAAAAACTTAATCCTATATAGAATAATAAGAGGATGGAGCAGAGAACGAAACGAGATGATAATCCGCCTCTTCTATCTCTTATTATTTCTCTATTTATCTCTAACTTTCTATCATCTATCCCTGTCTCTCTCTCTCTGCCAGTCAGTTATAAAAGTTTTCTTTATTTATTTATTATCTTTTTTCTTTCTTTCTTATCGTCGGTTAAAGAGATTTTCCTTTTTCTTATTTATTTCATTTTTTTTTTGTTTTGTTTTCCCAGATTTTTTTCTCTTCTTCTCTTTTTGTTGTTTATTTGTTTTTTTCAATTTTTGTTTTGTCACTTTGTTATTAAGAATTAACAACGAAAATTATGTATCCATTAGCATATATTTCGCGACACAATAAATAGAAAAAAAAAAGAAAAAAAAAACGTGTCGTTTTTTCAACCGTACAGACTCTTTAAAGGTGTACATAGTATGATCGACAACCCACAGACTACTGCTGTTGTTTTAAATAATTATTGTTTTATAGACAAAAGTAGTACATTATTGAAAAAAAAATCTATACATGCATGTCTGTTTACGGTATTTGTCGTTAATCAATCGACGATTATTTTTATAGTCGTTCGTGATACACGTTGATACTAAATCAGGTTGAAAAAACGAACGGTGATGTTAATAATTTTCGTTTTTTTTTTTTGTATTTTTTTCTTGTTTCATTGTTTCTTTGTTTTCTTTGTTTTTCTTTCTTTTGGATAAGATAAAGAAAAGAGAAGTAGTAGTTTATCTAACATTTACAATTAAATAGTTTTAATTTGTGATAATTAATAGCGTCGCTGAGACTGGGCGTTTTGGTAACCAGCACTGCCACCTGCAAACAACCATACCTCCTCCGTTCAATCACTTTGGAATTCTATTGCAATTTCTCTATATAATATATGTATATAGTAGTAGTATATTAGAAATTACATTTATTCATTTTACTAGATGTATTCAATGAAGATATAGGTATCGTGTTAAATTAGTTTTCCCATACTTCATTTCATTATTATTAAATTCTTTCTTTTTCTAATAAAGGGGATCATTATTTGTATATATATATATGTATATATATATATATAAAAGACATATAGTATTATATATGTATGTTATTTGTACACATAGATGATGATATCGAGGTATATATTGTATATTATGAAAGTGTAGCGTGTATCTGTTAAGTCTTTTAAAAATATGTGTGTGCGTGTTGGTGTGTATCGTCCATTTCTATGTCTCTCCCACATACCAAGGGGTGGTTTGGGAATCTAACTTGTTAGAATTGATTGAATTATCTAAAATCCCGTTTAACGGGGCCAAACACGTTATCTTATCTTATTTCATTTTTCCTAACTCTTTTTTAAATCCAAGTCGGCGTACCCTGTGTATATTTCAATACCGTAATCATTATGCCGCCGACTTGTTTTCTTCTTACTTAATATTCTAGATTCTATTTCTCTTTTGTTCTTTGTTCTATTTTCATTTTCTATTCTCTATATCAGTTTCTATTATTTCACATCTTTCCCCATTTTTCCAAACAAACATATAATATAGTATTCATATGTATAATAAATTATTATCTCTCCGTATGAATTATTTTCTCTTCATATATAAAATACGCTCTTGTTATGTGTTATGCCTCTCTCATTGTCCATTGTAATTTCATCATCCTTACTAGATATATATTTCATTTTCATTTAATTGTCCATACTGTTAGCTGTTAGCTATTAACTATTACTTATTCCTTTCATTAAAACTACATAAAGCGCGTATTAAAATGATATTCATTATCTCATCTCATCACCGTACTTATCCTCAATTTACGGTCGGCTTGCTCGTCGTCGAGCCCTAACTGCACCGTTTATTCTCGTTTTCATTATATTTCTTTCATTTCTTTTCATTACACTGTACTAACGCACAGCGCAGGTATTCCAGAGTTCTAGAGGCATACTAATCGATCATAATGATGTATTCCTAAATCTAATCGGGCGTGAACCTCCCTTAGGTGTTTATAAACCGCTCACTGTCTTACTCCATTAAAATTTCTTCTATATTGAAATTCTAACTCACCATAATCCTGTTTTCCGTAACCGCCGTCTTGGCTCGGATAGTCTGTAACCAAACAACCGTATTCACTTCAGTACGAGCTCATTACTCCATCGAGCAATCTCCCTCGCCTAATCCTCTGGTATGTAACTCATAGAGAAAGGCTTTTAGGATATCGACTTTAGAATGCTATGAGGTAACAAAAACAGCAACCAGAAGCGCCGGACTAAACGGATGGTAATATCTTGACGACAAGAATGACAAAAATCGATAATAATGTATATCGAAGAATTCGAAAAATGAGGGGATGACTGTAGGGCCGATAATCTAAATGGGATTGATATAACCATGGGGGGAATAACTAACCGTAGGATTGCGTAGAGTAACCACCGCCGACTGGCGCGGTGGTGACGTTTGAGGATCTGTCGTCGTAGGGGTTGGCAGGGGTGTAACCGCCACCCCCAGCTGCTGCAGCCGCGGCAGCCCCCTGCTGGTAACCGGCTGCGTACGGATCACCTAGTATATTTCATTTCAATGTTTAATAGTTATCCTTTTCCCCATTCAATCGTACCTAAGTCTACATAATTTCTTTAAATGTTGGTAATTAAGACTAGTCTTCATTTCTCAGGGTAGAAAATACAGCTTAGTACAAGATATTTTGAAACACGCTTTGATTATTCAAACCACTTAATTTCCACCATGCATGTATAGACAAGAATGTTGTGAGAAGAGTAAGCAGACATCGGTTATTGAACACGAACGAAAACAGTTGAACACAGTGGAAAGGAGGGTGGGTGATGGTGTTAAAAAACAGATTAACAGCCTCGTGGAACAGAAAACAAAATATCTCTCTTTCTTTTCACAAAAGGCCTCTGCCTCTCTGCTCTTAGTCGAACTATTAGACTCACCAGTTGCAGACGGTTTTCCGTATCCGTATGGATCCGACGAGTTGTACGAAGGCGCTGGTGGCCCTGTCGGTGCTCCGCCGTATCTACCATCCGTAGGCGCGGGTGCTGCGTATCCCTTTGGAGAAAAATTAACGTCTGTATCCTTCGTACGCTCAATTCAATAGATTAACAAGAAAATACAATTGCAGGCTCTGCACGGAATTGGGGGAAAACGTGATCCTCAATGAATACCCTCTCGCAGTTCCACCCTCCTTTTTATATTTCTACTCATATTCATTCCTATGAATTTTCCTCCTCTTCCTACGCTTCCAGTTTTCGACTGATATATTCCCAGCCGCCCGACACCTTCGGACACGTATTTTCCCCTCTTCTCTTTCCTGCCATTGTTTTCTCCAAAGTAAACGACCAAGACTGATAATGATATTGACTTACAGCCTGCTGGGCGTAGTCTGGCGGTTGTTGGTAACTTTCGTATCCAGAATATGGTTGAGCGTAAGGTCCTTGCTGTGCAGAGTATCCGCCGTATCCTCCGCCTCCAGGTTGTTGTTGCTGCTGCTGTTGTTGCTGTTGTTGTTGTTGCTGAGAACCTCCGTACCCATTTCCAGAAGAACCTCCATAGCCTTGGCTGGTTTTTTCATCATTTGTTTTTTTTTGCAACACAAAGCGAAGAAACAAGGGAATGTCAGCTTCGGAAAAGACTAGATGAATAACTGCTGCGCAAGCATTCTCAATCCATTTTCACTCACTTATTTGGTGGCGCCGAATACCCGTTGGAATTCTGCGAAGGCGTTTGATCGAACCTCGGCCTTTTTGCTGGACCTCCTGATCCCGGTGGGCCGCCACCTCGCTTTATGGCGCCCCTGCCGCCACCGCCACCACCACCTCCGCCTCCTCGGCCACCGCGGTCGCCAAAACCACCTCTGCCTCCAAGACCACCTCTAGCAGAGCCTCCGCCTCTGTATATAGATATTCAAAGTCAGGATTCTGGCTCTATCTCTTCGAGGGAAACGAAAATGCATATAGAAAGTGCGATTGGATGGGAATCTTACCCTCGACCACCTCCTCTACCACCGCCTCTATCCATGCCTGCTCCTCGACCTCTAAAACCACCGCCGCCACCGCGCATATCACCTCTGCCAAAGTCTCCTCTTCCTCTTACCCCACGAAAACCACCGACTCCGCCGCCACCACGACCTCCTCTAGGAGGTCCTGGCATGCCTGGGGGCGGAGGACCGCCTCCTGGACCAGCGACCATGCCGACGTCTGGAGGACCTCTGTTGTATGTTAAATAAATGACGTGAGAATCTGAAGCGCAAATTCTTGATCGCAGTAGTTAAAAAACAAGCAATGCTGTACCCAGGTGGAAAGTGTCCGCCGCGTCCTCCTCGACCAGGTGGCCCACCTCTGCCTCTCATTCCCGGTGGTCCGCCTCTCATGCCTCCTGGACCTCCGAGTCCACCACCACGTCCGCCTCTCATCATCCCACCGCCTCTAGGTGGACCTCCGCTGTATAAAATTGTACGAAAAATAGTGTTTTGTAGATAACGTTGCGTCGTGTCGATTGGGAGATTGGAGATTCGTGTCAATCCGTTTCGGAGATGAAACTTTGAGCTTAAGCTTACCGTCCTCTATCGCCAAAACCACCACGTCCTCTGATCGGGGGACCGCCGGGTCCTCCACGACCGCGAAACCCGCCTCTGCCGGTTGGACAATCCATTATGTGATCGAGGTAGACTATTGAGATACGGAGAGCGAGAGATAAAGAGAGAAAGAGGAATTAGACATCGATGTAATGGGAGTGTGAAAGCTATGCGAATAATGATACGATTAACGAATGCCATCGGCGTCAGGGAATCACACCGCCATCAAAGACGCCGTGGTGTAATGGGTGAAATTAGGAGACCGTGGTAGAGATTAATCACTAAAATACACAGCGGTTTTATCAGTTTTTTAGAGATATTGGATGGCACGTTTATGTTCTAATTAATGAGGGGTATTTTGATGCGATAACTTACGTTTATCTTAACTTTCTTGTGTTTAATTTATATGTCTCCGACTATGGACGCGCCGACTCTAGCGGACCAGGTAACGCGCGTAAAATGGACGCCGGAAGAAGACTCACGCTATACCGGAGACAGCGCCGCCGAGAGCAATCGAAATGTCGTGTAGTTCGCGGCGTGCTCGGCCACGGCGTTCCGAACGACGTAATCATATGGCAGACGTAATGACGTAATCATGCCGGGGAAATCTGCCTGCTGTACTTTAGGGTTTAGAGATATTACATTCTGGGCCATCAGCCTGGAGAAAAAACATATATATCTCATTATTCGTCATGGTTTTTGTGAATTCTTAAATGTATAATGAGAATCCTGATCAAACTCGATATTTTTCATCCAGAATTAATTGAACCTAAAGTCTGATTAATCTGAATGAAAATACTTTGCTTGGATCTCTGGATTCTCATACGATTGCTGTAATGTTAATAAAGGTTTATTAGGTCTGAATGGTTTACGCAGTGGCCTATACGGCGGATAGTTTCATATGGTTTAGTTTCTTATATGTATGCGGTATGGTGGTTTAATACTTAAAAAATAACGGAACAAAACGTTCGAGTCTGTTCAGCTGAAAGAAAATGATTAGGGAAATTGAAAGGAAAGAGAAAGAGAGCGGCACATAAAGCAATAATAGTTTGGTAGCGTGGCGGTCGGCGATCTCTTCGAGCGCAGCATCCCTGACCTCTGTACCCCACGTAAGCACAGAGGTGCAGCGAAGCCTTTTGCTCATTCAAATGATTAATTATTTGGCACCCTCGAGATAATTCGACCGTGTGTTATTGCATGCAATGCATTTATTCCAGAGGAGAGATCAGATACCGATAACTCTCGGTGCCAAATTTATTATTAATCACTTGACGCTGTGGAATGTGAGAAACAATCACGCAACGGCCTTAAACTATCGCGTCCTGCCTGCCCCCGCCTGGTTCCCAATGCGAAGATTTATAAGATATACAACTCAAGCACACTCTCATCCCCAACGCGAAATCCTAGCTTGAATACCTGTAACATTCACACCAACACGTGCATCCATCATCACTCACACCGTGGTAAGAACTTACAATTTTATCGTTGAATAGCTGTATGGGAAGATAATTAGTGATTAGTTGATGGCACCCTATTCGTTTACTGCAGATTGGAGATAAGCATGAGAAACTTTACGGGGCTTGATTAGATTTGAAGTGGAATGAATCTCTGAAGAATAAATATAAATATTTCAAATTAGAAAGGGCTACGATAGAAAGGCTCGTGTGAATGAGAATCAATGTTAGATAACAGTGGGGGTGAGAATCGCGAGCTAAGAAATACAAGAAATACAGGTGAACATTGATAAATATGCAGTAATTAAATGGTACCGCCACGCCACGCGATAGAGAAGATAAAGAAGTAGAGAAAGAGACAGGTAGGTGTTGTTTGTATACAACGGCCCATCCTCCGACACTACGACGACA
Source organism: Tenthredo livida (assembly GCA_963992785.1). Lineage (NCBI taxonomy): Eukaryota > Metazoa > Arthropoda > Insecta > Hymenoptera > Tenthredinidae > Tenthredo > Tenthredo livida. The sequence continues at coordinate 40,705,557 of OZ023066.1, read as the reverse complement.
AGTCATCGCGTGGACCGGAGAACGAACCGAGGAATCTGATCGCATGCGAAGCTCACCGGGATGACGATCTTGACGAACACGTATCCGGGAATAATTCCCTTTGGCGAGGCGAACGGGGCGGGGGGGGGGGGGGGGGGGGGGGGTGGCAGGGGGGGGCAATTCCATACGTGGATATATTCCTTATTATTGCGGTTGAAATTTAGAGAACACTTGTATTATATGCGTATGTTTACCATACGACGGGTGAGATTTATAAAACACTCCACTGTGAATATATTACATGTATGAATTTCATACTTGGTGTAGAAATTACGAAACACTTCACTTGTACGCTTAGCTGCGATTATGTATTATATTATATTATATTATATTGTGGATGCATTTTCATAATGCGGGTAGATTTCCGGAGACACTCACTGATGTGAAAATATAGAAAAATTATGAAATATTTCCAGCGATAGCCGATTAAAAATTCACCAAGATACACCGAGGGATATTATACGGACGCCCAAACGCATTGTAAACAAACTTGACCTTCGAACGAATTTTCACTTGCTGCCGACTCCACGTGTAATACAATAATAAAAATGATTTTATTTCTCATCGCAGTAGGTATTGGCTCTTGCAGCAGTTGAATTACAAAGGATCGAGTATGACGCGAAAACTTGTTGAAAAGAAAAAATAAACAACGAATAAAAACGACGGCGGCGTCGTTTATTCAAGCCTGTGCACAGAATTAACGAATTTCGATCATTTATATTCGAGAACACTTCACTTATAGGCTGAGCTGCGACTATGGGTATATTATATTATATCATGTAGGCATTTCCATAATGCGGGTAGATTTTAGAAAACACTCACTTTCATGATATTAAATTCCATGTATTGCGATCTGCACTATCGCTGTGATAACGTGTAAAGAAAAAAGAAAAAAAAAGGAAAATCTAACCCTCGACTCACCGATAGGTATATACTCACGCGATTGCGGATATTGAAGTTGAAAGCGTTTATTGCATTTATATGCATTTACGGAGTGAAATGTCTACTCTTTAGAATGACGAAAAGATCTGGAGATTTAAGCAACAACGAAAGATTATTCGATAAAAGAAGATATAGGAGTAATGTTTTCAAACGTCTGTTCTGCTCAAAACCACGGCGCGGACGACTCTTCTAACGTTACTGAAATTTTCGATTTAAGACTCGTTACAAAAACATCGTTATAACGCTGGTGAAATCCAACAGCCGCGAACACAGACGAGATGTTTTTGGTTATGAATTTATTTCTCATATAAAAAGCCTCTAATGAAGTTTTACCGAGATGCCGCTAGGGGCGACAGCCACCGGGGCGCGAATTTATACGATGAAATAAGTAGTATGTACATATAACCAAAAGCGTTGAATTAATAATCTATGCACTTGTAAGATGAATCAGTCTGAGGGACAGTTAATCAGATGAAAGACGAAAAAGAACTCTGGCAAGTAGATTTGCATACGTGAGAAACAATTGAGACGCGATATAACGAATGAGAGAAAACTTTCGGCGGGAAGCGGGGGACACCAATAATAACCTTTTAGTGGGACTCCTGAGTCCTGCTGGCCGATTTCACTGGCTGTAATTAATCCTCACACGAACTCGCGATTAGCCATAGTACTTATTGGCACTGAATGAGTATAATCGAATAGAATTAGCAATTCGCGAGAGCGAGCAGATAACACGAACCGGTTGCATCCCTCGGCCGAAGGCAACTTCCCCGGAAAGTCGTTGCGCCGCAGGGGATCATGGGAATACCGCTCTCCTTTACCGATCCGTTCAAATTTTCGCTTAGTTACCGACACATATTCAAGCTTCTAGGTGCAACCGCTGCGAGGGCAGCACTTGGCGGTAGAACAACGCTTGGTCGGCTCATAAATTAACCCAGACTATTTAGAATATTCAGTTAATGCTTTTTATTATTTTCAATCACGCTAGGGCACAATTATTTAGTGAATATCTGATCCTTAGGCAAAAATACAGCGCGACTAGTGCGATAAAATATTTGCAAACAAATAATAATAGCGACAATTTGAACGGATCGGTAAAGCAGAGCAGTCTTCCCATGATCCCCCGCGGCGCAACGAGTTTCGGGGGAAGTTGCCTTCGGCCGAGGGATGCAACCGGTTCGTGTTATCTGCTCTCTCTCGCGAATTGCTAATTCTATTCGATTATACTCATTCAGTGCCAATAAGTACTATGGCTAATCGCGAGTTCGTGTGAGGATTAATTACAGCCAGTGAAATCGGCCAGCAGGACTCAGGAGTCCCACTAAAAGGTTATTATTGGTGTCCCCCGCTTCCCGCCGAAAGTTTTCTCTCATTCGTTATATCGCGTCTCAATTGTTTCTCACGTATGCAAATCTACTTGCCAGAGTTCTTTTTCGTCTTTCATCTGATTAACTGTCCCTCAGACTGATTCATCTTACAAGTGCATAGATTATTAATTCAACGCTTTTGGTTATATGTACATACTACTTATTTCATCGTATAAATTCGCGCCCCGGTGGCTGTCGCCCCTAGCGGCATCTCGGTAAAACTTCATTAGAGGCTTTTTATATGAGAAATAAATTCATAACCAAAAACATCTCGTCTGTGTTCGCGGCTGTTGGATTTCACCAGCGTTATAACGATGTTTTTGTAACGAGTCTTAAATCGAAAATTTCAGTAACGTTAGAAGAGTCGTCCGCGCCGTGGTTTTGAGCAGAACAGACGTTTGAAAACATTACTCCTATATCTTCTTTTATCGAATAATCTTTCGTTGTTGCTTAAATCTCCAGATCTTTTCGTCATTCTAAAGAGTAGACATTTCACTCCGTAAATGCATATAAATGCAATAAACGCTTTCAACTTCAATATCCGCAATCGCGTGAGTATATACCTATCGGTGAGTCGAGGGTTAGATTTTCCTTTTTTTTTCTTTTTTCTTTACACGTTATCACAGCGATAGTGCAGATCGCAATACATGGAATTTAATATCATGAAAGTGAGTGTTTTCTAAAATCTACCCGCATTATGGAAATGCCTACATGATATAATATAATATACCCATAGTCGCAGCTCAGCCTATAAGTGAAGTGTTCTCGAATATAAATGATCGAAATTCGTTAATTCTGTGCACAGGCTTGAATAAACGACGCCGCCGTCGTTTTTATTCGTTGTTTATTTTTTCTTTTCAACAAGTTTTCGCGTCATACTCGATCCTTTGTAATTCAACTGCTGCAAGAGCCAATACCTACTGCGATGAGAAATAAAATCATTTTTATTATTGTATTACACGTGGAGTCGGCAGCAAGTGAAAATTCGTTCGAAGGTCAAGTTTGTTTACAATGCGTTTGGGCGTCCGTATAATATCCCTCGGTGTATCTTGATGAATTTTTAATCGGCTATCGCTGGAAATATTTCATAATTTTTCTATATTTTCACATCAGTGAGTGTCTCCGGAAATCTACCCGCATTATGAAAATGCATCCACAATATAATATAATATAATATAATACATAATCGCAGCTAAGCGTACAAGTGAAGTGTTTCGTAATTTCTACACCAAGTATGAAATTCATACATGTAATATATTCACAGTGGAGTGTTTTATAAATCTCACCCGTCGTATGGTAAACATACGCATATAATACAAGTGTTCTCTAAATTTCAACCGCAATAATAAGGAATATATCCACGTATGGAATTGCCCCCCCCTGCCACCCCCCCCCCCCCCCCGCCCCGTTCGCCTCGCCAAAGGGAATTATTCCCGGATACGTGTTCGTCAAGATCGTCATCCCGGTGAGCTTCGCATGCGATCAGATTCCTCGGTTCGTTCTCCGGTCCACGCGATGACTTGTCGTCGTAGTGTCGGAGGATGGGCCGTTGTATAAAAACAACACCTACCTGTCTCTTTCTCTACTTCTTTATCTTCTCTATCGCGTGGCGTGGCGGTACCATTTAATTACTGCATATTTATCAATGTTCACCTGTATTTCTTGTATTTCTTAGCTCGCGATTCTCACCGCCACTGTTATCTAACATTGATTCTCATTCACACGAGCCTTTCTATCGTAGCCCTTTCTAATTTGAAATATTTATATTTATTCTTCAGAGATTCATTCCATTTCAAATCTAATCAAGCCCCGTAAAGTTTCTCATGCTTATCTCCAATCTGCAGTAAACGAATAGGGTGCCATCAACTAATCACTAATTATCTTCCCATACAGCTATTCAACGATAAAATTGTAAGTTCTTACCACGGTGTGAGTGATGATGGATGCACGTGTTGGTGTGAATGTTACAGGTATTCAAGCTAGGATTTCGCGTTGGGGATGAGAGTGTGCTTGAGTTGTATATCTTATAAATCTTCGCATTGGGAACCAGGCGGGGGCAGGCAGGACGCGATAGTTTAATGCCGTTGCGTGATTATTTCTCACATTCCACAGCGTCAAGTGATTAATAATAAATTTGGCACCGAGAGTTATCGGTATCTGATCTCTCCTCTGGAATAAATGCATTGCATGCAACAACACACGGTCGAATTATCTCGAGGGTGCGAAATAATTAATCACTTGAATGAGCAAAAGGCTTCGCTGCACCTCTGTGCTTACGTGGGGTACAGAGGTCAGGGATGCTGCGCTCGAAGAGATCGCCGACCGCCACGCTACCAAACTATTATTGCTTTATGTGCCGCTCTCTTTCTCTTTCCTTTCATTTTCCCTAATCATTTTCTTTCAGCTGAACAGACTCGAACGTTTTGTTCCGCTATTTTTTAAGTATTAAGCCCACGTCTTCTGATTTTTCATCATTTGCCATATATTTCGGCCCTAAAACGGCCTATCATAGTTCACACGTATCTTTCCGAAAACATCTCTAATCAAAAATCGTTTCCGATTTACCGACACCCCTACGGCTCGCACGATCTCGCCCACGCATAGTTTCAACAGCCACCCGGTCCGAGGGCAGCACATCGAGCTATACTCCCCTCCCTGCAATCCCGTCCGAACCCTGCCCCCCCGCCCCCCTGCAATCCCACGGTTATTATTTCTCGGTCGGGTTCGCCGTCGTGGCGTCAACACAGTACATACGCCTCACGCGCGAGGCACGACGCAGACGTCCTGACATCGTCCGACGTTTTGTTCGAAGAAAATAAAATTTCTCCTATCTTATTGAAACGAACGTTTGACACATTCGACATTGTTTATCGTCACGACGCACAGCTGATTCATACATTGAATTTAATACTCGTACGGGAACAAGACCTAACCTCGTTTCACACATCCCGTTAATAATAAAAGTTCAGAGAGTTTATCATATTCAACGAAAAACGTTATATCGACCTGTTCAGTCATATGCGAATGTAACTAAATGATAGAATTAAATAAGGAATTGTCTATCGCCGTGGATAATAATAAACAGCTGCGGCTACGATATAACAACATACGTTTAATAATCGGACTGTCGATTTCTCGTAACAGTGTATTATAATTAATTTATAATATAGTTACGAGAATACTACTACGAGTTATATTTAGTTTTATTTTTTTATTTTATTCAACGAGGAATAACCCGCGGCTGTGATTTGTGAATAAACATGTCAAGAGCTGATCTCAAAAATTGGCCAGTATTTAGTTTACTGGAACCAGAATTTGTGACTAAAATACACTTGGTTGTAGTTTACGGTAAGACGATATACCAATAATAATCATACACAATAATCATTTCTGTCTCATTTTATTATTAACAAAAATTTGTTTTTTTAATCATCACACAATGTCTCGTAATTAGTATAATAAGACAAAGGAGCCGTAGCATCCGTTGATTCATACACACATGCATGCATATACCTACGTATAAACTGTAGCACAAACAGCGCCAGCATAAGAGACAAACGAATGCGCGCATCAATTATCGCGTCATTTCATAACTGCGCGACGGCGCGTCGTAATGCGCGCGTATTTCGAAAGTTATAACTGACTTAAGCCTCGTTTAAAAACCGAAATTTACAAACCTATTTTGAACAGGAAATCTCGGAAATGAGGCACTGATCGTTACCAGGGATGACATGGTGTATGCTCTTGGGAGTAATACGACCGGTTGTCTTGGCACGGGGGATTCCCACAGCACCCTGGTTCCAAAAAAGGTTGAAGCACTCTGTGAGAAAAGGGTCAAAACATTTGCCTATGGTAGCGGCCCCCATGTGCTAGCTCTCACTCACACAGGGGAGGTAATGGATTACAGATCGTCATCATCCTTTGCCAAAAGCAGACTGAGTTACAAGCAGCTTATCTTATTCCAGATTTATTCCTGGGGTCATAACGGCTATTTTGAATTAGGGAATGGAACGTCAAACCAGGGTCTGACTCCAACCGTTGTCGGCCTTCACCCGGGTGGAAAAGTCGTTATCGACATCGCCTGCGGCAGCCATCACTCACTGGCGTTGACCGATGACGGAGAGGTGAATAACATGCGTGTAGAATAGCCAAGGAAAGGGAGAGAAGATTATAACGATGTTTTCAGGTGTATGCATGGGGTCAGAATAACTGCGGTCAAGTAGGGAGCGGGATAAGCTCCCACCAAGGCGCTCCACGCAAAGTAAACTCTGGTCTAACGGGCAAGAAGGTCGTCTCTGTAGTCTGCGGGCAAACTTCAAGCGTCGCTGTTACAGAAGGAGGAGAGGTTTACGGATGGGGCTACAACGGCGTGGGTCAACTTGGAATTGGGAATTACGTGAACCAGTTGAACCCCAGCAAAGTTGTAGCCCTGGCGACGATAGTCATAGGTAAACGTCTCCCATATTATCATTTACAAATGTTTAATCCTCCTCTCTTCAATCGTAGAAAAAGTCGCCTGTGGCTATGCCCACACGCTAGCTCTAAGCGACGAAGGAACTCTGTATGTATGGGGCGGGAACAGTTACGGGCAATTGGGACTTGGTAATAAAGCTAACGCCTCCAGTCCCGTCAAGGTAAAGACAGTACAGCGATTCTCAGCTGTTGTTTAGGGGAAATTTAACATTGACAAAGTCTGACAATGATAATGTGTTTGTTTTATTGCGAGGTGACGGTCGCTGAGATGGGCAGAGTATCGGACATAGCTGCTGTACACTATAATCATATAAGCGTAGCCGTTGGTCAGGGTGGATGCGTTTATATGTGGGGTCAGTGCCGAGGTCAGAGCGTCACCTGGCCGACTCCGACTCGTCTTTCGCATCCGCATGACGCCCTAGCGTTCTACGCCACCCCTAGCGTCATGCATAAACCCCTGCTCCTGCACGCCGAGGAGGAGACTGGAATACTCGACTGTTTGAAGCAGGCATTTGACGACGTGGTTCGTTGAGTAAATCTTGCACTATTATTCGTTACTGGTATTCATTGGGTACATAAATTTCTCTGATTTACAGACTACAAGCGACCTCGTCATACAAGTCCAGGGAAAACCGATTCACGTTCATAAATCGGTGCTGAAAATTAGGTGCCAACATTTCAGGTCAATGTTCCAAGAGCACTGGGCTGAGGACAGCCAAAAGTAAGCAGTTTGAGCCCAATGATTGTATCCGGTCTTTGATTTTCTAGTGTCTTACTCATGTAATGTAATTTCAGCATCGTTCAGCTGGACCAATTCTCGCACGCAGTATACAAGTCTTTTCTACGGTATTTGTACACCGACGAAGTTGACCTACCCGCCGAAAATGCGCTGGGTTATTATTGTTGTTCTTATTATTGTTTCATTATAATTAATTAAAGTAATAATTGATTCTACTATAAACGTTATACTATTTTTTTTCGTCAGAACTCCTAGACTTGGCAAACGCTTACTGCGAAGGTCAGCTGAAAAGACGATGCGTTCAGATGATCAAACGAGGTATAACTGTTGAGAATGCAGCTTTCCTTTACAGTACAGCTATAGAATACAACGCGCAGGTGAGCGATCCTGGTAGTATCCGAATCGGGTTTGGAGACCCTTAATACAAGAATTAGAAAATTGTGATAAAACGATTACCAAAATGATATTCAATACGTGATTATCTATTTTCAGGAACTTGAGGAATTCTGTTTCAAGTTTGCTCTCAATCATATGACGGCTGTGATACAAACATTGAATTTTTCCAATCTCGATGAATCGACTTTAAAAACTTTTATACTCAAGGCTGCTCAGGCAGGAGCTTTCAAGACTTAATCCAAATCACTAGTAAGGAGTTTGAAAATTATTATTGTTGTACTATAAAATCCAATGGCAATAATAATAGACGAAGTTAGATAGTTCTTTTTTTTTTTAAACTTATTTGGGTTTCGATAGTATTATTATGAATAGATATTAAGCATAATAATTAAAAATGTTACTACCACGTGGCATATCCTCAGATTATTTTTCAACGATATAAGAGAGAAAGTAAGAAAAATATGTAACAACTATAATTTCAAAGACTGTGAATGAACTAATTTATATATATATATAAATAATATTATTACTTGAATTCATTCCGCATCGTTACGCATTACCATTTGAATCAATGCATTTATATTATAGTATATATTATTATAAATTGATGTTACCCAAAGTGCGCCTTTTCTCTATACGTATATGTATCTCTATTCTTTATCTTTTATTACTTTCTTACGCTATGCTTTGGAGTCGTCAAAGTGTATCACATACTCATGTGTTTAGAAATAAACTAATTTTTTAATACAATTTGTTGTTATTTCTTTTTTCTTTTTTCTTATGATCTTTCATACTCACCTGGTGTGACGAGTCAGTCAATCAGGTACAATCGCCAGATATGATATTATAGTATATGTATGTGTATATACAGGTATATTCAAATAATTTAATATAACATATGTGATAATTGAGACGGGTATTATCGTTCGTTATATACAAGCAATAAATTACTTTATTTATTGTATAACATATATATATATAGGTATAGGTAGAGGTTTCGCGGTCCGGTTGCATCGCGAATGAAACTATCGCTAAATGTTAAAAGCCAATATACTAGGTATAGTATGTAAGGTAGGTAGGGGGGTAGGGTAGGAAGTTTTGAATTATAATATTTATAATACCTATGTAATGATATGCCGTCGTGTTGAAACGGGACCAAATCGCCCAACCGTATATATAGTATATATTATATACATATAACGCTTACATATCTTGCTAGTATAATAGCGTATACTTATTAGGCCTGCGGGCTACTTTTTTCCAACGCGAGTCGCTATTTAATTACATATTATTATTTTTTTAAATTTATTTTTCTTTTTTTTTTTTCATTTTTTTTTTTTTTTTTTCATTTTCATTTTCATTTTTCTTCTTCTTTTCTTTCTCCTCATCGGTGGAAACTGTTTACATATATATATATATATATATATATATATATATAATATTTATATATTATATATATATATGTATATCCAACATGTACCGCATAAACTGATGACATTTAATCATATATTTATATATTTTGTAGATGTGTAGGTATGTATTATGTATGTACATGTTATCATATAGTATATAGTATATATATCGTATCGTATGACGAATATTACATTAAACGCAGCAGTGGCAGCAGCGGCATGCAGCAGCAGCAGCATCAGCAGCAGCAGTATATAGGCAAAAAAATGATGTATTTGATCTTATTTTACATATATATATATGTATGCCTATTATATATATATATATCCGTATAAACAGGTAGATATACATTATACATATACTCTTATTGGTTTTTTTTTCTTTTTTTTTTTTCTTTTTCATTTCATATAATATAGTATACACGTATAATATATTAGGGTGTTTAATAGTTTTGGATGAACATTTATTTATTATTTTTTCCACTCTATATTGACGAAATATATTGTTGTATGTAGGTACATACATACATACTTGAAAAAAAATTTCCTCGAAGTTTGAGCCCTTGATTCCAATTCTAACACCGATCTAAACAGTTTTTGAATTTTCTTTTTTGAAAAAAAAAAAAAAAAAATTTTCGTCCAAAACGAAGCACCCTAATATATATTACACATATAATAGCGACATTCATTTTATATTATGTATTATGTAGTAGTATTATTATTATTATTATTATTATTGTAATAATTATCATTGTATATATAATATATGAACAATTAATATATATATAATATATATATTATATAGTATAATATATAGTAATTGTTCTCTCACCTATGTATATATATATAGCTTATCTTATACATACATATATTATAATTATCAATTTGCACCGTATATATACTTATATATATATATATATTTATACCTATGAAGATATTAAGATATGTCTGCGAGGAAAGGGGAGGGGCAAGGGGGCGATCGGTGTTACATATGTAATATATATAACAAATGTCGCAAAGCTTAGGCGTATAATATACTATATAGGTATGATATAAGATATTTAGAAAATTCGTTCTCTTTTACTTTTTCATTTCTACTTTTTTTTTTTTTTTTTTTTTTCTCCATTTATCTTCAAGTATATATAGGTATATGTATATATGCATATGCATATGAAGATCCGTGTATATCGTACCTATACAGGAGTTTACATTATTATTATTATTTTCCTTATTCTTCTTTCCCTTTTCCATTTTTCCAAATACCAACTTTTTCTCCTTTTTTTTTTCTTCTTTCTTTCTTTCTTTCTCTCTTGTTGACTATAATAATAATAATAATTGTTGAGTCAGTGATTCTTCGCTTTTCTTTTTCCATATTATATACATATATATATTGTATGGGGCATTTCACGTCACATTAGCAGCCCATTTACCTCATATCCTTCGATTTCGATAATTTTTTAATGAATATACGACACGTCATTATTACCCATTCAAAAAACGGACTCGGAATTTTTTTTTACAAATTGTTTTTTTTTTTCTTCCAAACGCGAATGAAATTTAGAAAAAAAATTCTCAAAACTGCAATTCCGAATTTTGTTTTTATTTTTCTACAAATTTTACGATACCCTTTTTTTGGATCGCCAACAACATCATACTATAAAAAATGATCAAATGTGACGTGGAAAGCCCCATATAATATATATGTATATATGTTTATTCTATGTTGTTATTATTATTATTATTATTATTAGGTATGTGTTTAGGTCGGAACGTTACACGTTATATATATAGAATACTATACCTACTATTATACCTATAAATACAGTACATAGGGCCGAATGGACTACCGAAATAGTTTATATGTATATAAGTAATGTATGTATATATATTATGTATAATATTATTTATTTTGTAGTTGTATTTATAAGGCAGCAAGAAACGTTAGGTATATTATATATTATATATTGTATATGTATATATATATGTATTATATATTATATATTATATAATATATATATTACAATATGACAATATTATTATTACTATTATTATTATTATGATTATTATTATTTTTATTTTTTTTCATTTTTTCTCCTTTTTTTCTCATCTTTTTTTTTTTTCTATGTTCTTCATTCCATACATAGTATATAATATGGCATATATATATATACTATATTATATTATATTATATATATATATAATTGTTATTTATTTATTCATTCATTTATCTTCACTTTGATTCGCATTAATACGTGATCGTTTATCATATATATCATTATTATCATTATTATTATTATTATAACATAGGTATACTATACTTGTCGTTCTTGTTGTCGCACTTGGTTGGTTTTTAATTATTCATTATTTATCTCATACGCGTGTATAACATATACGGTATTTTCAAAGAGAAAGAAAAAAAAAAAAAGAAAAAATCGAAAATATTATGGTGTAGTTTATAAAGTCGAGTCACGTCTGCTGCTATACGTATGTATATATGTATATATAATATAATAATAATATACCGAGAGTTTCCGGTGAAACTGGTAACCCCCCCCTCCCTGCGGCGAAACCAGTTTCACCGTAAACTCTCGGTATTATTATTTATAGTATATTCCGAGAAAGAATCACCTGCACAGATGAGATCACGAAGTGTATGTATTATATATATTATATATAGTATTTATTAGGTACTGTTTTCGTCTTTTTCTTTCTACATACATAATCATAATCATAATCATAATCAATCATAAATGATAATAATAATAATAATGATAATAATTCATGTATATATGTATATTATAATGTGTATATCTTATACAATTAATAATATAGTAGTATAAAGCTTACTAGTAGGCTCTCGTTAATAACGTCGTTGAATTATTAATTTAATTATATGTATATATATATAGAGCTATATATGATATAATATAATCTTTTTTTATTTTTTATATTTTATATTATTATTATTATTAATTTTTCTTCTATATTCATACATACGCATACCTATACCATATTATATATATTATATATCCTCGATTCGAACGTTGCCGGGACGCGGCGCTGTTTCAATATTTAGTATATCTCTGTTCGTCGTAGGTATGTATATTGTCCGTCCGTCCTTGCGTCCGCGCTCTTATATAGGTATACTTATCACTCAGCATGCTGATTTTCATCAGCTAGTAGGTACTCTGCAGGCTATATATATTCCATTCTTTCGTTTTAATAACATAAGTATTCGACGGTCACTGCGCAGCATCGCGTCCATATACAACAGGCCTATATGTATAGGCTTACGTCTGCACCCGACGAGGATCTCACATGTCGTTGTCGTTAGGTCGGCGTCGACCCCTTTTATTATCATTATCATTATCATTATTATTAATATTATTATTATTATTATTATTATTATTATTAGACTCTGGACTGCGACCAACCGCGCGGCCACGTGCTCAAACTACGCTGATATGTCTGCAATTTGTGTTATTTATTTTCTTATTATTTTTTTTTTTGTTTTTCGGATTTCCTTTATACTTATTATAATTTTTCTTTGTTCTTCTCCTATATATATATATGTATATATATATATATATATATCTTCTCGTTATTCTTTCTTCTCAGATAATTCTCCTCTCTTTCTCTCTCTCTGTTTCTTTCTTTCTTTCTTTCTCTTTTCCTCCTTTCAATCTCTTTCTTTTTCTCTTTCGTCTCTCTCTTTCTCTCTCTTTCTCTATCTCTCTCTCTCTATCTCTCTCATACACGTAGATATATACTACCCCCCCCAACGTATACACATATATAGGGTAGATTCACAAGTATAGGTATATACGTCGCGGTTACGCGTATATTATTTAATACTCTCTATATATGCAGTCGAAAGGCGACGACGACGGGGCGCGTTCACGCGCATACAAGCTACACGAGACCCCGCGCGTTTGATGGCTTTGATGCAATGTGGACCATTTTCACCCTTGGATATGTTAGATTTTGGAGATATACCAATACTGACGTTATCAGTATCAGACTCATTAACCTTGAGCCAAATTTACGCTCCACGATTCCCGACGCACCGCTGCATTTCTCCGTAGGACTCGTCTTTATGTTGGCTGAAAAAAACATTAGTCACATACATTAATTCTCATATCATTTCTCGATACATGTTTTAATCGCATATATATCAACGTTCGATTTTTTCGCACGCGGTTTCGCAGTGCGCAAAACGCCCTATTCCCGCACTGTGAAAGGAAAAAAAAAACGTGCGCAAAGTAGTTACTATACACTTGAAATGCGACCTAATGGTGAAAAATAGAAAAATAAAAAATGAATTTCAAGAACGTCGCGGCGGCTCCGTCTGACCATAACAACGGCGTTACTACTCGTTACAGTCCGAAGTAGCAGACGTATACTCCGGGCTGTCTGGACGGCCGAACGACCCGCAGTAGTAACGGTCGACGTTGGGTCATCCTGCGATAGCATCAGAGTCTGATTGATCGACGAAATATAAACTAACGCGCAACCCCGTATAACGATGTGATTTTATGCTAATATTAGTTGCGATATGCAATATGCAACATATATGGCGACGGGGAATAACATTAACTTTAATAAATTGCCTCCTACATATACAGAGAGAGGTTCGGTTTTCTCGCAGTTTAGTCGCGTGGTACTGCGTAACGCATGTTTCAGGCTGTTGTATACACGGCGTGGCGCAGGTAGGGGGTCGCCAGTTTCACCGAAAACTCTCGGTATACTGCACATTCCGGGATATTAAGGGCGGTGGCGATTGCGGGGGTTGCAGCTCCTACGGACCAAATAGATTTAGGTATATAGATATCGGGATATATTTTCTCTCCGCGGTTTAGGTACGGCTGAGAGAAGAGGAGATGAGCGGCGGGGAGGGGAGGGGAGGGGACGCATCGAATGCGTAGGAACGCTATCGGCTTGACCCGGTCCCATAGCGCGCGTACGTGCCTCACTGTGTGTGCTGCGACGGCATTGATCCAACCCCGCCGGCTGTAGGTACGTAGGCACGTAGGTACGTAGGTAGGTAGGAAGGTAGGCAGGTGAGCGAGCGAGCGAAGAAGCGTTAGCTCTGCGGGATACAATTCCGACGATACCAATTTTCAATTTTCAATTTTCAATAATTTTTTTTCGCAATCGCTGATCGGCTAGATGTTTCGAATTATCATAGTAGGTGTATAAGATATACAGAGATTTATGTACCTATATCGAAGTTGTACAAGATTCGACGCGTAATTCGGTACGTAAGACCGTCGATGTCTCGGAACTCGCGAGATTCCCACGAGACGCACGGGATGCTGCGGTCTGCGAGGGTGTGATCGAGGGGACGAGAGAGCGAGGAGCGGGGAGTGGCGGAGCGAGGGCTTTCCTTTAGCGGAAAACTGTACCTACGGTTGGGGTCGGAGCCGTTTGCCAGTCATTTGTTTGCCGTGCCACGTTCCACAATGGCGCACATCGCCCGGAAAATGATGCGTCTCCGCAGTACCCCGCTTCCCCCCATATATATATAATATATATGTATATATATAATATATATAACAGCCGGGGGGTTGCTGCGTATACGCGTTGGCTCGAGCACGAAATATACTTTGGCTATAGATTATATATTTGTATGGAAAATTCATTTTGCCTGAAAACGAAAAAAAAAGAGTAAAACCAACTAGGCAGGTGTACGCCGATTCCGCGCTGCTGCAGGATACGTACCTACTATATTCCATTGTAATAGTTGCCAGGGATTCTGTGCGCGGGGGCTTTTAATTAAGCATAGTGACTTGGAAAATAATGGAGAGACAGAGGTGGGGGCTTATATTCTCGTTGGAATTATTCCATATGACACGTATACCGAGAGTTTCACCAAAAACTTTCGGTATATGTAGTATACCTACATAATTGCACGAAATATATCGAGCTTTACAAATTTTTACACAAAGTTTGTCAAATCGGAGCTATAGGGCCTGACTTTGTGCAAAATACATATTCGAAATTCCGCGACTTCTATTATATTAAGAAATCGGGACTTCGACCTGCAGTCGACGACGGCCTCAGCAATTCTTCCAATATGGAAAGAAAAATCCGAGCCAGCTTATCCTAGATCCGTGCAGATATAGGGCGGCCTTTATTATACCTATATACACGTCACGATCTCGTATAGGGGTAGGTATATGTAGGTGTAGGCGCATCGCGGGGTAGGTCACATGCACACATATCCCTTACCCGGTCTCGTGCGGTTCGTCCGCGTCGCGACGTAGCCACCTCCAACGTCATAACCCAGTTACCTAACTCCGCGTTGTAAACCCCCTATAGACACCGCATAAGTATGACGTCAGAGTTCCCGACTACTACGACGGCATAGCAGGCAACGTCATAGCAAAACGCAGGGGTTGACGACTCCCCGACCAATACTATGTACTAGCCTGGAATAACCGTACACAGTAAACAAGTACACACACACGCATAGACGGAAAACTCGACGGTGCAGCGGTGCAGTGATCTGCGTTGCGGATGCCATACGTCACGCTGCACACCTTGTTACATGCATACCTATATAGGCATTGGTGTGTATATATATACATATGGGGCATTTCACACCGAATCGACCTGGGCCTGACCCTCGACCTCTCGGATTTTCTTTTTCCGTCAAATTTGAAAAAAAAAAATTGTCTGATTTACTTGTATGATTTTCGAAAATGAATAGGTATGTACATCGCTGGCCGTATAATTCTTCGATATTAGGTATATAGGCAAAGATTTTTTTTGTTTTTTTTTTCCTGCTTCATTTTTTCCCGAAAAAAAAAAACAAACAAATAAATCGTCGTCCAAAAACGAAGCACCCTAATATATATATATATATATATACACACACACACACCTATAGTTGCAGAACGATTCGGCGTGCGCTTGTGCGTGAGGTGTTGTTCGGGTCGATCCGCACCCGCGCGCGCCCGGGCGTAAAGGGGTTTGGTATAGGTACGATATCGCCACACTGCAGATATACATATACCTATACTATATACGCATATATATACCTACTACATGCGTACAGGCGTATATGTATATACATAGACGATAAGCGCGTATAGTGTCAAAGTTAGCGAGGTGAAAATCCGTAACTTCCGCAGTGATTTGCATTTGAAAACACGTACCCACCTACATACCTATATACACACGTATAACGTAATGTGTACGCGTGACACAGCTTGCGCGGGGGTTTGTGCCATCGCTGTAAAGGTACCTACACACGACTGCGCAGCACCACATTTAATATTATAATTTAATATAAGAAATTAATATTACCCGGTAGGTACCCATAGATACGCGGGTGCACCAGGTTGACAAGATTTTTTTATTCTTTTATCTCTTGTATATAAAACCACCGAATACTTATATACCTACACGCTGCAGCAGAGGTTCATTATTTTATCATATCAACACAGCCCCGGGGATATTTCTGCCATATATATATATATATATATATATATATGTATTATACGCATATATACATGTGCGATGAAACACACACACACACACATATTATATAGGTACATATACTGGTATTAGGATATAGTACGTATTTTACGAGCTCTGCTGCAACCTCCGCATTGAAGTTAATGCCATTTTTACGAGCTACGGTATATTAGTATAACCTACACACAGCAGCCTATACCTGCATTCCAACAAACCGACCTAAATTTTTTCACCGTCGCGTCGCGTCGCGTCGCATAGAATACATCCGCGGTACCCCAGCTGTACCATAGATATTCCTATACGTCTGCTCTACTTTTTATTTTTCATTTTTACCATAGGAATTGTTATTTTCGCACGTTCCAATTAATTCGCTGCTGACCGCACGATTATTATTATCATCGTCGTCGTCGTCGTCGTGTACATCGAATAGCCTGTATAACCGTTGCACCACGACTTTTTTTCTCACCTAGATTATACTGTAAAAAATCTCGGCTCGAATTGTTACGGAATGCCCCGTATATACACCAAAACCTGCGCGCCTAGATTATTGCAATATGGGCATTCGGCCAACGACATATATCTATTCTGCTGCCGCAGTATTTCTTCGTATAGGTACCGCGGTTTTATTTCATTCGAAGCTGCAGCGTTATGAACTTTGAAAAATAGATGCGCTATACGTGTACACGCGATTTTTGATAACCCGTATAAAATTAAAAAAAAAATCAAAATAATAATTCTGAAGACATAAAACTACAGACTTACCGGTGGCTGTCAAAAGCTGGGGTAGATACTTCTTCCAGAATGCGCACTGCTTCGATCTGGGACCGTAACCAACGTCGCTTGAATTAGTGCCAAGCGTTAGGTACTCTCTTTTCGCGAACGAATGTTCAGGCCAGAAAGTTTCCGCCCAAGATCCGTCGTCGCCCATATTAGGATTTCTGGAAAGGGATAAGGATCGATGAAGTTCTTCTTTTACCGATTAAAATTTGTATTAGATCGCAGAATAATTATCTTGTCGCGATTTATATACTAGGTATGCCGATACCAATGCCGGCTCACATACCCAGTCTTTGCGAAGTTCGCCCAGTATCTCATCATCCTTTTCGACAAATGTACCTCCTCGCGCGTGTAACCACGCGAGGGATCCAAAGGCTCTCCGAATATGTAGCTTATCTCGTCGGCGTGCATTACCCCGGTCCACGATGGCCAGGGGTTGTTTGCCGACCTGTAAAACCAGTCGCATAACACCCAGGGTGAAACAGCTGAGTTTAGCCGGAAGCTAGTCTTTCGACGATATCTCGGTAACCGTTGATGATATCGAGATGAAGGTGATTATCAAAAACATAGTCGATCAAATTCTCCGCAAAGTATGTGTCGTACAGTTTCTCCGTATCTCGAACAGTTCAGCTGTATTTCGCGACTGCAGAACATCGACCGAACAAAAATTGCAATTTCACCGAAACCAATGGAGTTGGAGAAAAAATGTGCTCCACATTTTTCGCGGAGAATTTAATCGCGATCATCCTCGGTATTCACCTTCGCATCGATACCGCTCACGGTTCTCGAGATATCTTTGAGAAAAGAAAAAGAAAAACTGAACAACAGCTGACTGACCTGTGCGTGTAGTAGTACATGTACACGGTGTTACCGGTCTCGGCGTACCGGGCAGCAAACTCATTTACGTTACACGTGAAGTGGTAGTCGCCCACGATCTTGTCCAAAGCGTCTCTGTTGCGATAGGGATCATCGGGTCTTAGCCAGTCCGTGTATTCGTAGACGATAGCGTTCCTGGCTATTTGATTAACGTAGGGATTGAGCTCGCGGACAGCCCTAAGGAATTCTTCTCTCGAAACTTTGAGGTCCTCGGTGCCATCGATGCGGAATAATTCCGTGAGGTAATATATTATGAAGTAGTATCCCTCCTCGGTGTTCGAACCCATAAGTATATTGGCTCGTTTGAAGGAGGGATTGGCCAGCGAGCGCTGCGGCGTTTCGTCGAGGAACGCACCGTCGATCACAGGGACAAACGGGAACTCGCATATGCCCAGGGTGCCCCACTCGTTGTTCACCAGGTCGAAGGGGTCCTTGCCTCTGAGGCACTCGACGGCTTCGGCGAGGGCCTCTTCCTCGTGGGGACAACCGACAGCCTCGGCTAGCCTCAGACCTCTGACCCTCGACTCTTCGCGTGATATCATAGCCCAGGGCGCCGTCGGGGCACCGGACTGCATTATCGCTTGGTTGAACAGATTCCTGTGGGAATAAAGAAAGTTCGTGATGCGATAACGCGCGGAAAGTTGTACGGCTTACGTGTGTAGCTCTGTGTACACATTACGCGCGGGTTAAGCTGTTGCTACTACCTCGAAAGCGGCGAGAGAAGGTGAAGGGACACCGAGACAGCGCCTGCGCTTTCACCGAACAATGTAACGTTGTCTGGGTTACCCCCGAACGCAGCTATGTTGTCCCGTACCCACTGCAGTGCGAGCACTTGGTCAAAGAGTCCGGCGTTACCGGGCACGTCGCCGGTACCAAAGTACAAAAAGCCAAGACTGGCGAGGCGGTACTGCATCGACACCAGGATCACGTTTTCCTCCGATACTATCGTCCTGTGATCGTACACGTCGAGGGTAGCAGTGCCCGAGTAGAATCCGCCTGTCGTTTTCAATTTCGCATTTACAATCGCCTTTGTCGGACATATGCTTCGCGTTTTCACGCACTTTTTCGGTTATATCTCAGCCCGTGTCTTGTACTCACCGCCAAATATCCATACCATAACGGCCGCGTTCGTCGGCCTGGGACGCGGAGTGACTACGTTAACATACAGGCAATCCTCGCTGAGGGGTGTGTTGGGATTCCACATCATCGCTCCGGCAAAATCGCCAAAAACTGTGTCCAGTATTTGCACACAGCTGTTCGGCGGACCGGTGGCGTTGAGCACGCCTTCCCATCTCTCGGCTGGTCTTGGATGACGAAATCTGAGAGGTCCTGCGCGTGTAATTACGTTATAGGCCAGGATTTCTGACACAGGTGGCTAACGACCAGCTCCTACCGCGCAACAGCCGCTACACAAGCGACGGAAGACGCGGATACCTGCACGTAGTATTATCAATCGTCTCACCTATCGGCTTCTGGGCGTACGGTATACCCATCCATGCGTCAACCTTCTTCCCGGTTGTCGCCGTAAGCGTGGTACCCCGCACCTTTCCCTTTCTCGTACGCACCACCATCTCGTCGTCGGGGTTTAGGTTCAACGACTCTGGCTTAGGCAGGGGATGATCACCCTTGGTCAATTCATCACGGGAAATGTCAGAGTGGTGTCTCCTGCCCCGGTGCGGAGGCGAACAGCGACCTGTCTCTCCCATTAAGACGACGAGGAGGATAGCCAGCGCGATCGGGGCACCGGCTCCGAACCAGGACGGCCTCCGTGTCCTCGACATCATTGATTTCACCGGCTGCAACAGAAGAGGGAATTTTTATTCTCACAGTTTTTCTTTGGCGATATCTCGAGAACCGTGAACTCTAGCTCTAAAGTCAATTGAATTTTCCCTATAAAAGGTGGAACACACTTTTTCTTTTCACAAAATACATGGAAACCGTTCAAGCTAGAGGAACGGTGTTCACCACCTTTTCGATAGAGAATTTAATCAGCTTTATTTTTCACCTTCACTTTCATCTCGATATCGTTCACGGTTACCGAGATATAATCGAAAAACTATATCCGCTCGTCTTTCGGAATTTTTTTTTCGTCACAAGGTCGAAAAGTAACGCGCTCTATTACATCATTATATCGTACGCTTTCCCCATTTCCACCGATATTCGACTGAACGATGCGCTGCACGTGTGTACAATCCAGCTGCTATACCCAACAGTGTTGCGTGAACGTTGCGCGACGGAGGTCGGAGGTCGTCGAGGTCGTCGAGGTCGTCGAGGTCGGAGGTCGGAGGAGAGCGAGAACAGCTGTTTCGCCCACGCTTTTGCCCCGCGTAGTAGTACTGTAGTACTCGTACTACCGAACGCCCACGCCCACGCCTACGCCTACACGCCCGCGCCTACGCAAGGTTGATGCTGCAGCAAGCGACGACGTAAACCTCACAGCTGGCTGACTATGAGTATATAGACGCCGTTTAAGTGATACACGAGGCGATACACGTCCATACATACATAGGGTGGTGGTCCTTAATTCGGTCATGTACGAATTTACATAAGAAAATTATCGAATTAGGGAATTAATTAGTTATGTAACGATGTACGTGTGTGTTTTTCTTTTTTTCTTTTTTTCATGAAAAGATTAATCATCACATATGTAATCAGTGAACACTGTATATACATATACCGGTAAGTATAATAATATACCATCGAGCCGGTTCGCGTGATGATGTATAATAATATGACGACCGGCTCCTTCGGGCTCGTTCACGGATTAACAAAGTTAACTGCTGTGGAGCGTGACGGAAACACGAGCGTGGCGTATATACATATATACTATATGGTATATGGCCTATACCCATAAGGGAGGAGGCATAGTCGCAGGCAGGTAATCGCGCGCGCGAAACGACGCCGACGCCGCTGCCGCCGCCGCGAGGCGGTATATACCTTTGATTCTTTACAACCCCCCAACCCCCGGTGACTATACACGTCTGTTTAAAAACCCTCGCGAGACGCGATTAACGGGTAGGAATTAAATTTAATCGTAGGTATACATAAACCGCTGTCGGACAGCTGGACGTACCTATATATGTGTCAGACCTGTATATAGGTATATACTCTAGCGCGTCTACTTTCAATTGAAAATGTCTCGTTTCACATGATACAGTGAAATTTAGAGAAATTATTGTCGACACGCTGCATGCACCGAAAAGTCCTAATTTTCGCATCGTCTACAGTCTACACTCTTATATACCAGGCGTCGAAAGTAGACCTCTGCCGCACTCGTGCGGGAATCGTGTATACCGCCCTCGTATCGGACTTTGTTTTTTCAACCTCATAATCTCGATATCACTTGACGACAATCCTTAATCCCTATAATCCTTACTCGACGAATCCAGGAAATTTTCGTGTTGAATTCTCTCCTCGTCTGCACTCGGGTATCTCACAGATCTACGGTGTGTATGGTTTCACACCTGTCGTAGTTTGACGAAAGCGATCGCGGGTCGGGGAGTCGGAGCAGCAGCTGCGATTAATCCGACGTCTACATTCCGGCACAAATCCCGTAAGAAGTCATCAGCTGAACTGCACGAGTTTCGCCGTTCGCTGAAACACACATGCACACTCGTTCAGATCCAATGCATATCATACGAGATACTATGTTACGAAGTACGTTACGTTTGGCGTATAACACCTAAGCGCGCGAAAGAAATCAGATCTCACGATTCCTGTTATACTACCGTTCCCCCGATACACCCTGTATATCGATCGTAAAATAAAGGACCCGCGAGATACCCTGGCGGATATATATATATATATGGTGGAACGCGGCGTCGACGCCGAAAGGATATTGGCGCGGTGAGGCGTACGTACAGCTTTAGCCTGTAGGTATAATAACTAATGAAATAATTATTCCATGTTTAAAAAAATATATATATATATATATATACATATATGTATGTGTATATAGTTTGAAAATTGACAGGTTCTGCCAGGTGTACACTAGGTGTATACGTATATATATAAAACCATATGTATAGCTCAGTTAAATGTGTACGTATGTACATGTATGTATGCATAATGTATACCCCGGTCTACGGCACGAGGTGGTCGCGATGACCTAGAGATGTCACTGGGTTAGCGTGCCCACAGGCCATCCATAACCCTGCAGATAGACACCCGCCCCAACCCAACCGCGCTGCCTCCCATTCTGTATTATAGATACGCTCGCCAGTCATCTGTTTTATTATTGTACCTAGGTGTGTATGTATGTATTATACATATCTAGTACGTATGTATACATAGGGTAATATATTATACATTACAGGCGTACGGATAGGTATATATGCGCATACATATGGAACACCCTTCATGTACATATGTGTATGTATGTCCGTACGTAGGTTTTTCCGGAATTGCCCGAAAGGCAGTGGATATAGTATGTATGCCTGTACCACAGATCCGAAATTGTCGAGTTTGTAAAGTCACGTGCTGTACATACGCGGAAATAAACCGCATGGGTACGAGAAGATAGTGTACTACGTTTCGTACGTGCGCCGACCCTCGTGCGCTTGTAGATTTTCTCGTCGAGATAAAGTAAGGACGAGAGTATAACGCCACTTTGGCAAGCCAATTATTTATTGTTCAAGTCGATTCGATTGGTATACAAATCGCTTCGGTTTTTTGACGATATCTCGATAACGCTGGGTGATATCGGGATAAATGTTCACATCGAAATTGAAGTCGAGAAAATTATCTGTCGAAAATGTAGAACGCGTTTTTTCTGTATCTGCAATCGTTTCCCTGAAATATATCGTTACATCTGTTTGTAATAATGAACAATATGATTGAAAATGCTCGAACATAGTCGTCCTCGAAATACGACGAAACCGATCGCGATAGAGTAAAATTGCGTTCCACCTTTCTGATAGAGAATTTAACTGAGCTCATTTTCAATATCCACCTTCATCGCGATATTATTCGCGGTTATTGAGATATAAGCGAAAGACTGTTTCCGGTTGGTATACCTAATAACATCGTCGGGCGTTATTGTCAGGGAAAATTAATCTTTCCGCAGAATAGCCGCGAGGATTAAAGCGCAATAATCCGTATAGTTGAATCTGCAGCGCACGGGTTTAATCGCGAAATAAGTACGTCTCGTTCGTCCTCGTTATTATTACCGCAATGTAGGTACCTACGTATTGTGTTCGAAACTGCCAGCTAGGCAAAGTCGCGGAGGTAGAGTCAGGCACCACCCGCACTGCAAGGCTCGCGCGTTGCACAGGGGCCGGAGTTCTGATATAGGTACCTACCCGCTCGCGATCGTTTGTGAATCTGCCAGCTACGATCAAATTTAAATTATAACGCTCGACGTACCTACCTACTACCTGCAGCGCCGCGGCGCCTCCGCCCGCTTCGTGTTATACGCTCATGCCGTATACATGTATAGTAACTACATACTCATATACGTATATATGACTTTGCGCTCCGCGTATGTTTCTACGTAAACATATGCGGCATTTCATACTAATTCGACCAGCTGCAGGGCCTGCAGCAGACCCTCGATCTCTCGCGGATCTGTTCCGCGATTTTTTCTATCATTTTTCTGACTCTGAAAATAGCGATTGGAATTTTTAGCAGATTTTTCAAAAATCGCGGACCATATCTGCACAGAGGTCGAGCGAATTCGTATGAAATGCCTCATATAGTAGTGCATAACATATGTGCAGGTACACAATATTATGCGAATGTATATGATACAGTGCCGTTTCCCATCCCCCTACCCCTGTACACTCACGTGTGTGCATAACGTAGTACATATACATCCAGGTACATATATACCCATAAATTTGTATATATATACCTCGTATGTGTATAATACGTACGCGACATGAACCACGCCGCGTCGATCCGTGGGGGCCAACCTGCGTTAATATAATACTTCCATATATTTCTATACATATATACATGTGTATGTAGAGAGGGCGCACACCAGCTCGGGCAGAAACACATCTTATACATAGAATTCGTTATACGAGTGGGTACACCTCTACCTATACATAAGCCGCGCGCGCTCGTACTGCAGATACTCTGCGGCTCGAGTTACCGCGAGTTCCGCGTAGAGGTAAAGTCGTAGAGACGCGTGTTGTTACTTCGCGTCTACTTCCGTCGACCTGCCTTTACCTATACCTACGTACTTGTCATTTTCGAAATTAGCATCTCTCTCTCGTTCTCCGTTTCTTTACCGTTTCCCTCCGACGTCTTATACGAGCGTAGTTACACATCCGCATCCACTCACACATACACATACACGCATTCACCCACTCATGTGTTTGAGCAACCGAGCGGCGCATTTCAGGCCACCCATTGTACTCCCAATTAGCTGATTGTTACGAGATCAACTATACCGTCGTAGACATATAGACGACAAGAAAAGTATAATAACGAGACTAGTGGTATACACTATACAGGGTGATACGAATCTAGGGGGACATATTCTGGGGAAAGATTCCTCGTCAAATTCTGAGACTGAATTTCGTTTGCCAAAAATCGGTGGGACCCATAGTTTCCGAGTTACGAAGGATCGCGGTTTACCGATCGCGGAACGATCACGAGTCACCCAGCATGAGTGGAAGTTGCGCGGTGACCAGTCTGTGCGATCGGTGAACCGAGATCTTCCGTAACTCCGGAACTATCGGTCCCACGAATTTTTGGTAAAGGATATTTCGCCCTGGATTTTCGCGGGGAATTCATCCCCGAAATATGCACCGGAAGCGGAAATGTTCTACGTTAATGTCGGTGAGAAAGGTTGAAGGAAAGATGATATAAACGGGAGTTGAAGAAACCGCGACGGATAGAATATCGTCGGATCAGATACGTGCGGCTGTAATATAATTAATACATCGTCTGTGTATGTATATACACATATATAGGTATATAGGTTGCATCGTGCAATATATTTGTAAGTCACGCACGCACGAACGGACGGAACAGGATCCTATAGCAACCTCTTCTCTTCCGGTATACTATAGTATATACAACTACCGCGTCGTCGTTGTCGTTTAATACAATAAGGAGCGTGCGACGATAGGAGCAGAGCCCTTGACCTGGTTAACTCAAGCGACCCAAATATTGACCCCGTCCGCGACGCGACGCGACGCGACGCGACTCGACGCGACGCTGTATACTCTGTACGCGACCCCGGGCTCGCTCAGAACGCCCGTCGCCCCTGATCACTGTCTTCGAATTTCTCCCTCCTCCAACAACAACAATAACAATGGTAATGATAATGATAATGGCAATAAATTACACACACACACACACACACACACACACACAGGCAGACAGAGACGGGGAGAAGCTCGCAGGGTCTTTAATTACCCACTAAAGAACATCTATATAGATATATCTCGCGAGTCGAGGGTGGAAAAGCGAATCATCCGTATATCGCTACTTGTTCAAGTGCCAGGAGCAGCCAGGCACAGAGCCCCGTTTTTCTCACCGTCGAATAGCCGATACTCACGGGGCCGGGTCGAAATGAAGAATTCCAACATTACGGACTAGCAGTTTTTAGAAAGGGTACCTTATATTCGCCCCAAAGTTATGAAATAGAATAAAGACAATTCCTCAGCGTGGCCTTATGATTTTCGAATGGAGGTCAGTTTTGAAGCGGAGGTCAGTGCGCAGCTAAAGATAGGACCATCAGCTGAGAGACTAACGAAACGTATATATGTATGTGTATAACGTGTATAACGTCCCCCTTAAGAAAGTCGGGTGGTAAAGAATATAAAATAAAAAAAAAGAAAAGGAAAAAATGTTCAACCCTTCCGTGAGAAATGGAGTAGAGAAGAAGAGCGAAGAGGTCAGGGGATACTATCTGCACCATACCATCATCGCGGGACGGGTACCTAGGCCACTATTTCTCTCGCTTATACCAACTCGACTCGACTCGACTCGACTCGGCTACTACTCTCTGCACGTTTTATCACGCCGCACGCGATGCGCCCGTGAAGATAGCGACCACCTGGTGGGGTATACAGGGTGATTCGAATTAAACCTGCGACATTTTAAGGGTAGATTCATCGCAGAATTTCGAGACCAAATTTCATTTACCGAAAATTCGTGGGACCGATAGTTTCCGAGTTACGTAAGATCTTGGCTTAACGATCGCGGAACTCATCTGTGACACAGACTGGGTTGGCTATGATCGGTAGTTCTGCGCGGTGCCCAGTCTGTGCAACGCTCCGCGCGATCGGTATGAACCGGGATCTTCCGTAACTCGGAAACCATTAGTCCCACGAATTTTTGGTAAAGGAATATTAGTCTTCAATTATCGCGGGGAATCTACCCTAGAAATATAAAGACCTCCAGAACCTGAATCACCCTGTATCTTCTCTAGGTATATGGGCAGCTAGGATGTGATAGATTAACCTGGTTAGATAACAATCTACTTGCATATATCTGTATATGTGTATGTATATGTATGTATATATATATCCATATATAGAGGAAATTTTGTATAGGATCTATGTGTGCGAGTGTATAAGATGAATTATACAACGTATTGCATATGTATATGTGTGTAATATGTACCTTATTCTTCTTCTTTCCTCGTGTTGGGTGGGTATATACCTACATATCTATACCACACATGTATTATACATTATACTGTATACCCTGACAGGAGTTAGTACCCCTCCAACACCAAACTAAACCCGCAGAGGAGTGTATAAACGCCGACTTAATTTCCTCGCCGAACCACTTACTTGACTGCGGTCTGATGGTAGGTAGCTAGCTAGCTAGCCTAGCTAGGTACACATACCCGTACCTATATAGCCTATGTATATAAAATATAATATGATAACCTATTTCGTTTATATACCCGAGTCTTTAATCATTATCATTATGAGACAACTTTTTGAGAATTTTCTTCCCAGCTGCTGATTCCCTGAGACTAAGATGCGGACCGTTAAGTAACACATAGGGTATATGCGTGTAATAATCGGGGTATAGGCGTAGTATTCGACGAAACCGTACAGGGGGTGAAAATTGGGAATTGAGTTCGCGCGTACATATAGGTGGGTATAAATATACGTGTGTATATGTATAGCTAGTGGCTACCCTCTACCCACCTACACCAACCTACACCATATATCGAGCGTGTGCCTGAAATTCGCGAGCATTGACGCGGTGAAACATTGCGCCAAATTCAACGCCTGCAAAGTTTAAGGACGGGCGGGGTCGAGGAACAACCCCGTACGGTGTCGCCGACGTCGACGACGACGACGACGACTACGACGACTAGTCTCTCTCTCTCTCTCTCTCACGGTTTCTTCGCCATCCCCTAGCTACCACTCGGGAAACAACAACGGATCTTTCAACGAGAGAAAAAGGAAAGAAATGTAAAGAGAGAGAGAGAGAGAGAGACGAAGAGCGTTGCAGTTCGAGACACTGTAAAAGGTATTATTACAGGCTCAAGTTCCGCAGACTCGTTTCTGAGACGAAGAAAAGTCTCGGAAAATCTGAAAAAATTCACCCCAATGGATTTTTCATTTTTTTTCTCGTTTTGTTCCAATGATATTTTGGAAAATAACAAATCATCGATATCGCTACTACTTACACGTAATCGCGCGTTGCGTTGAAACATGCGAATCAGGTGAATTATATAAAGAAAAAAGAAAAACGGTGAAATCGCGGTCTCATTCAGCGTAATATAGTACCTAGGTGAAACGCGAGGGGCTCCGGATCTGATAACGTTAAAACGCGGAGCCACGAGTAATATAAAAGGTTTGAGCAGAAAGAAGAAGTAGCAGGGAGTTTTTTGTCTCTGTGTATGTGTGTGTGCGCGTAAAGTAAGTCGAGTATATTTGTTTAATAAAAAAATCTTCCTTTCTTTAAGTTCTTTCTTTAATACCTTTAGTGCGCGATATACGTATAGAGTACAGTATAGAGTACCCACAGTACCTACCCCTACACCACTCACATTCAATCGGAAATATACTTGACGCGTACGATGGCACTAGAACGCTGCGAGGTAGCAATAGAGCCGGAAAAAAGTACTGATCATCCCCCCGTTTCCCCCCCTCCCCCCTTTTTATATTATACTTGTTGGTATGTATTGCCTGCCTACGTGTGTAGGTAGGTATGTAATGTACGGAGTAAAAATGTACAATTCACTTGCGGAATATACGAAACGATACCCCCGCCGCGGCGGTAGCGTCAAGCGAGTCTTTTTCATCAGCCGATAATTAATGAACGGCGTATATTATACATAGTACGAAATATATCGACAATATTGTTCTAAATGACGATTATGATGGTAAAAAAAGAAGAAAGGTAATGCTCTCAAAGTTTGAGATAACAATATGGTGATGTTTTTTGTTTTTTTTTTTTGTAAACTTTGTAAATCTGTAACTCGTCAACGGATTTGTGCACTGATAAGACCACCTGCATACATTTTTCTAGGAAATTTGATCATTTTTATGACGAATCTAATCTTCGAAAAGTTATTTCAATCAACAAGATGCATTTCGAAATCTTAATATTGTTGCAATTTGAAATGCAAATAGACGAAGATAGTTTGGAAATTTCGACGAAACTATGTTAAGAGATGATTCGAGGGAAATGAAACGTTCTCCCATCACGTTTTCACGACAAGTTTGATGGTTTCGATGGAAAAAGTGTGTGGAAAAAAAAAAAACGAAATCTTGAAATTTACTTCGAGAACAAGAAATTTTCAACCCAAGTCTGAACGTTTTCGGCGTAATAATTACCGTAAAAAAAAAAGAAAGAAAAAAAATGGATATTCCCTCCCGGTATGAAACGTTTGTCGTTCCCCCGTTCATCCCGAAAACTCTGTAGCTCTGTATAAAATTGATAAAACGATACGGGGAGTGGTACACCTCGTCTCGTCTCGTCTCGCAGGTATATACTACATAGATACATGTATATGTATGATAATATATAACATGCATTGAAGTTACACGCTATGCAGTATTTCTTCTTCAATACGTTAATACCATAATTAATTATAACGTTCATACTGCACATATGAGCTGCGACAGAGAGGGTAATTTATCTTCCTCTTCCGAACGATGGTATGTATGTATGTATGTATTTACGCAGTGGATGTACCCCGGAGTCTGACTCTCATACCCCCCTGCATTCGTCGTATATGCAATTTATATATACCGTAACAAAGCTCACCTATCTCCGCAGTTGACCAGTGCAGTGCAGTGCAGTGCAGTGCAGCAGGGATATAGTGCAATTAAATCATCGACGAATTGTAGTTGTTTACCTCGCTCATGTAATAGCGATTCAATACATTTTCCGCACCTCCGTGTAACTATATGTATATCCCGTTCAGTTATTCGGGATTATCAGAAGAAAAAAATGAAAAAAAAAATGAAAAAAAAGAAAATCTTCGGTTCATATGGTTTCTATATATAATCGTTGATATATGTAATGGGAAAATCACCTGGCAACAGCTGATCCTTTGGTCTAGGTTGACCGGTGGTCGTTGGGTAGTTAGAAAAAGAAAAAAGAAAAAACACGAAGAATAACGACGTTGGGTTGATTTTTCGGAGTTGGGACGCCGACGCCTCTCTCCTCTCTCTCTCTGTCTCTCTTAAATCTCTTATCTCTTATTCTCTCTCTCTTATCTCTTATCTCTTTTCCGTTTTCTTTAATCTCTCCACCGTTGTGCTTCTTCTGGTAAATATATAATCCGGACCTCGGGGGGAACGGGAGCAGGATAATATGTCCAAGGGTCACCCCCGGGTCCTGTGCAGCACCGGGTCTCTGGGGAGGCTGACGGAAGATGCGGGAACGAATACGGCGGGCGACCGCTAGGACTCACGCGACAGGGGTACACCGGTTGTTCGGGCCACACTGACTGCGGAGAGAGCCAACCTCCGGGCCTTCTACCCCTCGCCCTCGCCCTCTCCAACCTCCAACCTCGAACCTCTGCCGCCTGCGTCCACCCCCGTTACCTCTTTCCTCTCCCGCCCCCGCCCGGTTCAATTCTCTCTCTCTCTCTCTCTCTCTTTCTCTCATTCTCTCATTCTCGCGCTCTCGCGTTCCCCGTATCTCGCGGCTCCGTTCCGCCATCTCGCTCCCATGCACGTATATGTGCGTGTGTGTGTGTGTGTGTGTGTTCATACAGCTATGTATACACGGTATACTCTGTATACCAACTATATAGAAGTCTGTTCTTGCTCTTGCGCCCATCAACGCCGAAGCGATTGCGTATCGCCGTCTTCGTCTGACCCGGACCCTGCAACCACCCCCAAACAACAGCGCCTCTTACGGTTAGGCGCGACTAGGTAAACCAGAGAACCCCTATTCTTATAGGACAGGTTCGAAACGTTTTAAACTGTTCCGGCCTGCATATACCTATATATGGACTGCACCACATACGGATATGTCGTCTTTATCTTTCAGCTCGCTCGGACGACTCGTCTCCTTTGCAGAGAATTTCTTCCACCCCGACGTCGGTTCTTTCGAGTCTATTCCGTTCTCGCGTAGCTATGACCCCGTATCAGAGATCGCGATGTAACGGCGCGGCGATCTCCCGCGTATATCTATACGGATCCTCGCGTTATGGGACGCGAGTCTCGCCGTTACGTTCGCGGTATTCACGGGGTGGACTTTGGTCTGCGGCGAAAGCCAAGGTCGGGGCTTCGCCAGGTAACCAGGGTACGTGCTACGACCCCGCGAGACTTCCGGCGTCGGTCGCGAGAGCCACGAGTACCCGAGGCACGATACGTGCGGGATGAACGGTGTGCCTACATGGATCTGCGCGTATCAATCACGAACTCAGCCCGGGATGATTATCAGTCACGTTCAATACGGGGCGTGTTACACGCCTGGATCACCTCGCGCGTTGATCGGTTCAGATTTATAGATACGAGTATACCGGTTTCAGACGGTGTACACAGGTATCATACATTGCGTAAGGTTATCGCCGGTCCAATTATATGCGACAGTTTTTATTCCAGATAAAATCGCCTCTTTTCATTTCCTCGTCACTTAATGCGGGACCGATAACCATCTCGATTCTATACATACGCGTTTGTTGTTTGCAGATACGTTATTAGAACTCGAGTACATTCGACACGATCTACCTTGATATACACTCATTAACAATTACCGATCAATCCGGCTGTCGATCCGCGCGCAGCATGGTAACGGAAGTGAGGACGAGAGCCTCCCTCGAGCCGGGAAAGGCCCGATCTTGGCATCAGCCCTTGGCCCGCGCGGGGAGACGGCATGCATATAGAAATCGGATGAATAGCTGGCCGGCGACCATTAATTATTGGAGCCGAGCTCGAGACAGTTTATTTACACGCTCGGTTATACCTATACGGATGTGTACAGAGTTGGCACCGGGTTCGATCGTAGCCTGGTCGATAGACAGGCGCTGTCCGGCCGGGAAGCGATCCAAACTCTCGGGACTCGCCACCCCTCTGACCCGCTGACTGGAGATATAGGAAAGCCGAATTTTACGCCTCCTCGATCCGAGTAGTGTTATAAAAGGTCGGGCGATTAACGTTAACAAACTTGACCACATGTTTAATAATGGGTATAATGGGAGTCAGCTATAACAGGGGCTGAGGGTTAATTGCGCTGCTGTATAAACTATAACTCCCCACCTATGTATCGGAAAAACAAAAAAAGAAAAAAAAAATCGTATGAAAAAGAAAAGAATCATATGTGTACAGTGCCTGGACGCTACGGGTACAAATTTCATCGATTTTTCAACAGATTAAAGATATAGTCACTTTTCGGATATGAAGTTGCGATACCGATGGGTATCTCCTTCCTTTGACGCGCGACAATAACAACTGCGTATAGAACAAACGCGAGTATATATACGGGCGAGATTCCATATCGTGCTCCAACAGTAGGTCCGTGTCCGCCGTCGTTATACTACGCAACAAATCACGCGTGAGTAAACCCCGAGCTTTTCGGCCGAGCGATGTGGGCGCCGATTTATTGCCAGACTCGCGTCTCGAATCATTTTTCGATCATATCACCTTCGCATTGAGGGAGTAGGACCGTCATTCTTTTTCTCAACTTTTGTCACCGATCGTTTATTCCGTACGCGAAATGTTACGACGTCGAGGATCGCGAGTACGAAGAGGGTGTCTCGGACCCGTAGATTCTCACCCTTGAAAAGTGACTCGCTCAACTTATCCGACGATGCAATAAGCCCGGGGATCTCCCTCTGGTCAGTTTGCAAATTCGGCCAGACGTTCGAGTCGGCTTACTGAGAGTCCTAGCGAGTTTTATAGATCTCCTGATCGCAGACTAGTCTCCATACCGTGGATGTCCGTTGTCTGAAATCCCCTGACCGATATCCGCTCCGGTTTTCATCCGCTTCGACGATCCAATAGAATTTTTAATTCTACCATTCTATCTATTCTACCGCAAAATCCGTTCCCATATCGATTCGTATATAATACGTATCAATCGTACAAGATTCGTTGATAAATTTCGAAGTGCAGAAAATAATCGTTATGTTGCGACAGCTTCTCTCCTCTTTTGACCAGACCAATCTCTATATGACGTAAATCAAAGTTACGATTAAGAAATAATCAGCGATGAGATACGGGGTCCTAATTTGTCCACATATCGCACGTTTTACCGTATATGGTCGAGAATATTTCGATCGATAAGGGAAATCGGTACCGATGCCAGGGCCTGATTGGGGGGAACCAGGTCCCACAATTAGACATGAAATCGCAAATCGATTATCGCCCGCGACCTCGAAGTCTCAAGATTACTCATTTTCTTTCCGCTATTGCACACAGAGATATGAAATACTACGGTCTGATCCTCCTCCTCGCGGTCGCCCTCTGCCATGGCGCCCTTATCGGTGAGTTAAACCACAGACTGCAACGGTGTACCTAACGCCGACACCCGTGCAAAGTCTGACTAATTCTAATACAATGAATATCGAATGATACACGCAGAAAGGACCAAGCGATCGAAGACTGAATCCGGCCTCGCCACCCTGGTCGAAAACATCAGGGAGACACTAATAACCGGAAAGCAGGGACTGGGAATTCCCGCTTTGGAACCCTACGTAACCGATAGTTTCGATTTCGAAGTGAGCAACGCGGTAGCTAAGTGAGTTTAATACGAGCTATTACACTATGCAGGTCGTCATCCCGTGGCTAATTGTTCGTTACATAGGTACATGCATTTAATTTTTCCGCAGATTGGACGGCGAGCTCACAGATTTGACGGTCAGTGGTTTTACCGGTTTCGAGGTCTCTTCGTTGACGGTTACTAAAGCCGGGGAAAATGCTCTCGTCTTTGACTACAGCATCACCTGGCCAAAGATTACCGTCTCTTCGAAATACTCGGCCGAGGGTACCGTCGGCGATACTAGCGTCGCCACTAGCGGCGATCTTTCGTGAGTTTTGCTTTTTTTTTGCGCTATGCGAAAATCGGTTGAACAGAGAAACCTTTCGTCCAGTTATTCGACGATATCTCGCAAACCGTGAATGATATCGAGATTTAGGTGAGCATCGAAAATGAAGCCGATTGAATTCTGCATGAAAAAGGTGCGATGCACTTTCTTCGTATCTTCACTCATTTCGCTGGTATTTCATGCTGATGTCTTATCGTCTCTGTACACAATGATCGATGATGTTCGGATATTCGACCCCGTAATACAGCCGAACGAGATGAGATACAGAAAAAATGTGCTCTAACTTTTTCATGGAGAATTTAACGAACTTCATTTTCGATCTTCACCTCAATATCGATGTCATTCACGGTTCTCGAGATATCATCGAAAAACTGAGTTCCGGGCTATACCTACGTTCGCGGTTCGTATTAATACACATGACGTTACAGCGTCGAAGTAACCAGCCTCAAAGTAGCCGGAAGTGTGACAGTAAGCCACTTGGGAACCGGTACTTGGATCGGAATGCTCACCTTTTTGTCAACTAGGAACGTCGTCGAATTGGAAGAAGGAAACTTCGCCGTAAGCCTGCATATTAGTTTGAATATCATAGCTTCTTCAGCTCCTGTGATCAGAGATTGCAGAAATATTATCTTTTCCCTCTATATTCGCAGTTCGAAATCACCGGTGGCGATAACGACGAGGAATGGTCCGCAACTGTGAGCGAAAAGGTTCCTGAATTGATCAAGGAATACTCCACGGAGATCAGCCGCAAATTGAACAGTTTTATTCTAGACGTCGGAAGCGACCTTGTTAGCACCACCTACTGGACCACGTTTTACGACTTACTATTCGACGATTAGTCCGTATTCAGCTGATAATTATCATCATTGGCCGAGGTGCAGTTTCATATCGTCTCGTGTTATGAGAGAATTCGCCGATGAATTTGTTGTAATGAATGAATAAATATCAATTGCATCATGCATCATACATTTTCCTGCATTAGTTGATATTCCCATCCTGATATGACTCTATCTTAATCAGCTTTCTCGGACGTCAAAGAGAATTTCTTTCACCCCGACGTCGGTTCTTTCGAGTCTATTCCGTTCTCGCATAGCTATGACCCCGTATCAGAGATCGGGATGTAACGGCGCGGCGATCTCCAGCGTATATCTATATGGATCCTCGCGTTACGGGACGCGAGTCTCGCCGTTACGGTCGCGGTATTCACGGGGTGGACTTTGGTCTGCGGCGAAAGCCAAGGTCGGGGCTTCGCCAGGTAACCAGGGTACGTGCTACGACCCCGCGAGACTTCCGACGTCGGTCGCGAGAGCCACGAGTACCCGAGGCACGATACGTGCGGGATGAACGGTGTGCCTACATGGATCTGCGCGTATCAATCACGAACTCAGCCCTGGATGATTATCAGTCACGTTCAATACAGGCCTGGATCACCTCACGCGTAGATCGGTGCAGATGTAGAGATACGTGCAGTAGGCCTGATAAATTGTCGTTATGTAACGCATGCAGTGTACGCATCTAGTGTACTATATATTTAGAACGAGTATATTCGATACGATCTATCTTGATATCCACTCATTAACAATTACCGATCAATCCAGCTGTCGATCCGCGCGCAGCATGGCAACAGAAGTGAGGACGAGGGCCTCCCTCGAGCCGGGAAAGGCCCGATCTTGGTATCAGCCCTTGGCCCGCGCGGGGAGACGGCATGCATATAGAAATCGGATGAATAGCTGGCCGGCGACCATTAATTATTGGAGCCGAGCTCGAGACAGTTTATTTACACGCTCGGTTATACCTATACGGATGTGTACAGAGTTGGCACCGGGTTCGATCGTAGCCTGGTCGATAGACAGGCGCTGTCCGGCCGGGAAGCGATCCAAACTCTCGGGACTCGCCACCCCTCTGACCCGCCGACTGGAGGTATAGGAAAGCTGAATTTTACGCCTCCTCGATCCGAGCAGTGTTATAAAAGGTCAGGGGATCATCGTTAACAAACTTGACCACGGCCATGATAGTGAAAATGGGAGTCTATAAGCCGAGGGTTAATTACTCAGCTGTAGTGTAACAAGCACTCTTAGCCGTGGTTCGGCCTATATATGGCTGCTATATGATGAAGATCGAACGGTTAGACTCGTTTTCATTAATTTTACATCACGTGATCCGCGTATGTGCGCGCAATTGTATTTATAGACATGTGGAAATTACGCGGTTATGCATCTCACGTATAGGTATATTTTGTATATGCCCGTGTGTGTATCAATTGTTACGTACGTATCGCGTACATTCCGTGCGCCGTTTCTGACAAGGAAACAACCGATTTGTCGGATATTACAATCATTCAGGTGGCAACATTCGTAGATAAGAAACGACAGATGGGTATCTTCTCCCAGGTGCGTGATAATGCCACACGGGTATACGCAACCAACGCGCGTATATATACGGGCGAGATCCCATATCGTGCTCTAACAGTACATCCGTGTCCGCCGTCGTACACTTCCCAACAAATCACGCGTGAGTAGAACCCCTAGCTTTTTGGCCGAGCGATGTAGGCGCCGATTTATTGCCAGATTCGCGACTCGGATCATTTTTCGATCATATCGCCTTCGCATTCAGGGAGTAGGACTGTCATTCTTTTGCTCAACTTTTATCACCGATCGCTTATTCCGTACGCGAAACGTTACGACGTCGAGGATCGCGAGTACGAAGAGGGTGTCTCGGACCCGTAGATTCTCACCCTTGAAAAGTGACTCGCTCAACTTATCCGGCGATGCAATAAGCCCGGGGATCTCCCTCTGGTCAGTTTGCAAATTCGGCCAGACGTTCGAGTCGACTCACTGAGAGTCCTAGCGAGTTTTATAGATCTCCTGATCGCAGACTAGTCTCCATACCGTGGATGTCCGTTGTCTGAAATCCCCTGACCGATATCCGCTCCGGTTTTCATCCGCTCCGACGATCCAATAGAATTTTTAATTCCACCGTTCTCTTATTTCAAGCTTATTTCGAAACGTTCCGTTTGAAAATATACCACGACAAATTTTGAAGCACAGAAAATTCGCTGTACCTATTTTTCACAACTTTGTACAATCTAACCGATTCGGGGCTCCATTGATCAGGTGGATTATAGCTGACGTCGATTTAATCTGATCCGGTGCTCTGATTAGGAACTAATTAGCGGCGAGATTGGTGCAAGATCAGATCTAGATAAATGCTAAAAATCATTTGCGATAGCGGTGCCTTGAGCCTGATTGGGTCTCACATAACAACTCCCAATAATAAGATACGAAATCACAAATTTCTGATTGAATTTTTCTTCGTTCCACGATAACAAACTCAAATCATACTCGCCGTATGATTAATGATATGATAAGACCAAAAACTTTTAAGCTCATATTCTTTCCCCTGTTTTTCTTCCCTGCATAGAGACATGAAATTCTTCGGCGCAATCCTCCTCCTAGCTGCAGTCGCATCCTGCCATGCTTCATCCGAAGGTGAGTTTAACCGACAACGAACCGCCCCTCTGTTATGATAATTGGCAGCTGAATTTTCCTAATTGTTATAAAATACCGAAACAGTGGGCACGGTCAAGCGATCAGTCATTGACGATGGTCTCGCGAAGCTGGTCGAACAGGTCAGGGAAATACTGATAAACGGAGACCCAGATCTGGGAATTCCCGTTGCCGAACCGTTGGAGATCGATAGCTTCCCTTTCGACATCGACAACGATTCAGCAAAGTGAGTATAAGCTGAGGTATCGTCGGATAGATCGGAATAGCGAGAGAGAGAGAGAGAGAGAAGAATAAATAAATAAAATAACACGTGAAAAGCTGCTTTTCTAACATAGAGACCAGTTTTTCGACAATATCTCGGTAAGCATGAATGATATCGAGATAAAGGTGTGTATCAAAAATGAAGCTGATTAAATTCTGCATAAAAAATGTAGAACACATTTTTCCCCTACCTTGATCTGATCGGATGTAATTAGAGGCTGAACATTTGAACATTGTCGTTGATGGACCAAAAGAATGAAATTCCAGCCAAACAGATCGATGTACAAGAAAAATGTGTTCCAATTTTTTAGTAGAGAATTTAATCGCCTCAAACTTTTACGTTCACCTTCATCTTGATACCGATCACGGTTATCGACATATAATCGATAAGCCGATCGCGAGTAGATTATTCCACAGACCACCTCGAGCTGTGCAACACTTTGCGTCATGTCCCGAAGTATTAATCGCAGATTTTTTTCCCGCAGCTGCAGGTCTGACACGAATTCAATTTTTCGATTATTTTATTTCCCAGTGTGGAAGGTACTCTGACCGATTTGAAGGTGGACGGTCTGACCGGGTTCACAGCCGACACTCTGACCTTCTCTGTAATCGGCGTTAGGTTCACTTACTGTTTCAACTGGAAGTCGATAAACGTCACATCTAAATACACGGTCGACGGTACCATTATCAGCGTCGTACCCATATACGGAGCGGGCGAATTCGAGTAAGTGTTCTCACGTCGTGCACATAATACGCAGCGATCGTTGGTAAAATAGATTTTCGCATCGTCGACGATGAAGAGGTATCGTGATTTTCTAAAAAAATGTATTTCCTTGCTTCCAACGCGCGCTGCAGAGCCGAGGTAACCGACGTGGGCGTATGCGGAACCCTGGCTCTCTCAGTCTCCGGAGGATATCTGTACGTCAGGTCGTCCACAGTCGTACTAACCCTCGGAGGTTTCGACGTGAGTTTCGTTTCTGTTCCGCGGATGTCGCGGAGCTACGATTTTACAGATCTGATTTTTTCGCAATTCCTTCTTCACGTTTTTATTCATTCATTCTTCCGTGTATTCGCAGTTGAAAATCACCGGCCTGTTGAACGACGACGATATATCGGCGCTCGTATCCGCCGTTGCCAGCGACATGGTTCCCCAGATTGTAACAGACTTTGAAACACAGATCAGCGCGGTGCTGAACGAACTCATTATTTCCATAGGCAACGAGGTACTCGGCACCATGACCTTGGCCGAACTCTTGGCACTGATCAGGGGCTAAACAGGAAGAAGATGGTTACGACCCGACGGATATGTGTATATCGAGATTCTTGTTCCTCGAAATAAATGATTGAATAATAAATTGCGTAATTTCTTTCCAAAATCCTCGATCCGCCTTGTCGCAGGCAACCAGCGTATCGCCTGTGTGTAGCGAGTCGCGGTACATAGTATCGATCTTGACCACAGCGTGGGCGCGATATGTACGTATAGGTATACTACGTCCTGTAATGTGTTTCGTAGAAATTCGAACGGCGCGACGCGACCCAAATGACGCCGCGGCGCGCGTGATTCGTAATAAAAAGAATCTAGCCGCGATATGCGGTTTCGTCAGGTTCGATGTATATAAGAGACGCGGGAATATTCGTGGATCGACGCGGAGGTGAATGCGAATAATATAGTTCCTAGAAATTCGCGATTTATATACTACACGGGTTTTTATATGCACGGGTAAAACGACCTTGGATCGAGAGCGGATCTACAGCCGGCATATATGTACACCGCAGGCTTGTTATTTCTCTTCGGTAATTTAACCGTAATTTAGCCTCTCGATTATCCTCTCTCCTCTCTTTCTCTCGCTCTCTCGCTCTCTCCGCGGGTTCTCGGACACCAACGATCATTACAACGAGTATATGGTATATATTTACTTCTCTCCCGGACCATGATCGCCGCCGCCGCCGCCGCCGGCGTAGTTATTCCTCATTAAGTATATATTTCACGTTGAGAAAACGCGCCGACCCTTGCCTCATATCCCCACCTACTGTACGAGACTCTGGATCTCGCAGGGCGAAGAATTACAGGTATACGTATCACCGTTCGGTTCGTGAAACAGTCACGCGACCCTCTCACCGCGTCCGAAATTTAGAAAATCATTAAAAACAACGCCGGTATAAACCGATTGATAATTTCGCAGGGTGTCATTCAACGCAGAATTAAATTCCCCGCAACAAATGTCCTCACAAAGAATCCCCTAAATCAAACCATTCGCAAGTTATAAGCGATGAAAGTTCAAACCCTCCGTGCATTTCCTCTCTCACGACTCATACTAGTGGTAGCGCGGAGACAGACAGACAGCCAGCGAGCCAGCGAGCGAGACGAATACCCGGTACTCGGCGCTGATCGGCACTCACGTCAGCAGTGTCAGTACGCCGCCGGCTTTCGAAGCGAGTGGATCGCTGTGTCGTGCGTTGAGTGAGTCAGTCAGTCGTTTCGGCAAGGAGTAGTAACCACAGTGTCTGACGTCATAGAGATTTCTCTCCGCATTAAAAAATTTCGATAGTAGTTAATATGATGCGAAAATAAAATCCGATTTTTAATATAAATGAATAAATGTGAAAAGGAATAGTATCAACGTATCGAATAGCCTGTATGTACAAGGCGTTGTGTATATTAAACACAGTCTCTGTGTCTCTTGGTAGTACATAGTTACTCACTTATCGGTGGTTTTTGAACATCGCGACGTCGACGAGCATCGTGTTTGATGACAAATAGCAAACGGACAAGTTCGTAAGAAGAAGCGTCCGTATGCACATAGAGAGTGTCGACACAACGATCTACCATATCCGTTCGTGTATGTATGATATATAACATACCCACCTACCTAGCCAGTACATATATATACCTACGGGAGTGTATAGTACATCACGTCCTTTTCTTTTCTCAGTATTAAAGAAGAAAGCCGCGCGCGGCTAGTCGGCCCGGGCGTGGGAAGGGCTGCGATTAAATCTCGCCGATTGTCTTACCAATTAGGTAGACTACTACGAAGTAGAAGTAGAAGTAAAATACCACTAGGACTGACCGACGTATAGACGCCGGTGTTTACACATCCAACCCAACGTTATTCTTCTATAGATACTAACTACACAATACGATCACAAAGCGGAAAGTGATAATAACAGTGCAGCGATTTGCCTTTTCGGAAATGTAAAGAGAAATACGCACAGTGCACTTGGCTTGTATATCTCTTCCGCGAGTGCGTGCGTGCGTGCGTGCGTGTGTGTGCTTGTGTTTTTTGAATAAAAAAATAAACATGCAGTCGTCGAAAATGTTATTTGCGATATTACTATCGTGGGCTGGTTTGAGCATACTAACAGCACTAGCTGACGAGAATCGTGGAAATGAATCGAAGGATTATTGCTCGATGAACAATTTCGAAGAACTGCCAACCGAGCTGGGATTTACTAAAGAAGTTGTACCCATGGAATACGCGAATCTTGGAACGTTTAAAGCCATTCATTGCTGCCTTAGAGGATACCGGAGTATAGAATGGTGAGTTTAATACTTTATGCATATTTTTTTGAATTTCTTGCAGTTTAGGTATCGCAAATCGTGAGTCACATTCGTGTTCATTTTCGCTCGCGTATAAACAGGTATATTTACGTCATCAGCATATGCAATCTGACGCAACA
Organism: Tenthredo livida; assembly: GCA_963992785.1. Classification (NCBI taxonomy): domain Eukaryota; kingdom Metazoa; phylum Arthropoda; class Insecta; order Hymenoptera; family Tenthredinidae; genus Tenthredo; species Tenthredo livida. The sequence continues at coordinate 40,664,185 of OZ023066.1, read as the reverse complement.
TAATGATGATAATGATACGAAGGCTGACTACGATTTACCGGGAAGCTGTGGGTATAATATATAGTATATAAGTCTAATGTAATGTAACGCAAGTTTAAGCTGGACATATCCGGGAACACGATATATGTGTATCCGCGAAGTGTGTATTTTCTATTCTCTCTATCTCATGTTACAGATTTTCTAATAATTTCTCATTTACAAATCAGCGAAACACGAGCGTGTAGAGTCTCGGCGTTATTTTTGGAACTTCTCCGAGTAGTAAATAATTCCGCGAATAATAATCGCATGCGTAGGTACCTATATTAGTGTCTTCTTTTTTTTCCCTTCTCCTCTGTTTTCTTCGAACCGCGATCCTTGCAAGAACCTTTGGCTATTAAACCGGCGGCAGGGGGCGGAAAATAATTAAGAATAACAATTCGAGGAAGAGAAACGACGTTCGGGGAACAAAAACAAAATTCAATCAAGGTGATAGAGAGAGACGAGACGAGACGAGACGAGACGAGATGAGATAGAATGAAGCTGCGCGTCATATTGGCGTAGCGAAAATTTTGCACAAATATGTTTTTGTTCGACGTCCGCGTCGGTTTTGCCGGATAAAATTCATACAATACTGGCAGATATCCAGGAAGGGAGTCAAACGCTTGACCGCTACAACTCTCCGAAAGCCTAGGTAGCTGCGGCGCGGGCGCGATCGCATCGTGGGCGTTCGTCGTCAGCCGCGTGATCTTTATGCAGTATATAGTATACCTGCCTACCTATACATATATAGTACGATCTCTGACGGGAAAGTCCTCGTCTTACCTTTTCAAACTATAGTTTTTTTCACTACGTGTCTTATTCTATTTAAATTATGATTTCTTTTTATTCGAAATCATCTCTAGTCGACCGCGACGAACGAACGAACGAACGAACGAATGGACGAATTCTCGAATTCTCGGTATCGAGACGAGACGAGACGCGGAGCCGCTGCAGCAACAGCAGAAGAACCCAGCCATAAGCTCTTCTCTTTTAAGTATAGGTATAACACGGCGGTGCACCACTTCAGCGCTCGCGCGCTGCAATGCAGCTCTCGAGTGCAGGAACGATATACGTGTAATATAATGACCCCGATATTGCCGGGGTTTGCATGGGCTTGCGGGGAGACCCCTCGCGTCGCTTCTTCAGCTCAGTTCAGTTCTTCTTCGTCTTCTTATTCCTCTTATTCTTATTCTTATTCTCGGTTCCTCGCGCCACCTACTTATTATCCTTTGGCCCTTCGGCTCCTTTTATTGCCCGGTTGCCCCAGCCTATACTTTTGAAGATGGGCAAGCTTCGACTCGACTTGCCTTCGTATCCTCGCCCGGCCATATATATATATATATATATACACCAAAGTCCAAAAACCAAACCGCTCCGGTGTGTATAATACTGCGCGAGGATAGGTACGAAATTTCTACCTCGACAGCATCTGCCATACGGAAATTATTATCATCGACGAAGATACGCTGCTGCATTGGCATACCCGAATCGCGGGTTGTTAAGTTTACGAATTTAAATCCTATCGCCGACGATCATTGCAGCTTAAAAAAAAAAACCATAAAATAGGGTTTATATTTCCACGAAAGAGAAATTTGTGCCGATTTGGTTTTCTTTTTTTTCTTGCCTCTCTTAATTCCGTATTTAAATAATAGTAAATATATATTGTGATACGAGTGCGTTGAATCTTCATTTCTCAACTCTTCGGAAATATGGTACCTTACGCACGCTAGCACACTAACTAACTGAGGAGTGAATTTTAATTTATCAAATCTGCTGGTTTTTTTTTTACCCAACTAGTAAGTATAATATACAATAATTATTGCCTACGAGAATGAAGGGGGATACCTACCTACACTCGCGTCTCGAATCGTGATTGTGATGATCGCCCCGACACGGGGACCGCGCACGTAAAGAAGACGCGCGGTAAGTTTTTGCAAAGTCGAGTTTTGTTGTCCGGCTCTGCGACGCCGCCGTCGCCGTCGCCGTCGCCGTCGTGCCGCGCCGGTTATAACGTCCTAACTATAGGTATATACCGTAGAATATATAGAATATAATATATATATAATATATGACTCGTTCGACTCGAACTTTTAATATCACTAAGCTTTTGTTATATCAGATTATTATATTACATACGTAGGTAAATTCGGCATATAGTATACATATACAGGAAGGAAATAATCGTGAAATATATATATAATATAAATATATAAACCCAGTATTGGTATATGTATAGGTATAACTGAAACAGGATATATACGAGGCTGACGACAGACAGCAGGTGGTTGTAAAACGTTTTACCGGATGTGAGGCGAACGGCACGCCGTTTCCTGTGTACGTGGGATTAAAGACTGGTATAATATATAGGTATAGTTCGTCAATAGAATGTTCACCCAACCGCGGCTTTTATATATACCGTGAAACAACCATCGGAATGAGATATATGTACCTATATAAAAAGGGGTAGAAATAAGAAAGGAAAGGATAAGAACAGAGAGCCTCAATATTATGGCCCCGAGAGAAGCGACCGTCAGGTGGCCGTTTTATCCCGCGCTGATAGACAATCGTCGCCACTTCCTTCCTGCGGGAATTAAAGCATTTACCTATTCCTCGATCCAAGGTTCCGGATTTCATTGAATATATTAACGATAACGATTTTCGGTTTTTCATATTACATACTATATTAAAACTGAGTCGAGCCATGAGAGAGATTTTTGAAAATAATTACACATTCTGCAACTATATGGGTAGTGTGCGGAAAGTTGCTGATTCTGGCACGGAGTTGCTCATACTATTTTTGTTAACAGCACGCGAGAAATCCGACATTCCGTGCCTCAAGATAATCAATTTGCGCACTAGTGCGAGAAACTGGTGCTTTTCACACGCGAAATAGACACGAAAGGTTGAATTCCGCGCACCGCGTTTTAAGAACATGAGTAATAGATCAATTTTATTATACATGGGCGCGAATCTAGTATTAATATACGTGTATGTATAAACCCACCAGCCGGCGTCGTCGTCGTCGTCATAGCCGCCGGTGATCGGCATTCTATGGGTTTCCCCGACGCCCCGTAGTCTGCCGCACACGTATGTACATTACCACTCGCATACATAGTACGACAAGAGATTATATACGTATCTGACGGATGAGGATGATGATGATGATGATATACGAGTTTCGTACTTTCCTAACGCGAATATGTAATATATATACCTATATATACATCTGATGCGGATATATTCGAGGTCTTAAGTCGGATCGAGTATAGCTCTCAGTAGGATAAAGGAAAGGATATTTTAAACTCTCACGACGAGCGCACACGTACCTACATAGGTATATACACGCGATAGCTTGTACAGGTAAAGGTATATCGGCGAGCGGTCTTCTCCTTTTGTATTTCTTATTCTCCTTCGTTGCACTGCACTGCACTGCACTGCACTATACTGCGCTGTTGCTGCTGCAGGCTTCGTTTACCCTCCTGCTGACTGTTCGTCTACCAGTCTCATGGTAGTATATAAGCTGCATAGCAGCATAAAGTTTCACGGAATATATATAGGCGGGTGGCTTTGTTCTACCTATATATATATATATATATATATAGCGAGCAAACCCCGGGCTGCGCCGTCGTATACATGGGGAATTTAAAAAATCATCCTGTTAGCTGATATCAATGTGATTTTTTTCATCATTTTATGACCATGGTGACACATGCAGGGGATAGTGCGACGCGATATGTACCGTGCAGAGACCGCGGAGCTGTGTCCGAGTCTTTTTAACGCGGAAATAAGTCCCGTTCGTAGAAAGTGAGATTCCTGGGAAAGGAGCGTGACTAATGGAACAAGGCTACATGGATCGGTACATACGCATCGCCTTGTACGTTATACTATAATGTACCATCTACACTATGGATAGGTACTCTACGTACGATCACCGTCACACGTGTCATTATTGTTATTATTTTATTTCATTAAAATAATATATCACACCTGCAGGCGACAGTGTGAGTAAGAAATGGAAAAAGAAAAAGAAAGATAAAAAGAAAACCTAATTGTATAAGCAAACCGCGAAGAGGAGAGAACGGAATAGAAGAGAACACACGTCCACACATTGTGTAGAGTTGCGGGTGGCGCGGAGGGGTCAAGTCGCAAGTAATCGAGAAACGCGACGCGACGTTACGGTATGGTGTTCATCCATCATTCCTGTCGCGAGAAGATTATTCCTCTTGTCCTTTTCCGAGAACCAATCAGCACCCGAGTGAACTTCCTCTCTCATCTCTCATCTCTCTTCTCTCTTTTCTCTTTTCTCGTGTCCTGCGCGAACCCTGCATCTCCCGTGCTTCACGTCCAAGAGGATAGGCTGTTATACCTGGAGTAGGTACACGGGGTACATACATATACACACGTCCGTTATACCACTAGCTCATGCTGCTGCTGCAGCGTCGTCCGCGTCCGCGTCCGCGTCGGGGAGCTACATCGTTACCACCGAGCCTGTATGCTGTTCCGCTGCAGCCGGTCGGGAAGGGAGGGAGAGAACAAAACGATAGCAGAATAGCAGCTAGGTATTCGTATACTGATGCTGCAGCACCAATATCCCTGCATATGTGCAGAAAAGAGAATTAGCGATAGGGGAGTACAGCACATGCCATATGCACCTACATACGTATATTAGGGTGCGTCGTTTTGGATGAACATTTTTTTTTTTTTCTATTTCTTCTTTCATTTCGTATCGTCCTTCTCCGCAACTCCCTGCTCGATTTAATGCGTTGGCATGGCTACGGGTGGTACGTGTGCGGTTCGATACGTTGCCTCACCACTATTCCTCAGGGCCAAATGCAGAGAAAATCATATCGTACACGGAACTTTCGAATACGAGTTAGGAATAGTGATCAATCTTGCGGGTGACAATAAGGACGTACATGTTATATGAGTTATCGACTATATGCGTGACTCGGACTCTGAAAACAGTTTTTCGATTATATTATGCGAACCGTTGACGATATCGCGATAAAGGTGGATATAGAAAATGAAGCCCATTAGATTCCCCGTGAAAAAGGTGGTATGCGTTTTTCGTATAACTTCCATTGGTTGGCTGAAAATTTCATTTTCTTATCTCCGCTACGAATGCGCTGCAAGGCTGCAAGGCGACTGAATGAAATTCAAGGCAGATATGCAACCGAATCAATCGAGATACAGGAAAAATGTATAACACCTTTTTTATGGGGAATTTAATCGACTTTATTTTTCATCTTCAACTCCGTTTCGATATCACTCATGGTTGACGAGATATCGCGGAAAAACTGGCATACAGCATCCTTGGCCGAGATACGAAGCTTTTTATATACTACATCTAGGTGTATACCTAGGTGTTCATTTTATTCATCCGTACGCTAACTCGACGTATATGTGTAGGTAGTACCTACGACGAGATAAATCAATGTAGGTATAGGTATAGCCAAAGTCAGAGACTGCACGGTGTCGCGCAGCTCCTACTACTACTCGCCTACACTAGTGTAAACCCTCGTCAAAAGGTAAACAGCGTGTGTTCTTTCGTGTCCCTATTCTGCGGGAACGACTTCATCTGACGAGGATGGGAAGAGAAGAGACGGGGGGGGGGAAGGGGGGAAGTCCTTGTGCGGGGTTAAGTATAAGGAGAGACACGACAAGACAAGACAAGAAAAGAAAAGAAAAGAAAAGAAAAGAAGAAAAAAAGGTAGGTATATAAGAAGAGAATAGAAAAGGATCAGAGGACAAGAATGAAAGAACAAATCCGTGGAATCTTTTCCTGCTGCGGACACATTCGCTACCTGAAAGCCAACCGACCATCGAACGAACGAACGAACGAACGAACGAACGCGGGGTATAAGAGAGTATCGTTTTTTCCCGGAACTATAACGTGGGTCTGGTTCAGATTGCGGTCGAAAAGAATGAATATAGTGGACAGGTATAAGCGCAGTATATATATATATATGTATATATATTTCTCTCTCTCTCTCTCTCTCTCTCTCATTTTCTATCTCGATACCGAAGGAGTCCCGCGCTCCTCGTGGATCCGAAAGGAATTTCTCTCGCTTCGTTTTTCTTAACACATGCACGCAAAGTCCTACTTTCCGCACGGTCTACTATACAGCCACCGAAATCAGACTTTCCCGCACGCTCTTACTTTGCGCACATTATTTAGAAAACGATTTATTTCATGCGCCAAAACTCCTCGCGTTGTTTCCGAGGGAACAAAAAAAAAACGGATCCGAGGTCCAGCGAGAGGCTGGAGGCTGGAGGCTGGAGGCTGCAAGAGGTGGTAGACGCCGCGCGGACCTGACTGTGGGAAACGGAAGATAAAGCCGTCCAGTATTTATATACATATATACGTGTATATGTCCCTCCTCGAAACTGTTAACACGCGTTCCGCAGTCATATACCTCTACCTTGACTAGATTATACTTATAGGTATAATAAACGTTATACACGTGTCCCGCACGTACGGTGGCCGTCTGATCCTCGCTACGGGTTTTACGAACTTGTCAAACCCCCCTGCAGCAGCAGCAGCAGCAGCAGCCGCGGTAACAAGCCCGGGGCCGATAAAAGGGCGGAGATTTGAATCGGCGTAATAGATTATTATCTCGTAATTTGTAAGATGAGCTTTTTTTGTTTTCCCCCCTTTTTCATTATATCTCTGTAACCGTGAATGATACCGATGTCAAGGTGAATACGAAAAACAGAGCCGTTGAAATTCTCGACAAAAAAGGTGCAGCACATTTTTACTCTATCTTGCGCCGATTTCGACTGAAAATTAAATTTCACACCAAAACCAATGCAGATGTAGGAAAAAATGTTCAATGGGCTTTATTTTTCACATGAAACTCGATCTTTGTGTCATTACTTAACGGTAAACGAGATATGATCGAAAAACTGAAAGCAATTGCCATGCATATTTCGCAAGCTATACTACGAACCATGCCGTTAGTTTTTCTGTACGATAAACGATTTCTTTCGAATTTAAACCGTACAGTCAATTGCAGTGTAGTACACAATTTCCTTTCACAATTTCAACATACAGTATATTATATATACAGTATGCAGGAAGCTAATCGATTCGACAAATTTCATTCTTCGAAATATTATGTACACCTACAAGGTATGTAGGTATGATATTAAAAAGCCTTTATCTCTTAATCGTACTATCGAAACGATTAGTAGGTATTATACTGCGTAAAAACAATTCCATATACCATGTGTGAAATGCATACTCATACCTACGTACCTAAGAGTGATTATAATTTCAGACGAACTCGCGTCGAACGCCGGGGAAAAACGAGAGTAAAAAAAAAATAATAAAAAATAAAAAATGTAATAAATCGATGGAAATTTTCCGCGTTATAATATGTATCATCCTTCTATATTTGGAGAGATATATATATTATAATAATAATCATATTCCAGGATTTTCGCGGTTGTATCCAGAATTTCACAACCAACGCGGTATTTTACATACATCTTATCGCTTCATGCACGATTCATTTCTTATTCTCGGTTTCCCCTGCATAATATACACGCGGTGCAATATATGCTCTGCATCGAATAGGGAAAAAATGACGAAAAAAAAACAGAAAAAGAAAACTCCGTTGTAATCTTTTTTTTTTCCCCCCATTTTTTCGGTTTCAGGTACAAGGACAACAGGCCTTACCCTTGGCCAGGTGGCGAAAGCCACTTCATACTTTACCCCGAAAGTGCGAACCAGACGATATACACACAGTCGGCACGGTCCTCGGACGCGGGACGTTACTCCTGCCAGGCACGCAACGATACGACAACACTCACGGGTCAGATCGACCTCAAAGTCATAGGCAAGTATATACTGCCCAATTCGGGTCCGAGTTACAGATTTTCGAAAAAATGTCATTACCCCGCAGGTATACCGAGGGACGTTTATGACTAGGTACGAAAATTGCAGGTCATATTTATACCACACCTGCAGCACATCGGTGAAATGCATGTTTCGTCCATACCTGCACTGCGGCACTCCGCTCGTATAATTTTACAGTTTAAACCTTCGGTATACATGAAAGACCCGAATTACGGCGAAACCGTATATTTTGAAACTCGGGCTAAAAGCGGCGCAGGTGTTCAAGTAGAGAAGTCTGCGAAGTTGTAATAACTATACGTGGTATACATAAGTACAGAGGCATATATAATGGACTAACAGGATTAGGACCCACGGCTTATGGAATCAGACTAAATTTATTCGGTCACTCTGTGCTAACTTTTCACGGTATTGTGTAAGCTGCTGCAGTTATAGACTGGGTTGGATGTGATTCACTCTTTCTCATCATCCACTGCACACACACGCACAGGCACACGGATGCACGTATTTGTACAAAGGACTTGAACCTCGTAGTATGTTACACATTATACTTACGTTATATTATAGGCCTGGTATATATCTAATACCAGGAATATATACGTCAGCTAAACTCTTATCGAAATATAATAGGTATTTATACACTCGGTATAGATAATACGACCGTGTAGGTATAATATAATAATATACTTATATACATCTTCGATATAACTCGCGCGAGGCTATAACAGTTTTAAACTACGACGTGAGGAGACAGGAGACTGGTTAGCAGTAAGTTAATTTAGGCTGAAACGATGAGTATAGGGTATACATGTATGTACATATATACAAAGATATAATACCAAGTACAGGTATCTCTACACCGCGATGACACAGCAAGATATCCATCCCATACAGTATACCAGCTATAGCCCCCCCCTATTTATTTCCGAGAAATATTTCTTACACCTTGTATTCTATTAGTCTTACTCGCAGTTAGTCAGTTAGTTAGGCGTATATATATCTGATGAGCATATATACATATCGCGATGTAATGCCGCTACCCGAATATCTATGTACAGAGTGATTCAGGTCAAAGTTAAGCAAACGATATAATTCAGGGCAGATTCGTCGCGAAATTCCAAGACGAAATTTCCTTTAGCAAAAATTCGTGGGACCTATAGTTCACGAGGTACGTAAGATCGCGGTTTAACGATCGCGCGGAACTCGTATGGGTGACACAGACGCGAGTGGTCGTTCTGCGCGGTGCCCTAGTCTGTGCGCTCCGCGCGATCGGTAAACCAAGATCTTCCGTAACTCGGAAACTATTTGTCCCACGAATTTTTGGTAAAGGAACATTAGTCTTCGATTTTCGCGGCGAATAGACCCTGAAAATATCACCCTCGATGAAAAATGATTGCAGATTTCACCGTCTATAGTCTAGAATTCGCTATACGATGTTATGCTATGTGTGTGTGTAATATATATTCGTTACAGAGAAGGACACTGGATACACAGGTCAACCTCTACCGACTTACAAACCTGTGCATAGGTACGTACAGCTGGGGGTAGCCGCGCGTTTATTCTGCGAAGCATACCTCGGACACGTAGACCTCCCTGATGCCAAGAACTCCGTGGTATGGTCAAAGGTTGGTAGCAATTTGACCATACCTGCAGACGACCACGGGAGAATTTTTCAGAACAGAGTTTCCAGGCAAGTTTTCACATACCCATACATGAATTTTCATTTTTAAATGTTTCTTCGAATCGTGTTTTGGCCGCAGCCGCGCCGATTCTAGGATATCTATGTTCTAGCTGTACGATCAGTTTTAGTGGGTTAATTTCACGGTACGTCGGCAATTTCGATACGCGTGTTACTTCGTTATACCGTGATAAATTGATACTTGGTACCAAAAAACAAGAGACTAGGTATACGAGCCCCGAGTTCGCGGACGGCTATTATAAACGATCACAAATCGAGTACGTTCAATTTCGGAAAATCCATAGGTCGTTCAACCAGATTGATATTCATTTCCATCAGACCGATCGAAGTACACGTGTAAGTGTACAGGCTCAGATCTGGCACACATACGTATGTACGTACGTAGCGAAAACCACACGGCGGAGTGAGAATTCCACTTAAACTTGCGGATACCTACAATAGTATAAACTAGTGTAGAGAGATAGAGAGCGCATAGTGTCAACGGTAGTGTTCAGCAAGGCTATACCGAGTGATCGTTGTAAGGATAAATGCCGTATCTATATACCTAGTCCAGTCTGGTCTAGTCTAGTCTAGTCTAGTCTTGTCTAGTCTAGTCTGCTAATGGGGATCTCGCGGAATGATGCGGCAACAGAAGAAGAAAAAGATAAATAAGAAGAATAAGAAGAAAGAGGAGGAGGAGAGGAGGGTCGGGAGGCAAGAGGTATAATTGTACAGTTGTATGAACCCACGGGTCCGGTCCAGGTCTAGAAAACCCGCCAATTCCTTACCGGTGTAAACCGCAGACCCTATGTTCAAAGATATTCCGCATGTATCGTTTGCGGTGATGACGAGATGGTTTGTCAAGATCGTATTGCGTCGATCATTTTTATTAAAGTCGTTATTGCTCAGCGGGGTTTTTACTGTAGGTAATTTCGCATGGTAGGATTTTATGGCGAATTGAATTCTCTACAAAAAATGTGAGCGGAACAAATCCCGTAAATTTAACGGTATAGAAGTTACAAGCGTTGGAAATTACCTCAACTAAATTTTTAGACTTTTTTGTTCGATCGATCATATCTCGATAACCGATCACCAGATTTCGATCGTTTTGGTCCCAATCGACAGCACTTTCTCACACCTAAGTCTTGTCCAAATTTTGAATCAATCGATGCACTGGTTTCTGGGTAAAAAAATAAACAGTCAAAGCCTGCTATCACAAACGATCTCGGCAATAAGAAGGTATTGCGGAAAAAAGAAAGGACTATTATGCTACATACCTACACACCTGTACCTTATACTCGGCGCGCTTAAACGGGAGATCTTTGATGTCTCGGACAACATACCGGCAATTCTTTCAGGCTCTAGCGATTCTGGAAACAGAGCTTATTAACGAACTTTGATGAAAAAAGGAGAAAGCAAAGAGGTCGGCGCCCTTATACCAATAGCAATAAGTCAAACTAGTTCATATACGTATCGACCATAAATCCTTTATTCCTGAATGGATGATTACCTAATAAATAAATTTTCTGCAATTATTTTCCACCAGGGAAGAGGACACCATAGTCGGTTCCTATCTAGAGATCAAAGACATCACCAGCGAAGACTATGGCGAATACATGTGCGAAGTTAGCAACAGCGCTGATCAGCTCGTCACAATGACTGCTTCGATTTCCAAGCAAGGTACAGAAACGGAAGATTCAGAGTGTCCGGTATTGTATAAAAATATATCTATGATCGGTGATCAATGAATACCAATTTCAAAGGTCAAATAATATATTTCAGAACCACCATCGATGCGGGGAATGCAGGATGGCTCGTGGCGAAAGGCTCTTCTACTCTCATCCCTAGTCGTTGTGATCTTGTTGTCCGCAGCAGCATTTTATACTCGCTTCCATTTACCCATCACCCTATTTTTCCGCGACAGATTTTCACCCGTCGAAGAAAACGGTGAGTTTATATTCAACTATTCAACGGTTTCTCATACCTATATACCTTTGTATGTACACTGTGTATGCATATACGCATAACTTTAACACAGATATCTTTGTCGGCGCTATTATCGAGCGACTATATTCAATATTCATCATACCCTATTGATACGCGCCACACGTCCCAGCCGACGAGACAGCTCACTGTCTTCTGTACAGCTATATTCACATTCGCCTTTACTGGGAATCGAATTTCCCCACGATGAACGGTGTTCGTGAAAATTCTGAGTCTTTAGATTCCACTTCTCCATTCGATTCTTCAAGGGACCTCTCCGCACTTTAGATCTTCGATCCTCATCGCTGCCTCGCTCCCTCCAGAATTAATAATCTAAAATTCTGCTTTCCCTTTTCTTAGATGGAAAAGAATGCGACGTGCTGGTATGTTACCACGAGAAAGACGCAGCTCTTGCAGTCGGTGTTATAATACCAACATTGGAGTCTAGGCATTGCTACAAATGCGCAGCTCTAGAATTATCGCAGCTCAGTCACAACTGTGAGTTCAAAGCTATGTTCCCATCGACTGCTTCGATATTAGAATAGTTACAATATTATTTTCGATTTCAGGGTCCCTCGAGATCGCTCCAAGGAGCAAAACCGCTCGTAGAATTCTTGTGGTCACAAGTCCTTCGGCAATTTACAACAACGCTTGGACCGACGCAGCTTTAACAACGGCGTTTGGCCAGCTCGCATCTCTCCAGTTGCCCTCAAAGAGGGTGATTGTAATAGCGCTCGACGATTTACCGGACTCTGTAACACTGCCAAAACCGTTTAGATTCGGCGATGAAAACGTTGACATTGGAAGAGTGGCGAGTTTGCGATGGTACGAGAAAGACGGGGCTAAGCCAACGGCAAGGGCGCAAAAGTTTTGGTCAATTTTGCGCCTTGCTTTACCTCCGATTCGCCCAGGAACCAGAAGATCGCAACAGTCGGTAGCCATGATCGTGCAGTCTAAGAATTGTAGCGAACCTAAAGCCAGATCTCGCGAGAGCCTTGAAGTTCTTGTTTAACATACCGGATTAAGATCTGAAAAAATTTATGTATATGTATATTTAATGTACATAATATGTGGGTAGAGAAGGGAGAGACAGAGAGAGAGAAAAATAGAGAAAACAGAGTCTCTAGATTTCGGTGAGACTCTAAGAGGCTTCCAAAACTTGAACTAAGTATAGATATGTGTCTTGGATCAGTTTATTTTCGAGAGATCGTTGATAATCGGATTATTTCTTTTCTTTTTCTTTTTACAACGTATAATATGGGAGGGTCGAGCGTGTGTTTTTAAAAAAATTTTATCTCTTCGTTGATCACAATTCACAAGAGAGCAGGGAGAGATTTTTTCCACATTTTCTAACGTTCATTATAATCTGTCGAACGGTTTTATAATCGTATTCTGTATATAATAATACCGAAGAAGACCGTATTAAGGGTACACACACACACACACACACACACATACACAACTATAACTTACTTTATTTATTTAGTTTTATTATTTATACTATAGAGCGAAAAAACGAAGAAAAAAAACAAAAAAAAAACATACACGTAGTATAGAACATCGTGTGTCGGTTGTATTATTAAATATAATGTAACAGTAGCCCGATCGTAATATTATGGGATAACAACATTAGATCTAATGAATCTTCAAATTTGATCATACTAGTTTCTCGAATGAGAAGATGGCGTTCCCTGATTTATAAAATCTCATATATTTTTTCATTTTACCAACTGACTAATATCCATTCTTTTTTGATTTTTTATCCATGTTTTTTACGCACCCAGAACAACTAGTTTTTATGAAAAACAGTTTTTATAAATTAGGGGACTAGGTAGAGTGAGATTCATCGTACAACTAGTTTTTATGAAAAACAGTTTTTATAAATTAGGGGACTAGATAGAGAGAGATTCATTTCTTCTAAATTGGGTTGCACGTCGCAGGTATAAGCGAGCTCAATATTTTATCATCATAGAATATGGTAGTCTCTTTACTATCAGTATTATACAATCCTACAAAGTATAGTATATATATATATATTACATAATATACTCTTGCCTCGTCATCATTTATATATTAATTATTTCTATATTCCAGCCAACAGTTGCGCGAGGCAAGTTTTAGGAGGATTATTATATACCGTAAATTTAGCTTGTCCGATGTTAATGCCTGGTTGTTCTAAGCATGAGATGGGTAAAAAAAAGGAGCAGATCTTTGCCCTTTCAAATCCCATTATCGATAATCTCAAACTAAGTATTTACACAGAGGACAATAATCATTGTGGCTTAATGATTATTATCACTTTCTTTCTTTCATCTTAGTATTATTATTATTATTATTATTATTATTATTTTTTAACATTGTATAAGGCATATTATGTAGCGCAGTTGTCGATATTTGATATCTATTTTCTATTTTTGTACCTAATTAATAACATTTACCATGTGTATGTATATGTATGCGAGCGTAAGTAAAAACAGTATAGGACAGACAGAGAGAGACAGACGAGTGTATGTATGTACTTAAGACGAATATCTATAACGTCGCTGTTCTTTATATAGCACAGATTTAAATTGCATGCTGACTGCGTTATAGCTGTAGGTATGTGTACGAACATTGTGTATTGTATAAATATTAAAATAATAAAGTTATTCTCATTTGTAAAGAAACAAACTATCTTTTTCTTCTTTCTTATTACCATTATTACCGTCGATCCGAGTTTTATTCACCCTGAAGTCAAAATTATTATCTATACCAGTCTGCATGACGATGCCCAAAAATATATTACCAGTCTGATTCCGCTTTCGCTGGACGATGATTGTCTTTAGCAAACTAAGCGAGTCTCTCCCTCCGTCTTCGATTTACCGATTCCACATGGATATTCTTGGCCGCCTTATTTCTCCAGCGAATAACGAGATGGGACTAATTATTCTTGGGAAAAGGATGAACGGAGGGAGATAACGGGTTGCTACAATCTGTTAGAGCTCTAAGAGCCACTGATTGATATCGATACGTGCGCACAAATGATTCTTGATCATTATCATATAAATACAAGTTTATTTTAAGGTATAAAAGGAATTTGCTCTTTCTTCATTCTAGCAGATCATATACGAACAAGTTCAATACACATGCTAATGACAATTATTGATACAATCTAGGGGCGCAGTTTTGTGATAATATAAGAAAGAGTCTAACTCTACTCCGATGGACGGTAACTGTTCTTCGCAATTAAAGCCAGCGATTCTGCCATCGATTCACCCGTTTGATCCACCATGCCACGTAGGTATCCACCTTCTTTCTGCAGCAGTATGTGCGGATGATCGTATTCCTGGGGAAATGAATGGGGGATATCGGTGATCACAGGTGCCTTACCCAGGTTCCGTCGATGATACAGGGTGTATTGTATAAATGCGTTATATTTACCACAACCAGACCGGCGTCCATGACCAAGACCTTGTCGCTGTCCATCACGGTGTTGAGACGATGTGCAATCGTGAGGACCGTGCAGTTTGCGAATTTCCCACGAATCGCTCTCTGTATAAGCTCGTCGGTCATCAAATCTACGTTCGCCGTAGCCTCGTCCAGTATGAGGATTCGATTGTTGCGAACAATCGCCCTGGCCAGACAGACCAGCTGGCGTTGACCAACGCTCAAATTTGCCCCACCTTCGGCGATGTTTGACTCGATTCCCATCTCCTTGAGCTCCACCTCCTCGAGTGCCTGCCACAGCGCGCTGTCCGGGTATTCGTCGAACGGATCCAAGTTGCGACGCAGAGTGCCGGAGAACAGGAACGGCTCCTGAGGTATGATGCTTATTTTCGAACGGAGATCGTGCAGCCCGAGCTTTCTGCTCTCCAGACCGTCTATCACGATTTCACCGCTCTCGTAAGCCAGGCGGAACAGAGCCGCGACCAGAGAGGACTTCCCGGCTCCCGTTCTACCGACGATACCGATCTTCTGCCGCGGCTTTACCACGAAGTTCAAATTCTTCAGGACCGTTGGCTCGTCCGGACCGTACTGCAACGACAACTCCTGGAACTCGATCTGTCCGCCCGAGGGCCAGCTCGGGTCCGGCTTGTTTTCAGGAGTGCTTTCCAAGGGTGGTTCTTGGTCGACGACGCTGAAATCACACACACGTACCTTGTGCTCCACTCGATCGACTCGCTCACTCGCCTGTACGATGAACTCGACTCACTCACCTATACTCGAACACACGTTCGACGGAAGTCATCTGATTCTCGAGCTCGGCGCTCTGGCGTATTCCCCACTGCAACGCCATCGCCATACCGATGCTCTGGGTGATGGCCAGGCCGACGTTACCCCCGGTCGCATTGAGGCCGGGTATAACGAGGAAGCTGTACGTGACGACGGCCAGGTAAACGACGCAGATTATGTCCAGCCAGAATATGAAGACTCGCGTAGCCCCCAGGTATATGAACCAAGCTGAGGAGTGGAGGTCCTGGTGGTAGTCGAATTCCGATATTAGTACTTTCTCGGCCTCGAATGCTCGGATCGTTGTCAATCCCTGGAGCGTAGCGTTCAGATGACCGAAGACCGGGGATCGAGCTGATGGAGAAAGATCGAACGTTCTTATTGATCGTCTGCTGCAGGAGTGAGGAATCGCAAATCGGTGAAATGTCACGGCAGGATACTCACTGACTCCCTCAAGTCGCTTCACGCTGCGGCTAGTGGCTAAGTAAACTCCGCGGAGGTAGTAGAATATGATGCTCATAACGGCGATCGGTATAATTAGCCAATAGTTCGAAATCGTGATGACGACCACGGTTCCAACAAGCGTAAGAGCGATTTGTGCAGTGTCGATCATCGCGCTCGGTAGAACCTCGTCGACGGAGCCCATGTCCTTTGAGAATCGGTTCAATATTCTACCGGACGAGTTGGTGTTGAAGAATCGCATCGTGGCTCGGGTGATGCCACGGAACATTTGGTCGTGGAGACGCTTCGACGCCTGCATGCAGACGGTGTAGAACGAGAAGGAACGGACTAGGGTCAGTATTACCGTCCCAAACACCAAGCTGCTGTACAGGTACAGGGAGATCTCACGCGAGAATATACTGTCCCATTCGTCTAATGACACCTGCGGATGAACGTGCGGAATAACGTCCGGTCGACGATGCGACGAGAATTCTCGTCACGCATGAACGTATTCATATACTCACGAATCTCTCCTCCAGGTCCACCCATATGGAAATAAACATGTCAGTGCCGCTTCCCAATATTTGACTGAGAAAAACTAGCCCCATTATGATGGCCAAGATGCACCAGTTCGCACCAGCTCGGAAGTAATCGATGTATACTTTGCTTGCGACACTGCCGGTGCTACGTGCCTCAGCCACCTGCGGAATAGAGACGCGAATCGGTTGGGAGCCGGGGTGAACATAATCGCGATTTTTCGATCAATTTATAGGGCAAGCTGTTCGTACCTCTGTTGGGCCTTCTATCTCTTCCTCGAAGTCGTCCATTTTCACCGAATTCCCAGACCTGACGCTGCTGTGACGCGATAGTCTGCTCATCTGTCGTTGTGTTTTCGGCTTATTCTCGTCCACTGGTTCCAAAAGCCGGCCTAGGTCTAGTCCGGAAGCCTGAAGCTCGTTCCAGGTTCTGGAAATTGTTGCATGCGCATCGGAAACACATGTAGAAACGGAATGGAACAGATTCACGTATGAATTACGTGTCGTGTGATCGTTACCCTTGGGCCCGCACAGCTCCGTCCTTCAGCACAATGATCTTATCAACGTTTCTGAGATACTGTAGCTGGTGGGTGACGAGGATCCTCGTTTTTCCGTCCAAGTATCCAGCGATACACTGATCGAACATGTGTTTCCCAACGTGGGTGTCGACGGCGCTGAGAGGATCGTCCATCAGGTAGATGTCCGCGTTCGCGTATACGGCTCTCGCCAAGTTTACCCTTTTCACAAGAATCGGGCGTTATTATATGCCTGCCTTACGCACTCAGACGTACGCAGATGCAGTCTTACCTGGCCCGTTGACCCCCGGAGAGACTGATACCCCGCTCGCCGACGACTGTCTTATCTCCGTACGGGAACAGGGTGAAATCTCTCTTCAGCTGACAGGCCTTTACCACTCTCTCATACCTACGCGGATCCATCTCATTTCCGAACAATATATTCTGCCTAATCGATCCGGTGAACAGCCATGGGTCCTGACTGGCGTAAGCGATGTTCCCGAGCACCTGCGAAACGGGCCAGTTTGATTACAAATCAATATCTACACCAGGGCGACGTCGACGTGTAAGAGATTCGTCATCCCGTCGCACGAACCTTGACGGTGCCTCCATTCAATGGCAATTCACGTAGAATCGCGTGCAATAGGCTGGATTTCCCTGAACCAACTTGTCCAACGATTGCGATCAGTTGGCCCGGTTTTACGTCGACATTTATATCTCGAAGAGTGTTATCCTTGGAGCTGTCCAACCATTTAGCCGTGCCATTTTCCATCCTCACCGAACCCTTACCAGCCACTTCATCGGCCTTAGTATCACCTTCGGTAGATCTTGTCGTTTGGGCCTCGTCATACATCATAAAAGTTTTCAGCCGTTTAATCGAGACCAAGACTTCGCCTCCTTGAGTAAGTGCTTGAGGAAAATATACCGTCATGGCTTCTCGCAAGATGTTGAAGTAGGCCGAGAGCATGTACACTTTGTCCGCCGTAATGTCATTGCCGAATAAAATGTACGCGACTATTGTTACGAAGAGGCAGAACCTCGGTACGAACATCGTGAAAGACATCACCACTCCTCTGAGATACGACATCGCTGTGATCACCTTTATCTCGAGTCTGTTGGCCAAGCAGTAAAAAATACACTGTGATAAGTCATCCCGCCCATTACTAAAGCCGATAGTTATTATTCTGCACGTACTTTCTGACCGCCTGTACCAGGTCACCGAACGGTTTCTCCCACGTGTACATCTTGATGGCGTCAATCCCGGTTATTATTTCGTTTGTAAGTCTCACCCTTTCGTCGGTTCGCTTTGCTGTTCGCATCCTGTAAACGGCTGAACGGCTCCCGAGAAATGCTGCAAGAAGTAGGAAGGTGCGACACACACACACACACACACACACACACAGGTTGATTAGTCTTCTCAATCATGCGGGACTGTAAGGGGTCGAAATTACCTTGCAAAGGTATGAACAGGAGCAACGTGACTATTCCGATTATCGCGGAGATCCCCACTTCCGTGTACATGAAATAGGCGGTGATCACCATCTGCAATGGGCCAATCCACAAATAATGAACGAACATTACGGCATTGTCGAACCTGTTCACGTCGTTCGACAATAGATTTACGGTTTGCCCGGTGGCCGTCTGTCCCAGTGCGGTCTTTGACAACTTCAGGGCTTTTCTGTATATCAGTGTACAG
Organism: Tenthredo livida; assembly: GCA_963992785.1. Lineage (NCBI taxonomy): Eukaryota > Metazoa > Arthropoda > Insecta > Hymenoptera > Tenthredinidae > Tenthredo > Tenthredo livida. The sequence continues at coordinate 40,645,251 of OZ023066.1, read as the reverse complement.
CATGCAATGCGCATTTTCATGCCCATGTGCATTATCGCCATCATGAACGGGTTCATTACGAATACTTTTAGCAAAGAGCAGAGAATTATGCCACTGGCGTAGAGGTACGCGTCCGTCTCGCTCATATCATTTCCGTCGATGCTGATGGCGTAGTATCGCAGCAGACGGCCAATCATCCATGGCTGGCTCACCCTGTGTGCACACGCAAACATTTATAGCGGAATAGATAGGGCCGATGACAATGCATGATCTCTATCAGCCAGCACTCTGAGGGAACGTGAAGATCGCGCGTTCGCTTTTGAGCCGACATTTTTTTTTCAACGAGAATGATTACATACTCCGCAGTCATTAGTCGATGTACATACATTGATGCGGCTCAATAGTCGAACGTAGGGCCGCTATCTTCGAAAAAGGGTGAACGCAATCAGTTGTTCGATGATATCTTGGAAACCGTCAATGATACCAAGATAAAGGTTCGTATGAAAAATAAAGCCAATTAAATTCTCAGTGAAAAAGATGCGACACATTTGTTCCGAATGTCGATTGGTCTTGCTGTAAATCGAGGCTGAATATATTCAAACATTATCATTCACTGTATTGAGACGAAATATGAAATTCTAGCGAAACCAATCGAGCTACAGGAAAAATGCATACCACATTTTTTACGGATAATTCAACTGCCTTCATTCTTGGTATTCACGTTCATCTCGATAGAATCCACCGTTTTCAAGATATCACCGAAAATCTAACTCCAAAACTTGCTTTTTACATTTCGATTTCATCCCAACTATAGCTTACCCAATAACTATCTGTCCGACGCCGACCAGGAGTCCGTACGACAATATCCTGCCACCGAAGCACTTCACCAATACCCTGAACAGACTCGGCTCCTTAACTTTTTTCCCACCACTTTCACCCTCGTCTTCATTTTTCCCCGGATTTCCTGCACCGTCCGCGGATACTCTCGCAGTTTCTGCATCCCACAACTTGGTAATCTCCTCGCCAAGGATGCTACTGGTGTGCTCGTCCAACGGACTGTACAGATCCTCGACTTCCAGATCTCGACGATACCCGACCCAAAACGTCGGAAGGACCCAACTGGGTAAAAACATCATATTATGTATTCATGCAGTTTTCCGTACACACCCACATAAGGATATGATCGGGTCTGGTAACTAATCCCCGTGATCGTGTCACCGATTTTTGGTGCAAATCCCGATCCCATTTTACTGGAGTTGTTGGTATCGGACCTCGAATAGGTATAATACCGTTAGCTATTCTCAATTACTTGTATCGTATATATTTCGTTTATATCTTATCTTTGAGATCACGGTGGATAAACGTATGTACGTGTCTGCTTGACTTTATACACATTTATATATGAATGTGACGTAATTAGGCCTTGTTATAAAATATATGGTGGGTGCAACTAGCTGCTGGCAGAATTATTATTCCTCGAATTTTCAACGACCGGAAGTCGTGTAGGACAGAAAAATGAATGAAAGAAAAACAGGTGAAACTTTACCGATCACTCGAATCATCGGTAATCACCGGTCTTAACGTAACGTGACTTACGAGAATGTTAGAGCGCTCAAGAAATTCGCTGTAGCCCTCGGGTTCTTGACCTTAGCTCGTCGTTCGTTCTCGTCCATGGCGATCGGTAGGGGTATTAAAGTCTGTGGTTTGGATCCGACTGTCCAGCAGCTGGAGAATAACGCGGATAATTGATTGATCGCAGGAATCGACGATTACCTTGTATATCACTGGGTGAATTATAACAACGTGAGATTACCTCTGATCAGCACACTTCGCTTCGGAAGGAAACGATCGAGTGGAGATACCCAGCAGGAATTTGGCCTTTTACCAACTTGGGAGCTTATCAGTTTTTAATTTAACAAGCGTCATCGAATTAGGGAATCTTTAGCAAGTCATTGCTCATGCGATACCTCATACGTTACACGTCACGCTCTTGCGAGGGAAGGGATACATTCGTTTTCCTTCAATTATTATTCGAGGCTTCAAACGATTCGCGAATTAAAGAAGAAGATTCATTTCAGCAACCGCTATTAGGGATTTGATTGGAACTTTAGGGGAGCCCCCAGGGGTTTCGGTCACAACTGTGACGAACGTATATTATCATGATGCGTGTGAATTACAGTTTTTCAAAATATCGTACGGATCCATCTTCTGGCTCCGATAAATTCCGATCGTGCAGTAGCTATCAAAGAAATACTTGAAGTGAATTTCGCCCTATCTTAGTTTATACTCGAGGGCGTAGGGTCTGACAGCTGATAGGAACGATCGAACACTCAATTATCGTTCTGACGGATTCATTTTCGCATTTGGTAAAGAACAATCTTAAAAACATTGATAGGTTTATTCATAGATTAAGTTTTCGTATTAAATACGAAAATACCAGTTCAATAATGATCGGGTATAGGCGTGCGAAATTGACCAACCTTAGACGTGTGGGACTTTCCTGGTCTTGTATAAATTCTTTATTTTCGTAATGGAATACAGTAACAAATATTACAGAATACTGACAAGCTTTCACGGTGTATAGTTTTCATTATTCATCAAGTTTCATCGATTTTATTATATTATATACAAATTTGATAAGTTCGGAAGTTTACCTATAATGCATACGATGTACCGTATAGCAAAATATTTTTATCAAGAGGATAGAACACTCTTCATACTTGGTTCAATTCTGCCAGCAGGAATAACCAGCTACACGGCCTAATCACTCTCTGGTACATTTTGGCATCGAACTCAACGAATGTGATATCGTACAAAGATGTAGACACAGTTATCTCTTGTCTGTCTTTGAGATCAGCAGTCTAATTCTTCCTGCGGTGGCCGATAACTGTTTTGTGCAATCAAAGTGAGCGCCTCCGCCATCGCTTCACCAGTTTGGTCCACCATGCCGCGTAGATATCCGTTTTTTTTCTGCAGCAACAGGTGCGGGTAGTCGTATTCCTGGAAATATATAAACGATTGCAGGTTCCTTGGACAATGTGGGGAGTCGATTGGTTCGTGTATGATTAAGCAAAGATCGTCAAAATGCGATTTACTTACCACAGCCGTCCCGGCGTCCATCACCAAGACCTTGTCGCTGTCCATAACGGTGTTGAGGCGATGCGCAATGGTGAGAACCGTGCAGTTGGCAAATTTCTCGCGAATCGCTCTCTGTATCAGCTCGTCGGTCTGCGGATCTACGTTGGCCGTTGCCTCGTCCAATATGAGTATTCGATTGTTGCGAACAATCGCCCTGGCCAGGCAGACCAGCTGGCGCTGACCCACGCTTAGATTCGAGCCACCTTCGGCGACGTGTGACTCGAGCCCCATCTCCTTCAGCTCGACCTCCTCGAGCGCCTGCCACAGCGCGCTGTCCGGGTATTCGTCGAACGGATCCAAATTGCGACGCATATTTCCGGAGAATAAGAACGGCTCCTGAGGGATGATGCTTATTTTCGAACGGAGGTCGTGCAGGCCTAGCTTCCCACTCTCAATGCCGTCGATCGCTATTTCACCGCTCGGGTAAGCCAGGCGAAACAAAGCCGAGACCAGGGAGGACTTCCCAGCTCCCGTTCTACCGACGATCCCGATTTTCTGCCGCGGCTCGACCACGAAGTTCAAGTCTCTCAGTACCAGCGGATCGTCCGGCCCGTACCGCATCGAGAACTCCTTGAACTCTACCTGGCCTTCCGGGGGCCAGGTAGCATCGGGCTTGTTTTCGGGCGTGCTCTCCAACGATGGTTCTTGGTCAACGACACTGAAATCGCAGAAATATCTCACTACGTGCAGGATATGCCATTTCGACTCGTGGTGGGTCCTGAAACTCGTACCTGTACTCGAGAACACGCTCGACAGAAGTCATCTGATTCTCGAGCTCGGCACTCTGTCGCATTCCCCACTGGAACATACCCGTCAGACTGATACTCTGAGTGATCGCAAGACCGACGTTACCACCGGTCGAATCTTGGCCGGGTATTACGAGAAAGCTGAAGGCCACAAGGGCTATGTAAATGACGCAAATGAAGTCGAGCCAGAATATGAAGACTCGTGTGGACCCCAAGAATATGAACCAGGCTGAAGAATGGAGATCCTGGTGATGGTCGAACTCCTTCGCTAGTACCTCTCCCGCTTCGAATGCTCGAATCGTCGTCAATCCCTGAAGCGTAGCGTTCAGATGGCTGAAGACCGGGGATCGAGCTGTAAGAGAAGCGTTAAACGTTCGTTTGTCATCATCAGGTGCGAGTGAATGATGAAAGGGGGTTGAACCTATACTACTGACTGATTCCCTCGAGACGTTTTACGCTGCGGCTGGTCGCCAGGTAGACTACCCGGATGTAGTAAAACACAACGCCGACGACGACGGTGGGTATCATCAGCCAAGGACTCGATATGCCGATGACGATGATTATTCCGAGTAGTCCAAGAGCGATTTGCACACAGTCGATCATAGCAATCGGGAGCACCTCGTCGACGGCGCCCATGTCCTTCGAGAAACGGTTCAAAATTCTACCGGAAGAATTGGTGTTGAAGAATCGCATCGTAGCTCGGCTTATGCCGCGGAACATTTTGTCGTGAAGACGTTTAGACGCCTGCATGCTGACTTGGAAAAATGATACCGCACGGACGAGGGCCAGGATGATTGTCCCGACCACCAATCCGCTGTATATGTATATGCAGAGATCGCGCGACAGTATGCTGTCCCATTCCACTACCGATACCTGCGGAGAGTCGGGCGCAATAATTGCCGATTAATCGATAATGCGCGAATATACTTGCTCCCCACCACCCTGGCCTCAAATTACTAACGTTCACTTCTTCCAGGTCTACCCAATAGGAAATGAAGAAGTCACCGGCGCTCGCAAATATTTGAGTACTTAAGAGCAGTATCACTATCATGCTTATGATGCACCAGTTTCCACCGGCACGCAAGTAATCTCCATACACCTTGCCCGATACGCTTCCCGAGCTACGTGCCTCGGCTACCTGAAATACAATCGCAATCAAGGTATTATGCCCGAATCAGAACAACGGTTCTCGCAGCCCTGCAGATGCGTACCTCCATCGGCGCTTCTCGTTCTTCGAAATTGTCCTCCATTTTTTCAGAACTTCCCGACCTGACGCTGCTGTGACGCGACACGGTTCTACTTATCTGCCGATGAGACACGGGCTTGTTTTCGTCTGGTGTTTCCAAAAGCTGGCCGAGGTCCATCCCGGAGGCCTGAAGCTCGTCCCAGGTTCTGGACATGCGGTTATATGATGTCAAAGTCACACATGCAGATATGAAGGGTAACAGATTCTCGCATGAGTTACGAATTACAGTCGCATTACCCTTGGGCCCGCACGGCTCCATCCTTCAGCACAATGATCCTATCAACGTTTCTGAGATACTGTAGCTGATGGGTGACGAGGATCCTCGTTTTTCCCTCTAGATACCCGGCGATACACTCGTCGAACATGTGTTTTCCCACGTGAGTGTCGACAGCACTGAGAGGATCGTCCATCAGATAGAAGTCCACGTTTGCGTACACGGCTCGCGCCAAGTTTATCCTTTTCGCGGATATCGCAGAATCGGGGATTACTACGTGCATATTATACCTTCGCGCGTATACCGCGGCAAAACTTACGCAGATATCTTACCTGGCCCGTTGACCCCCGGAGAGACTTACGCCCCGCTCGCCAACGACCGTCTTATCGCCGTACGGAAACAGGGCGAAATCCCTCTTCAGCTGGCAGACCTTTACCACTTTCTCGTACCTACGCGGGTCCATGTCACGACCGAACAATATGTTCTGCTTAACTGTTCCAGCGAACAGCCACGGATCCTGACTCGCGTACGCCACGGTCCCACTCACCTAAACCAAGTGCGAATGTCATGTATAGATAGCGTTATATAGTTGGCATTCAGATTAGGATCAGTATCATCATCACTGCACTTGTTGCCACTGCTGAACCCACGAACCTCCATGGTACCGGCATTCAACGGCATCTCACGTAGAATCGTGTGCAAGAGGCTCGACTTTCCAGAACCAACTTGACCGACGATCGCGATCAGCTGGCCTGGTTTTATATCGAGATTGACGTTACGCAGAGTGTCATTTTTGGAGCTTTCCAACCATTTAGCGGAGCCGTTTTCCATCTTTATTGAACCGTTCTCAGCCTTCTCACCACCTCCGACCTTCTTAATTGTAGTGGTCTCGTCGTACATCATGAAATCTTGCAGGCGTTTAATCGACACCATGGTTTCAGCCCCTTGGGTCACTCCTGCGAAACGATATCGAATTTCTCTTTATATCTATCCGCAGCTACTGCATTCCGCTGATCGCTCTCACCTTGGGGGAAATACACCGTCATTGCCTCTCGCAGAATGTTGAAGTACGCGGTGAGCATGAAGACTTTTTCAGCCGTAACGTCATTGCCCAGTAAAATATAGGCGAGTACAGTTACGAAGAGGCAAAATCTTGGTACGAATATTATAAAAGACATTACTATCCCTCGGACGAACGACACTGCGGTGATGACATTTATCTCACGCCTGTTGATCGAATGGATTGTACACGATCTAATGAGTCGAAAGTAAAGAAGAGAAGGTAAAAAAACGAAACATTCACTTACTTTCTGGCCATCTGAACCAAGTCGCCGAACGGCTTCTCCCACGTGTACATCTTGATAGCCTGAATCCCGGTTATTATTTCATTAGTGAGCCTGACCCTCTCGTCGGTTCTGGTAGCAGTTCGTAGCCTGTAGACGGACGATAACTTTCCCAGAAATCCTGCAAGTAGGCATGCACACATCGGTCCATCCTCTTCGTCTGGTATTTCGTTCAAACTTACCTTGCAGCGGTATGAACAAGAGCAGAGAGGCGATGCCAATTATCGCGGAGATTCCTACTTCCGTGTACATGAAGTAGGTTGTGATTATAGTCTGCAACGGTCCGATCCACAAATAATGTATAAACATTATGGAATTGTCGAACCTGTTGACGTCGTTCGACAACAGATTTACGGCCTGACCGATGGTAGTCTCACCCAGCGCGGTCTTCGACAGCCTCAGGGATTTTCTGTATATCAGTGTGCAGCATGCGATACGAATCTTCATGCCCATGTGCATTATCGCCATCATGTACGGATTAATTACAAATATCTTTAGAAACGAGCAGAGAACTACGCCTCCGGCGTACAGGTACGCTTCCAGTTCGCTCAGTTCACCGCCGGTATTTGTGCTGTAGTATCGCAGCAAACGTCCGAGCAGCAGCGGCTGGCTCACCCTGTGGGACATCGGACATTGCACAAAAGTTTTGACCGTAATCACGCCCGGATTAAGCTTACCCAAGGACTATCTGGCCGATGCCCACCGCGATTCCGTACACCATTGTCCGAGCACCGAAGCACTTCAATATCACCCTGAAGAGACTCGGCTGGTTCGGTTCTCTCGAGCTGCTTCCGTCATCGTCCTCTTTCTTCTTCGGCTTTCCGCGACCGGTAGACACCCTCTTCAATTCATCCTCCCACGCCCCAGCTATCCTTTCACCAAGGATGCTACTCGTGTGCTCCTTCAGCGGACTGTAAAGATCCTCGGCTTCGAGGTCGCGGCGATAACCGAGCCAGAACGTAGGGAGGACCCAGCTGTAGGTGTGTCGGTATGATATGTGTAATCGAATCTGATAACGAATCTTCGTAATCTTAACACTAACGCTAAATTCCGGTCGGTTGTACACGCCGTGGGCCTCGAAAAGACGATGTATGTAACAGCCGGTTCATCGCATAAGTAAATCTATCTTATCTTCGAAATCGACGTGAAAACCCTACTACTCGACCTATATTTGCCATCACGTATAATTGCATGTGGAATCCTCGAAAAACTTGTCGCCGATTAAACAGCCGAACAGATAAGTAGAAGTGAGAGCTGCATGTTGACTTACGAGAACGTTATGGCACTCAGGCAATTCGCTGTCGCTCTCGGGTTCTTCACGTTCGCCCGGCGTTCCTTCCCGTCCATTTCTCTAGCATTAATATTGTATCTCCTCTGCTCGATAGCCAGCCAGAAACTAGGAGACAATGCAACAAATTGCTCCTATATTCCTCACCTACGATACTGATGCTCGAACATTCGAGACTAGCCACTAGATAACATAGACCATGTCTCAGATGGGCATAAGGATGTACACCATCCAAAGTATGATGCGCGTCATGTGCTGAAGAGACACTATCAGTGATGAACAGTGGTAATTAGTATTGAGTTATCACTCACCTTAGCTGAAATTAAAACGCCGATTTTCCTCGATCAAAACTAAGCACTCTACTTCTACTATGGAGTGAATGAACAACTGCGCGGATGGTAATCGAGCCGAAATTTTGCCTCTGAGTAAACTCGACAATCTTATCAGTCGTTGTTTTATAGTTCTAATGGGATTAGATATATTCCACGAGTCGTTAATCGAGCGATAAGTTTCATGGTATCAAACCTGATGGTTGATTAACTCGGTTATCTCGGATGCTGAAGATTGCGATCGTTCCGTTATGGACGTTATATGATATTTTCTACAGCTGTGCAGATATCAAGGCAGGGATCCAATACGTTAATCGAACAGCTTATCGGACTGTTTTTCTGAATACCGATTGAATTGGGTCACATCTCCAAGTCATATCTGCAAGTCATGCTGCCACGACACGTTATCTTTGACGCTAGAGAAATATTAGAAAAAATACCAGTTCAATAATGATCGGGTATAGGCGTGTGAAATTGACCAACCTTAGACGTGTGGGACTTTCGTGGTCTTGTATAAATTCTTTATTTTTGTAATGGAATACAGTGTAAAAAATATTACAGAATACTGACAAGCTTTCATGGTGTATAGTTTTCATTATTCGTTAAGTTTCATCAATTTTACTATATTATATACAAATTTGATAAGTTCGGAAGTTTACCTATAATGCAGACGATGTACCGTATAGCAAAATATTTTTATCAAGAGGATAGAACACTCTTCATGCTTGGTTCAATTCTGCCAGCAGTAATAACCAGCTACACGGTCTGATCATATTTCTGTATTAAATTATAATGCGATGTATCGAGTACAGTTATCACTATTTTTGAGATTCCTTTCTCACATTTCTATACTGTTGATGTACATTCCAAAGTACATCTATATATACCTATAATATTCTATATATATATATATGTGTAAGTATCGACGCGTATGTATTACAAGGCGATAAAATGTATTATTTTATTATAGTATATTTAGCACCGCTGCAACGTATCTTGGCTTTGTTAAGACTATTTATATTACGAACACGTGAGATGTGTGTTAAGTGAAAGAAAAAGAAAAATTAAGTTATTTTGATTTGGAAACAAACAAACGACATTTCCGCCGCTGAGAAACACTTATTCCGACAAGTGACTCTGTTGCAATCTTATCTCATTGCACTATCACATAAGCTGATCTTTGTAAATCTAACTCTCGTGCAGTGGTGGATAGTTGTTCTCAGCAACCAGAGTAAGTACCTCAGCCATTGATCTACCGGTTTGATCCACCATGCCGCGTAGATATCCGTTTTCTTTCTGCAGTAGAACGTGGGGGTGGTCGTACTCCTGGGAAAAAATAAATGAAACTAGTGATAACAGATATCTTGGACATTGCGGGGGATCGATTGGTTCGTGGACCGATTCAGCATAGATCGTTAAAACGCGTTATATTCACCACAACTGTCCCAGCGTCCATTACTAAGACCTTGTCGCTGTCCATCACGGTGTTGAGGCGATGTGCAATGGTGAGGACTGTGCAGTTGGCGAATTTCTCGCGAATCGTCCTCTGTATCAGCTCGTCGGTCATCGGATCTACGTTGGCCGTAGCTTCGTCCAATATCAGGATTCGATTATTGCGAACAATCGCCCTGGCCAGGCATACCAGCTGACGTTGACCAACGCTTAAATTCGAGCCACCTTCGGAGACGTGTAACTCGAGCCCCATCTCCTTCAGCTCGACCTCCTCGAGCGCCTGCCACAGCGAGCTGTCCGGGTATTCGTCGAACGGGTCCAAGTTGCGGCGCAAAGAGCCGGAGAATAGAAACGGCTCCTGAGGGATGATGCTTATTTTCGAACGGAGGTCGTGCAGGCCTAGCTTCCCACTCTCAATGCCGTCTATCACTATTTCACCGCTCGGGTAAGCCAGGCGAAACAAAGCCGAGACCAGAGAGGACTTCCCAGCTCCCGTCCTACCGACGATCCCGATTTTCTGCCGCGGCTCGACTACGAAGTTCAAGTCTTTCAGTACCAGCGCATCGCTGGGGCCGTACCGCATCGAGAACTCCTTGAACTCCACCCGTCCTTCCGAGGGCCAGCTAGGATCAGGCTTATTTTCCGGCGTGCTCTTCAACGGCGGCTCTTGGTCGACGACACTGAAATCACAGAAACGCGATTGTAATTCGAAGGTAAAAGAATGGCGAATAACTCGGAGCCTACCTATACTCCTGAACACGCTCGACGGAAGTCATCTGGTTCTCGAGTTCGGCGCTCTGTCGCATACCCCACTGAAACATACCGGTGAGACCGATACTCTGCGTGATGGCAAGCCCGACGCTACCACCGGTCGAATTCAAGTCTGGTATAACAAGGAAGCTGAATACGACGAGGGCTATGTAAACAACGCAAATTATGTCTAGCCAAAATCCAAAGGCTCTTGAAGACGCTATGAATATGAACCAGGCGGAAGAGTGGAGGTCCTGATGACGGTCGAATTCAGTTGTGAGTATCTCCCCCGCCCCGAAAGCTCGAATCGTCGTCAATCCCTGGAGCGTAGCGTTCAGATGAGCAAAGACCGGGGATCGAGCTAAGAAAAACAATAATCAAGTCCATGGCATCAATCGAGACTCGAATGAAGACAGTAGATGAGATACTCACTGACGCCCTCGAGCCGTTTTATGCTGCGACTAGTCGCCAAGTATATGCCGCGTAGGTAGTAAAACAAGATGCCTATGAATACGATAGGTAGCATAAGCCAAGGGTTCGAGATTCCAACAACGACTACTATCCCAAGTAGTCCCATTCCGATTTGTATACAATCTATCAATGCGCTTGGAAGTAGTTCGTCCAGAGCGCCCATGTCCTTCGAGAATCGGTTCAATATTCTACCCGACGAATTGGTGTTGAAGAATCTCATCGTGGCTTGGCTGATTCCGCGAAACATTTTGTCGTGTAAACGTTTAGAGGCCTGCATACAGACACTGAAGAAAGCGAACGAGCGGATGAGGGTGACGATTATCGTCACAACCACCAGCGCGCTGTATATATAAATGCAGAGATTTCGGGACAGCGGACTGTCCCATTCCACCTTAACTCCGCCGTCCTGCCTCGGTTCCTGCGTTCACAATAACCGGCGGTTAATCATCGGCGAGGATTTTCACCCCATGACTAAGATACTCACGTTTTTTTCCTCCAAATTGACCCATATCGAAATAAAGAAGTCGCTACCGCTAGCCAGCAGTTGGGTTGCTACGCAAAGCGCCACTATTGTGCTTATCACGCCCCAGTTTCCACCGGCACGGAAATAATCGCCGTAAACTTTTCCGGCTACGCTACCCCTGCTGCGTACCTCTGCTTCCTGAAAACCAAAACCCATTACTCGAGACTCGTATCGATGTGAAGAAAATCGGCAAATACAACGCCATCCAGACCACACACATACCTCTATCGGTGCTTCCTGCTGCAAACCCTCCGTAGTCGCGACTGAATTCACAGATGTGATGCTCCCCTGGCGAGATACCATTCTACTCGGCGGCTGGGAGCCGGATTTGTTCGCCTCTGACGATTCCAATAGATGGCCAAGGTCCACTCCTGATGTTTGAAGCTCGTGATAGGTTCTGGGGGTGGTCAAAGGCTCGTTCAAAGTACTAAACGTACACGGAAAAATGGGACAAATTCATGCAATAGTCGGTTAGTCATTACCCTTGAGCCTGCACAGCTCCATCCTTCAGCACGATTATCCTATCAACGTTTTTCAGATACTGAAGCTGATGGGTGACGAGGATCCTAGTTTTTCCCTCTAAATATCCGGCGATGCATTCCTCGAACATGTGTTTCCCAACGTGGGTGTCGACGGCGCTGAGAGGATCGTCCATCAGGTATACGTCCGCTTTCGCGTATACGGCTCTCGCCAAGTTTATCCTTTTCGGAACAATCGGGCGTTATTGTGTTGTGCTGCATAGACTGCACACCTTCGCGCGTACCACGGTCACGCGTACGCAGATGTCTTACCTGGCCCGTTGACCCCCGGAGAGACTCACGCCTCGCTCGCCGACGACCGTCTTATCGCCGTACGGAAAGAGGGCGAAATCCCTCTTCAGCTGGCAGACCCTTATCACACGGTCGTATCTATGCTGGTCCATTGTACGCCCGAAGAGTATGTTCTGCCTAACCGAACTAGCGAACAACCAGGGTTCCTGACTCGCGTATGAAAGCGATCCGCACACCTTGAACAGGTAATTATACAACACGTTGATTTCATCGCGTTAGATTATCCATCATCACACCGTGTGAAGCAGTGCACGAACCTCAACGTCGCCCGAACTCATCGTCATTTCGCGTAGAATAGCGTGCAAAAGGCTGGATTTACCGGAACCAACTTGTCCAACGATTGCTATAAGCTGGCCTGGTTTTACATCGATATTTATATCGCGCAGAGTGTTGTCCTTAGCGTTCTCCAACCATCTAGCCGAGCCTTTTTCAACCTTCACAGAACCCAAACGAGAAAGTTTATCGGCTTTTTCACCGTCTGCGTCGTTGTACCCAATATTTTGCGCCTCGTCGTACATCATGAAATTTTGCAGACGTTTAATCGACACCATTGCCTCAGCCACTTGGGTCACTCCTGTGGAACAATACGTCGAATATCGGTTCCGCTAAACGATAACAATAAATCCGCGGCTCGCCAGGAAAAGAAAAAAACGATCTCTGCGTCTTACCTTGCGGAAAAAACACCGTCATAGCTTGTCTAAGTATGTTGTAGTACGCTGTGATCATGAATACCTTTTCAGCGGTAATTTTATCCGGTGACATTAAAACGTAAGCTAGTATAGTTATGAAGAGTGAGAATCTCGTCGTGAATATGATGAACGACAATACTACACCCCGGATGTAGGACGTGGCTGTGATCACATTTATCTCACGCCTGCAGTCGACATAAAGAGAGAGAGAGAGAGAGAGAGGAAAGAAAGATCCATGAATTATAAGTCGTCGTATACACATCATCATCTTTCCTCAAGTTTAACTTACTTTCTCGCCCGTTCAACGAGATCGCCGAACGGCTTCTCCCATGTGTACATTTTGATGGCTTGAATCCCGGTTATTATCTCGTTGGTCAGCCGCACTCTCTCGTCGGTTCTTATCGCCGTTCGCAGCCTCAGAACTGAGGAACGTTTACCCAAGAATCCTGCACGCATACGCGTTGTTAAAATCGTCATTTCGATGGCCACATACATGCTAACTGAGTGAATAGCACAATTTTCTGAAACCCACCTTGCAGCGGTATGAACATGAGCAAGGAGGCGACACCGATTATAGCCGATACTCCGACCTCTTTGTACATGAAGTAAGTGATGATTATCGACTCCAACGGTCCGATCCACAAATAATGAAGGAATATTATAGCAACGTCGAACCTATTTACGTCGTTTGACAGCAAATTAACTGCTTGACCAATGGTCGTCTCGCCCAACGCTGTCTTCGACAACTTTAACGCCTTTCTGTATATCAGTGTGCAACATGCGATTCGCATCTTCATACCCATGTGCAGTATAGCCATCATGTACGGGTGTATTACGATCACGTTTATCGCCGAACAAAGTACCACGCCAAGAGCGTACAGGTACGCCTCAGTCGTTGTTATCTCGCCGTTGTTATTGGCGCTAAAAAATCGCAGCAAACGTCCGAGCAGCATGGGCTGGGTCACCCTGTAGTATAAGTAGTAGAATACACAAAGGAGCTGTGACACAGTGCAATTTCGTGTGCCGTTTAACAGCATAGCTATAGATTATTTTTACATGAATCAAATCAACGGGGTTTTCTCCACGCGTTTAATTAACGGACAATTTTGTGCTGACTGGGTAATGGTAATTGGACACGGGTAATGGCTAGATCTTGCACGCCTCGCCGAGCGTGGAATCGAATTTCAAACCGATTCTATTCGAGGATGATTAAACAAGACAGGAAAAAAATTGGGGAACCGGGTTGGAGGTCCGAATTTTCAACTCGAAACGGAGGACTTGACGATCTGACTGTATCATCGCCGTCTTGTACGACCTGCACCACGTTATCGAGGGTGTTATTCGACCCGGAAACTCCACGATGATAGTTTACCTCCTGACTGAAGTAGTTTTATATACACTTCAAAGTACACGCGGTCTGATACCATATTGCCGTGTATCAAGGGGGAAGCTTTGTGATACCTATAACATAGCTGTGCACACACACACGTATATCTCACCTTAGGAATATCTCGAGAAAGGCGAGTACGATTCCGTACATCATTACCCGAGGACCGAAGCACCCTATCAAAACCCGAAGCAGACTGGGCTTCGGTGTTTTGACCGTAACGTTTTTACCCTTGTCTTCGTTCTTCTGTGAATCAATAATATCGTCGGCAGATTTTCGCGACAATTCATTATCCCATGCTGTTGATATCTTGGTACCGAGTATACTGCTCGTGTGTTCATCGAGAGGACTGTAGAGATCATCGACCTCCAGATCTCGACGATATCCAACCCAAAACGTACGGAGGAACCAGCTGGTTTTAGCAAAATTAAATTCAACTTCGTATTTGGGTATGATACCTAGATCGCGTAAATTCATACGACGATATTTTATACCAATTAACTTCTGACTCACGTGAATGTAAGAGCGCTAAGTAAATTGGCCGATTCTCGCGGGTTGTTCACCCTCTTTCGCTGCTCTTTTCCGTCCATTATATACCATCAGCTTTAACGATTATTGTCTAACCTGTGGCAATTAATTATTTATAGATTACGTTCACCGCGTCTGCTGCGATGGTACGCGACTTGCATTTCAATTTGTTAAGAAAACTCGTCAGACTTTTCGCTAGCGTGCAATTGGATGTCGTCGTAGAACGAATAAGATCTTGACAATTCGTCAGCAAGTGCACGTCACAATATAATGCATACGTATCCGTCGTCTGGGACTTTTATAGATAATTATATCGCAATATACTTCCTCATGCGTACACCATGCACACGAGACCGGCTAACGCGGTGCTATCAGTGCAGATAAGAAGATAACGCGAAGTGTGTTCAAGTGCGCGTGTGCTGCGTATAGCTTGGATAACTCTGGAATCAGGATTGTACGTTTAATACAATAACGCAACGTGTTTACCCGTAAGTACGGTTGTAGATCACCGAGGTGAAATATATAATTCTACTTTGGTGTATTGTGAAATTTGTCGTTAAACACCGGGGATATATTCGTCTCGTCAGAATATTATCAATTGGGACAAGCTAAGGGTAACGTATACTCGGCACTCGGCAGCGATGAATTATTTTATTGCGAATTTATAACAATATTTGCACAAGTATTTTCAGACAAAAAACGCAGAACAGTTGTGGTCCAAATAGAAGTACACTACGATCTCTGTGTTTGAACGAGATTATCTTCAGCAATGTGAGACGTAACATATTGCGGTATACTATATTTAACCAATATACAAGCAGTACACGGTGTAATACAAAAAAAGTAGAAGAAAAAATAACGCGGTTCTATCCAGTAGTTTAATCATGCGTAATAATAAAGAGCGTGCAATACATCCGTCCGCGATGTTTCAACACAGCCGCAGGGGGGAATCACGCGCGCGTGAGAGTTATCTTAGAATCGTCAATTATTCTGCCGCTGTAATCTTCATCAATTGCAGAGCGCACCCAGCTATGCATCGTGTGTACTTTCATGCGAATTAAAATTGGAAAAATGACTGGTAATCGGTAGAACGATTTTTTTTTTCTTCTACAAGCCCGCATAATATTAACGCAGCTATTATCAACGGATGCGTATAAAAATATACATTGAACAGCAGCGCGTAGGTATAATGTACTATACCTACTACAGATATACCGTTCGAAAAAAATCCATATCGCCAAAAGCTATCTAGCTAGCTTGTGTTTGTTTAGAGATGCCTTACACATGGTGATATAATATATCTATAGCTAGAACTTGATTTCGGAACCGAGTAGCCTACGCAGTCCGTGGCATGCGGCGTGCCAAATATCAGAGTCAGATGAAAATCTATAATGATTGTCTCGCGCCGCATAGTCGCGTCATTGCATATGCAATGTGCGTTGATGCAGACGACGGAGGAGTCGAGCCGTTGCAGGGATCCAGCCTTATTTTGAGAAACGGCACAACGTGGCCATGTTCCTTTTTTTTTCTCGCCAATTCTCAGTTCTGGGAATATTACGTTTCTCGTGTTACGCGTTTTATATTATATACGCAAGTTTCGCTTTCCGACATGGTGCTAGTTTAGACGTTACACAGTGTACGTGTTTAACATATTCGTATAAACCGGGACATTGTACTCACTACTTTGTTCGTATGTTATTCAATTGAATATAATATAAGTTCTATTTGAATAGACGATCGTCTGCATACCGAAGACACTTGCTTTGAAATACACTGTAGAACAAAAACAAACAAAAAAAACAAAAGACTCACATGTACACCCTACATTCGTCGTAGGCCCCGGCCCCGTAACGACTGTGGATTTTAAGTCTGCGATCATGATTATCTCGACAAAGCTATGTGGCCCGTAGTTGTGAGCATTGGCGCTATACTCTCAGCTGAATCATCGGTCGATCCTCGACCCGCATTCACACGTTTTTTTTTCTTTTCTTCTACGATCTTGTATACTACACACGTGCCACTGACTCGTTCGGCAAGGCCGTTTATTACCACGATTACGCTCAACCGGTAGCCTGCAGGATCAAAGTGTATAATACGATACACACACCGTCGAAAGTCGATTAATAGAAAATAAAGTAAAGAAAATAGCCGAGGTAAAGGGAAGAAAAAAGCGAATGATACGAGCAGCCGAAGAAGCGGAAAATCATCCGCCAGGATCGCTGCGGTCGAGGCAGGATCACGATCTGGCAAAGTTTTCCTGTCTCGATTGTTAGTTGGTTTAGTCCGACACCCAAGACCCCCAAAATACGTCGACAAAACTTTGAAAAACCCTATTTCGTGTGCGCAGAATATATCATCGTACTTTTCAGATCGCCAAGCCCTTCATTTTATTCATATATGTTTAATTTTCCATCAAAAACCTGCCGCGGTCCTCTTTACCAATGATTATTCAACAGTTTAGTAATCGTCTCACAGATCGCGCCACAGTATCCTTAATCAAGAATCTTAGGATAGTGTAGTGTTCGGTTCGGGAATCATGGTACTTATATGTATGTGTATGCATATCGCGTGAGAGTCGCGAGTGTGTGTCGTGATTCGTGTGCACCCCGAATCACGAGGAGTTAACAACATCAATTGTCACGGTACAGTTAACCTAAGTGTGTGTATACAACCGTATAACCCGGCTCTGACAATTTCTGATCAAAATCCGCGGCCATTCCAAGTTTATTTCTCATTAATGTCGAGTCAACAATTTGCCCAAAGCGCGACTGCGGTTATACGACCTTAAAAAACAAAACAAAACAAAAAATATAATAAAACGCCTACGGTGCAACGTGAGCGAAGAGCGCGTTACATCATCGTGTGATATTTCGTTCTAATATCATTTAAAATTTATCCTAATTCCGCTAATTTATCTATATACACCAAATATAACAGGTATGCATACATATGTTATTAAACAACTCTATCGCGGCGGTTCTATACTCGTGTAGTAGCATAGTATACGTATAGTTGACAGTTTAAAACGGCACGCGTTGTCATAAAGTGATCACTTGTCTCGTCGACGCGCGGCTCGATCAGATCAAATTAAATCGCGGGTTTGTGCCGTATACACGTGTGCATATGTGTAGGTATATATATCTGACTTAGTATAGTATGTAATGCTAATTGCGATCACGCTGCGAGCCGACGCAATATTATTATTATTATTATTATTATACGGTCGATTCAATTATTAGTGTATAGTACATTTAGCAATTGTTTTTTGCTCTAAATGGTTAATAATTGAACGATCGACGCGGTATTTGAGAGCCGATTAAATTTACTTGTTACACATACGTGTTATTTTACGATGCGATATTTTGTTAGATTTCTATTCATAGATTTTCGAGTTTCCGCGTTATGTATATCTGGTATAGTACATATACACACATGCCAAGTTCTATAGGTTAATATTTATCTACTGTTTTAGTTTTAGCAAAAGATATAAGCCTATACGATAGACGAATCGTATCACCTTGAGCTACCGCGAGTTCGGGTTATTCTTTATTCCTACTTTTCCTCAAGACTAGCTGAGGTATAGTGTGTTCGTACGGTACACATATAGGCGTAATTACTCGCGAGATAAATGCGGGAATGACTTTACTTTTCACATATTAAGAATTAAACGAACTGTTGGATAACCGCTACATGCCGTTAACCTTCGCTATGTGTTGTAACTATGTATCGAGTTTGCACGCTACGGCGTGTGGAATTCGCATGGTCATAAAAATACGGCCTTGACAGGTTGGAAGAAACAAAGACTGAGTTAAATCACATTTTTATACTCAATGAAAATCACCATTTTTTCTATCCTGTATATTAATTTATGAATGATCTCGTCCGCTGCGCTCCTCCTCATTCTCTATTCAATATTCAATTTATCATATTCTCTCAGCTACTTAATCTCTCTATTGTTTCACTCATACGATCATATAATATCTGAACACACCTATACACATATCAGTTGAACTATGACCGTTGAAATGCACCGTATTTAATGCTGTTTGACTACGCTACAGGGATGTTGTAGCGTTCTATATCGCTGTAGATTAGACATACATGCTATCAATAAATGAATTTATTGTTCGATTGCAAAATCGTTCTATTCTTGTTATTTTGTTTACAGATATCGATTTCCTTAATAAAAACGAAGTACGCAGTCATTTCCGACATGTCTTGACGCCTGTGCGTTCGACAAGTCTGTAATGGCATCTGTAGCTACTTTATATTCAGTTATCTCAAACCGTACGTATATTATATTTGAGATGTTTGTTGGTATTAATTTATGATCGTGACATTAGGTTCGGTTTAAATAATGTAAGAAGCGTGCAAGCAAACGACGGGACAATATGTTCTATCATATTGTTTAGTCAAGCTTATCAGTTCGTTTTATTTTATACCACTAATCATACGGACAATCTAGACGTACAATCACTGCTAGTCATTCCGTATTACAAAACAAATTTAACAGTAGAATTACTCCCATTCAAACTATTCCTTGTATAATTACGCAGACTGATGATTAACTGCTTAGTCATTTTCAGATCCTTTGAAATGCCTAAAAAACAACGACGTTACATCCATCTCACATGTTTCCAAGTATTTCTTCATTCTAATCTTCTCCCTAGTGACGAAAAGGAATATCTGAATTTTTATCGTCATTTTCAGATAAAGATTGTTCCAAACTCGTGATATTTTCTCTTCCGTTCTGTTCATTTTTGCAACTAGTCAATTTAGAATCTTAGATACACACACACACACATACACATGTTCACCTCACAGAGAGATATAATTTGTACGATATCTGGCGAAGCGAGTAAATACCTATAAGCAAAAAAAAAAGGAAAAATATATTTTAGATAACGTCGCTACTCAGTTATAAATTCACTTCAACATTTCTTATTATTTTATTACAGCTCTGAAACTACGAGGGATAACAACTGTGATATAGTTACTCCTGGAAGAGTGGTTTAAACAATAATTCTCTCCCCACAAAGATATACATATAATATTATAGTTGTTGTTTTTTTTTTAATATATACACAGTATTTCCAATAGCCGATGAAAATATTCTATCCGGTTTTATCCATATAGTCATTAAACAGTACAAAATATATTTATTTATTATATTAAATTGGATGTGTGAAAAATTTGTGCTATGAAAACAGTTTTTTAATCTACTATACTATACTCGCCAAGTGTTTCGTATATCGAGTACGAAGTGTAACACTAGATAATCTAAATACAACAATAATAATAATAATTAGACAATTTTTTAGTGCATCGATTAGCTATACACATAATATATTACCTGAAACAAACACACACACAGAAAAACATTCATAAGTATATTGAACAAGTTATACTTGTGGATTATTTAATCTCTGATTGAAACTACGAGTGGAATGCTACCCCAGTCGCGATATGGACTCAAGTAAAACACGGAGCACCCCAAATCCCAGAGAAAAAGCCAATGTCATATCCGTACTGACATGGTGGTAAGTATCACAAGTTTAATTTATACATCCCGAGACTCGTAACGCCTTTCGAATGTATTCTACAATCAATTTTTGTCCATTTTTCTTGTCTCCAAACTTCAGGTGGACGATAGAACTGTTCAAAAAAGGTTACAGGAAAATTCTGGCCGTAGAAGACCTGCACGATCCCTTACCCGAAGATAGATCAACCGCCTTGGGCGATAGACTAGAAGCGTGAGTCCCCTGCCTTTGATTTATTTCTATCAATTAAAAAACGGCTTTCCATTTTATCCATTGTTCATCGTTACCTCACAGTCGGAGTCCATTCAATACTTTGTCTCTTTACTTCACAGACAATGGAGCTACGAGTTGAAAAACTGCAAAAAGAACGGGAAACAACCAAGCCTGTTGAAAACTATATTCCTTACTTTTCGGTGGGAGTACTTCTCCCTCGGCGTTCTACAGATTTTAAACGAATTCGTCATACGGTAAGTTTGCCGACTTCAAATTTAGAGCAATGAAATTTACACTTGAAAAATAATACCTTCCATCAACAGATTGGGCACTCCGATACTGCTAGGTGGCTTGCTGCGTTATTTCAAACCACGAACGACCGTATCGTACGAAGAAGCTCTCTACTATGCAGGGGGTATCACCTTGGCCTCGGCGATCAACGTCGTATCTTTGAATCAATCGATATTCGGAGCTTTTCATATAGGCGGTAGAATCAGAGTAGCTGTTTGCTCTCTGGTTTACAGAAAGGTGCGTTCTGCCTCGGAATGACTCGTCGAAATTAGTAATCTAATGCTCACAACGTAGTTCAAGAGTCGCATTTTTTTTTTATTTCTCATTTTTATTGCTTTACTGATAACGCAGAACATATTTGAACTGGAAAAAGCGCTAAATTAATCGTGAACTTTGTTCCTTCACAGGCATTGAGACTGAGCAAAACAGCCCTCGGTGAAACTGCACCTGGTAAAGTTGTGAATTTAGTCGCCAATGACGTCAACAGATTCGACCTAGTTTCCATATTCCTGCATCAGCTGTGGTCCGCACCTCTATCAGCGATTATTATCACCTATTTTTTATACCAGGAGGCTGGTTATGCAGGGATTATAGGAATCGCTGCAGTATTCATCGTTGTTCCTTTACAATGTAAGGCCCAAGTTTTTGCACGAGTGAAATTAAAAAGTTTGGGATACGTTTACCAATCGAGATATAAGGAAAAATTTTGTTCCACATTTTTCGTGGAAAATTTGATAGACTTCAGTTTTCATATCCATCCTTATCTTCATATCGTTGACGGTTACCGAGATATGATCGAAGAACTGGTTGCGAGCAACTCTTTAACAAGATTATCTATCATTACTTAATCAACTCGATGAATACGCCTCTCGCCTATATCACTAATGTTTTATTTTCTATCCATTTTTTCCATCCAGCTTACCTCGGCAAGCTCTCGTCTAAATTCAGGCTTCAAACGGCGCTGAAAACTGACGAGCGAGTCCAGCTTATGGATGAGATAATATCAGGCGTTCAAGTGATAAAAATGTACGCATGGGAAAAACCGTTTTGTGCGATGATAGAACTGGCCAGAAGACTCGAGTTGCGAATAGTAACGAAGACCTCCTACATCAGGGGAATTTACATGTCTTTCAATCTTTTCACAACGAGAATGGCCCTGTTCAGTACAGTCATATCGATAGTTTTACTTGGCGATAAGCTCGCCGCGGACAAGGTCTTCGTAATATCTGCATACTTCAATATTCTCGCACAAACAATGACGGGGATGTTTGTCAGGGGTATCGCAGAGACCGCCGAATGCATGGTGGCGGTCAGAAGACTTCAGTACTTTATGATGTACGACGAATTCAAGAGACTTGGTGGCTCCGGAAAATCAAACGGCTCTCAGCTATCCGTCTATAATTCAACCCGCGAATCTATGCAGAGCGTTAACCAACCGCCAAAGTCTGAGCTTCCCTACATAGACGATGACGACGATAATTACACCAAGGAAAAACCGAACGGTTTGAACGTACTGGCAAGCGATCTTCTCAAGGAAGCCGACCTTGCGAATGGTCAGTGATCGAGATACCCATCGCCCTTGTCTTATTTTTTCTTCGAAATTTATAACTTTGAAACATTTCAGGCATGGTGAACGGTAAGACGGACAAGAAACCCCCGTCCAAAGAGCCATGGGCAGTTAAACTGGTGAACGCGACGGCAAAATGGGACATCGGTCACCCAGAAAACACGTTGGACAATGTAAACGTGCTCGTGGGCAAGGGGAAGCTGTATGCAGTGATCGGGATGGTCGGAGCTGGCAAAAGTTCACTGCTATCAGTTCTCCTGGGCGAGTTGCCTCTCTCAGAAAGCCGGGAACCGAGCGAAGTGCGAGTAGTCGGTGGCCTGAGTTACGCAGGCCAAGAAGCCTGGGTATTCGGCGCCACAGTTCGTCAGAACATTATTTTCGGACAGGCTTTTGACCGCCAGAGATATCACAGGGTCACTAAGGCCTGTGCCCTGCTCAGCGACTTCGACCAACTCCCTCAGGGGGATTTGACCATCGTAGGAGACAGGGGAAGCTCTCTGTCCGGCGGACAAAGGGCGAGGATAAATCTTGCCAGGGCGGTTTACAGGCAGTCTGATGTCTACCTATTGGATGACCCGTTGAGCGCGGTAAAAGAACGATCTTTAACCAGTGAGATTCGCCGCTGTCCCACAGCCGGCACCAGCACTGAATAATACGCGTTTAAATTCACAGGTCGACGCACACGTCGGTAAACATCTGTTCGAGGAGTGTATCCAACGCTACCTCGCAGGTAAGACCAGGATACTGGTAACCCACCAGCTCCAGTACTTGCAAGGGGTTGACGCTATCATCTTGTTGAATCAGGGAAGAGCCGAAACGTTCGCAAACTATCACGAGTTGCTAGCTTCCTATCCTGATTACCAAATTCTACTTGGTGCTATGGGTGAAGGAGACGGAAAGGAGCTGACCAACTCGACGGAGAAGAGTGGCATGCGTCGTCAGTACTCTAGCGCGAGTAATCGAGTAAGTTAAGAAGCGATAATCGGAAGTTACGCATCGTCCTGTATCCTCGGCTCTAATTTCTTCCCCTCCCCAATTTCATAAAACCCAGAGCCAAACGCCGGACATAAGTGGCAGCGTTGACACCGACGTTGAGGACGAGGACGAAGAGAACGAGAGACTTGACGCCGGGGAGGGTACTTCACGCGGCACTATACACGGCTCAATTTTTCTCAAGTATTTCAACGCCGGAGGTAACATGTTCATCGCTATTACAGTGCTGCTGCTATTTACCCTCAGCCAATGCGCGGCGAGTCTTAGCGACTGGTTCGTTTCTTACTGGTAAGTGAAATGTTCTGAACGCTACGACCCCATTCGATCGACCTCGATCATCTCCAATGATGATTTTGCATCGGTTTTCAGGGTCGGCAAGGAGGAGTATCGCGACAGTAGAAATGGCACTGAATATTCTGCGAACAAAACCGAAGAGTTTACAGACCTGTTTTTGCTGCCGACAAACACCTACATGTATATCTACACTGGTATACTAGTCTCTCTGTTCGTAGTGGTGATAGTAAGGTCTCTGATATTCTACAAGTCGTGTATGCGAAGCAGTCAGTCTCTACACGATCAGATGTTTAGAAATTTGATAAGAACTACGATGAGATTTTACGACACTAATCCCAGCGGTAGAATTCTCAATCGTTTTTCAAAAGATATGGGAGCCATAGACGAGCTATTGCCAAAGGCTATTCTGGACGCTGGTCAAGTAATCATGATGATGTTCGGATCGCTTATCATCACCGCTACAGTAAGACCGATATTTCTCGTGCCTGTATTCGTGGTGGGTCTTCTATTCGCCTGGATTCGAAAGGTTTACCTGAAAACTAGCAAGAACGTTAAACGACTGGAGGGAATAAGTGAGTAGCGGGAAATAACCGCCTGTGACGACTCTCAAACCCCAGCCCTAAATTTTTAATCGTTTTAGCTCGCTCGCCGGTATTCACTCATCTAAATGCGACCTTGAATGGCCTGAGCACCATCAGGGCCTACGGAGCGCAGGATATCCTTAAATACGAATTTGACAAACACCAGGACCTGCACACCTCTTCCTGGTACATGTTCATCACGACTAGCACCGCGTTTGGATTTTCTCTCGATGTATTCTGCCTGCTATTCATCGCCTTGGTAACATTCAGCTTCCTGCTAGGCAGCAGCAGTAAGTTTGTCGGATTATACATCGGCGTCTTCGTCTTCGAGCCTTCAAACATATTTTACCTTTACTTTTACTTTTATTTTTATTTTCTTTTCTTTTCTTTTCTTTACAGGTTTCTTGGGCAGCCAAGTCGGCTTGGCTATAACCCAGGCTATGGCATTGACCGGAGTTATTCAATGGGGAATGCGGCAAAGTGCCGAAGTATCAAACCAGATGATGTCTGTAGAGAGAGTTATCGAATACACGCAACTACCACCAGAACCAAATCTTCGTGACAAGGCTATCACCGAAAAGGGCAAATCGAAGCCAGGCCCTCTCACATCGATTCCCAAGGATTGGCCTAGCCGAGGTTGTCTAAGATTGTCCAACGTTTACATGCGGTATTCAGAGGACGAAGAACCGGTGCTCAAAGGGTTGAGCTTTGTTGTACGCCCTGGTGAAAAGGTGAAACCGACTGTTCGCCCTCCGTCAACGTTTCTCGCTACGTTGCATTCTGACCTTCTCAATTCTTTATCCTCAGGTCGGTATAGTCGGCAGAACCGGGGCAGGCAAGTCCTCTTTGATCTCTGCCCTATTCCGATTAGCAAGGGTCGAAGGATCCATTGAAATCGACGACATAGACACGGGCTCGATCTACCTGGAGGATCTCCGTTCTCGAGTATCGATCATTCCCCAGGATCCTGTATTGTTCTCAGGCTCTTTACGCCGTAACTTAGATCCATTTGACGAGTTTCCAGATCACTTGTTGTGGGAAGCTTTGGACGAGGTTTGTGCCCTACGTTGTTAATTTACTCGAAAAAATTAAGCGAATCCATGATTCTTATTTTCTCCGTTAAATCTAATAGGTCGAACTCAAGGAGGCCATAAATGCAGGAAGCGGCGGATTGGAATCTCGGGTATTGAAAGGAGGCAGTAATTTCAGCGTTGGACAACGGCAGCTGGTCTGTCTGGCCAGAGCTATATTAAGAAACAATAAGATCCTGATGCTTGACGAAGCTACCGCGAACGTTGATCCTCACACCGATGCCCTGATCCAGCGAACTATAAGGACTAAATTTGCCGCCTGTACTGTTCTCACAGTTGCACATCGTCTAAACACCATAATGGACAGTGACAAAGTTCTGCTGATGGACCGCGGTCGTATGGCAGTAAGTTTGATGAATTTATTAATTAAACGACTTGTTTCCTCCTTCGTATCTTTTAAAAAAGATTTCAGATTCAGAGATTATTGATTGTTTTACAGGAGTTCGATCATCCGCATTTGCTACTGGAAAATGAATACGGCCAATTTACATCAATGGTTAAAGAGACGGGACGTGCAATGTACGAACAACTTGGAAGAGTAGCGAAACAAGCGTACGATACTAAGAAATTAAACTAATTTTAGATAAATGTTATCGTTAATTTCAGATTAGATAGGATTTTGATTATAATTAATATAGAAAGAATATTAACGGTCTGGGGACTTCTATAACACATATATATATATATATATATATTATATATATTATATATATAGTAAATGGGGGATGATGATGTATAGCTGCGCTAGCTTTTCAGCTTTCCATAATCTCGGTTTTTCGTCTCCTTATTTTTATACAAAGAATCTTACTATCTAACTGATAATAATAATAATAATGATGATAGTAATAATGATAATAATAATAATAATGCGGTGTTGTTCTTCGTCTGTACGTACGGATAGGAATTGAAAACAATGCGTCTATTGCACATACTCATGATAACGTGTAGTACGTTTGTGTTAGTATTTATTTTTGATCGCGGTCGTGCGTTTAATACTACTACTACTACCGCGATTTCAATTATACATATATTGCTATTAATTAGGTGAATGATTGAATTGAAACGATTCGTTGAGGTCTTAAATTCGACGAGTTCAGTGATAAATAATGCAGTTATTAATTAACATATATTTACACACACACATATATATATATATATATATATAAAAATAAATAAATTTGCCAAATGTATATGTACGTAATCACACAGATCGCGTAGTTTGAAAATTGAGCTTAGATTCTCATTTATTAAAATTAAATTTTTTCTGTTTTATAATTAATAATACAATAGTATGGTATAAATGAATACTATTAAAATAAAAAATAAAAAACAGGCATGCATGTTATAAATTTTGAATTTTGTGCTTAATTAATTCGCGACATCGATTTAGGGGGGGAATCTGAGCCGGCGTGCCTTGGGTACTTATATGTATATGTATACTAATACTGTGAAAATGATATTTTGTCAATTTTGCGACGTGTAATATCGATGTATTATTTTTCTTGGGTTTATTATTGTTTTTTATGTTATATAATATACATGATACATATAATTAGTTGTAATAAATCTTATATTATATAGTGATCGATTTTACTGCCTCTGTATACTTGTACATACATACATACATACAAATACAATAGGTATATATTATTTATAGTATATTGTTATATACCCGTGTAAATCCGCAGTCTTCTAGATAAAAGAAAGAAAATATATTGAAATGTTGGGGAAAAAAAAGAACAAAAATGAAGATTGTTTCAATGTTTATTGACGATAAATTTCCAATATATATTTCATACTATACATTTTAATACCATATACCCCAACCCAGAGATATATGATTAATAACAATACAAGAAATACTGTAAAACAAGTCATTGCAATAAACAAACGAGACAATCATGTTAAATTTCATTTTTATTTATCATTCAACCTGTATCGTACATGTTCATTATATCGTCGAAAAATGTCGATCATCATTATTAAAAGTGAATGACAAATGAAAGTTGAAACTCGTAGCTACTAGTTATGGTTTTGTAACTGGTATCGCCATCTACGCGTACATACATAAGCGGCAGACTCAAACTTGTGGGTAAACGTCATCCGGCGTCGATATTACGCGTTCGGTAAAGTTGATATTCGTGACGTGTCAACCAACCAACGGAGGCGGTTCTGAGTATAAGATACATATGACGTGCGGCGAAGTAGTGGGCTCTGCGTAGAAATCGTGTAAAAATATAGGGTGTTTGAAACCCGGTTGTAGGGCCTTTATTGAAATCTGTAAAAACCCACATGACGTAGCTCATGTGTAAAAAGTGGATTACAAGTTTCGATGTAAATCTATAGTTGATAGATAGTACTTTTTTTGCTATAGGCAAAAAAATAAAATAACAACAGGCTTCTATCCCCGCCGTCAGGCAGGACCATCAAAATGGCGATACATCACCACATCGCATTATCGTTCATATTTTACGCTATTATATACGCGATTGATACAACCCAAGGGTTTTATCTGCCCGGTTTAGCACCGGTAAATTATTGCAAGGCTGGGGACGCCTCGGAAACATGCAAGGTGCGTACATTCCCGATATATAACAAATCGCACGCACCACACATAGAGCGATTAATCATAACTGCGTGGCACTATAGACCTATGTACGATAAAACTTTAATCGCCCACTTATTTCCGTTACCATTTCAAACAACACCGATTGATTGTTACAGTCCAACATCATGCTGTACGTCAACCGGCTCAATACAGACGAGTCGGTTATCCCCTACGAGTACAAACAGTGAGTATACCGAGTGTGTCTTCATTGTTCGATGACAGCGACGACTATGAAATGAAAATCGTCATTCCTCGGTTTTTTCAGTTTCGACTTCTGCACAGACGACGAAGACCAATCGCCGGTTGAAAATTTGGGACAAGTTGTATTCGGAGAAAGGATAAGACCCTCGCCTTACAAGGTGATACCATATGATTTTCAGCCATTACGCACGAGTCGGTTTATACTTACGGATTATATTTACACGACGATGTAATTCTATTTACAGCTTGAGTTTATGAAGAACGAAATGTGTACCACTATTTGCACAAAAACTTACGAACCTGGCAACGAAGTAGACCAGAAAAAACTTCAACTACTTAAAAAAGGCATGGCTCTGGATTACCAGCATCATTGGATCGTCGGTATGAACGATTCGATCTTTACTTATTTAATAATCGTCAACGCCCACCCTGGTTACATTCATACATGTTTATTCTCTATTCTCTTTCAGACAACATGCCTGTGACCTGGTGTTACCCGCTACAAAATTCAAGACAATATTGCAAGACTGGATTCCCCATGGGTTGCCTAGTCAGAGAGACCGGCTCACAGCAAGATTCATGCGTTGTAAATGTGCGTTGAACATGATGAAACGGTGTAACCATTTATCCCTATAATTATATTAACGATCTCTGTCTTGTCCCACAGCCGGACATATACAGCAAACCGAAAACCTACTATCTCTTCAACCACGTGGATTTGACCGTGACTTATCACAGCGGAGCAAAGGAGGAATGGGGCACAAAGGCAAACCTGGGAAGAATAATATGTAAGTATTTCAAATATCTGCGAGTAAACTGGCCGTCTTGTACAATGCCTTTTTTATTCAGCTGTTAAGGTCGAGCCTCGTAGCATCCATCATACGACCCTCAAGGGTGTCAAAGGCACCCTTGATTGTGGGAATAATAAGCCGTTGGAGATACCGTTCGATGTTCCTAAAGAGAAGATCGAAGTAACATACACGTACAGTGTAACGTACCAGGTAATACATCGAGAGGAAAATTTTTTCTACAACCAGTTTGATGAATGGTGTTTGATTTTTTCTCTTTTTGGTTCTCAGATGAACAATACCATCAAATGGTCGTCCAGATGGGATTACATATTGGAATCTATGCCACAGACTAATATCCAGTGGTTTAGCATACTCAACTCTCTCGTAATTGTTCTTTTCCTTTCTGGAATGGTCGCTATGATAATGCTGCGAACTCTTCACAAAGACATAGCGCGTTACAACCAGGTATGTTGTGTGGAACAGATCTAGCTACGGTAAAAAACACTTGGAAACTATCATACTATACTAGCTAATAATTTTCACAGGTGAAAAAATACTCCATCAGCTCTTCTATACCTTTCTGTCTTTGTCGTAGCTCGTATTAGCTACCGTCTAATAAAATAGTGATTGTCAATTGTCTGTGTTTCGATAACGCAGGCCTACTTTCAGATAGAGTCAGGGGAAGACGCGCAGGAAGAATTTGGCTGGAAGTTGGTGCACGGCGACGTATTTCGTCCTCCTAGAAAGGGAATGCTGCTTTCGGTTCTCCTCGGTTCTGGGATTCAGGTCTTTTTCATGGCGCTGATAACTCTGGGTGAGGGAAGAAGGGCCCAATGTCTCAATCCTCAGCGCTCGCCCATTTCTTTACAGTCATTTTTTAACCCGCAGCATTCGCTTGTCTTGGATTTCTATCCCCGGCAAATCGAGGAGCTCTGATGACCTGCGCTATGGTGTTGTACGTCTGCCTTGGCACACCTGCTGGCTACGTATCAGCTCGTGTCTACAAGAGTTTCGGCGGTGAAAAGTGGAAGTCTAACGTTCTCTTGACCTCTATGCTCAGTCCTGGGTAAGTTGGGAATTAAACTGATAGTTCTGAGCCTGAAATTCTGAAATTTATCTCACAACACTCTTTCTCTCGCCTTATCTCACCAGGGTCGTCTTCAGCTTGTTCTTTGTAATGAACTTGATTTTCTGGGTAAACGGAAGTTCTGCCGCGGTACCATTCAGCACTTTAGTCGCCCTCTTGGCGCTGTGGTTTGGTGTTTCGGTCCCGCTGACCTTTGTCGGTGCATATTTTGGCTTCAGGAAAAGGGTAGGGTATTTTATTACACATATCAGCGTTGACTCTGGCCGCTAACTAACTGCCTCTTATCTTTATTCCAGCCTCTTGAACATCCGGTAAGAACGAATCAGATACCTCGCCAGATACCCGAACAGAGTTTCTACACACAAGCTGTACCAGGAGTTGTTATGGGTGGAGTTTTGCCCTTCGGATGTATATTCATCCAGTTATTTTTCCTCCTCAATTCGCTTTGGTAAGAAACACTGGATTTTTGTGTATGCAAACTGTGATTATCGATCTTTGATGTTTGATCGCAGGTCCAGCCAGGTCTACTACATGTTTGGATTCCTATTCCTCGTCTTTTTAATCCTGGTTATAACGTGTTCAGAAACGACGATTCTACTCTGCTACTTCCATCTCTGCGCAGAGGTAATGAAATCGGGCTTTACCGCTGATACCCTTGGCGATGGAAAGCAACGCACATTTCTTTTAATCTTTTAATTTTCTAGGATTACCACTGGTGGTGGCGAAGCTTTATGACTTCGGGTTTCACAGCGTTTTACCTTCTGATATACTGCGTTCATTACTTCTTCGACAAACTTAATATAGAGGATGGTACTTCTACTTTCCTATACTTTGGATACACGCTGATCATGGTCTTCTTGTTCTTTTTATTGACCGGTGAGTGGAGGATATCGGATAGAAGAGAGAAACTAACGAGTAAATTAAAAGTTTAGAGGATCGACCGTTACTAATCAATTATTTTCGTTCTTATTCAGGTTCTATCGGTTTCTTCGCGTGCTTCTGGTTTGTAAGAAAGATCTACAGCGTTGTAAAAGTCGACTAGAACAAGGGAGCTGCGAGGTGTATCATCAAACGTCTTAGCTAACTACGTGCTATTACATAGCGTAGTTGGTATTTAAATACTGTGCGAGGTCAGGGAAAGATACATGAGTGAATGGATCCGGCCTTATCGTCAGGCACAAAAAAACTATCGCTGGTTGTCTATAAAAGACAACTAGCAAAGATTTATCGATAAAATTGAATACGCAGGTTTAATTATTATCGACGAATAAGAAAAAAAACCTATGATATAAATATAAGTTAGCAAGAGTTTTTAAAATTATCTATCATTGATAAGAAGAAAAAAAATAAAAAAATAAAAATGAAAAATTATATGTATACTGAGTATAGTTTACTGTTTAAGTACCTATAATAAACGAACTAAAAAAAAAAAGATAACAAAAAAGAAGAAAAAAAACGATAAATAAGAACTTGTACAAATAAATTGGCCGTTAAGTTTTTAAGCAAATTACATATATCATTTATAATTCTGCTGCCGATTATTACTTCGTTAAATTATCTTTACATACTTACATCTCTTTGAAAGTACCTACTTTAATTAAGCGGTGAAACAGCTTTTGTAAATTGACATAGAATTATCACACATAATTGTAATAATTAGTAGCTTGGAACTCTGTTATTACGCATTAATAAAGAGATTGTGTCGAGTATTACGAGTCTTTTATTTTGTTTTCTTTTTTTTCTTTTTATAATTGATCATAACGAGTTTACGAAAAGAAGAACAATAGATTCTGTCGTCTCTTCCTGCCTTTTATTGATAATAATTATACATGCCAGATTTATTGAATATCAGTTATTATAATATTTATATACATTTAAATTGCGGCGATTAATTGATAATAATAAGAAAGATAGTAGATAGTTTGTAATATTATAATTAGATCGCCGTTAGTACACCACCAGCAACCCGATTCATTTCAGGGCCGTGATGTGTTTATATATAATATTTAAAAATTAATCGATATAATTAAATCCTCAATTTAATATTGTGTTTCTATAAATATTGATTAATTAAATTCATTCATTCATTTCGTTTAATCAATGAAACAACAAACCGATTATTCAAACGATCTAGTATAGCTGGTTTTTTTTTTTTTTCTTTTTTCTTTTCTTTTTTTTCCATATACTAGCTTATTTATTCTAAAAAAATCTTCAATCGACAGACATAACGTTGTGTTACAATTGCTATAATCTCTTTTATTTATTTTTTCATCTCGCAGGCGAAGCACTCATCCTGTTTTTATTTTTTATTTTTATCTTTTTTGTATGCCTATTTATTATAGTATTTATTACTTCAATGCGACAACGACTTTGGCTCTCGAGAAGCTCAGCGTCAACAACTTTCATCTTTCTTTATTCCATCTTATAGGATGATAAATATGATATAAAGAATAAGCTGCGCTATTCTCTCCAAAATAAGATTTTGCCTTTTTTGTTTTCTCACAACTCTGTTCTACTTGTGTTTTTCTTTTATAATATCGAGTATAATCCCACGACGAATAGTCTCTCTCTCCCAGTCTCGAACGTACGTACGTACGTACGTACGGGGGAGATAGATAGTAGGGAATTCGTTAATGATAACGATGCACATAGTATAATGCGTATGTGTGTGCCCTTGTGTGCAAATAATCCAAAATCGAGTACCAATACATCGCTCGCTGTGTATAAGCGATATCTTCACCGTTACACGTATGCGATAGAGTTAACACGAGATCGACTCTACTCAGCCGCGCGCGTAGACCTGTAAGAAATACGTTTTAATCCTGAAAAGTTTGGGATATAGGATAGAAAAGAAAAAAAAAAAAAAAAAAAAAAAAATAGGACTACACGGGCGTCGGTGGTCGGGCGTCGTGTATCAAATCGATAATATAATATAATATAATATAATATAGATCGCGGGTCTGTATTAACGTATTAGATTGTAACTCAACAAACACAACATTTAAATAATAATAATGATAATAATAATAATAATAAACCGCTAACGCCGCCGTACACGTCGAACTAAAAACTAAACGGTCGCAGCAGCAGATCATTAATGGAATATAATTAGTAGCATAATTTTTCTTCAATTGGTATAAGAAAAAAAAAAAAGAAAAGAAATTGCTGATGAATTTATTATAGACTCTAGCTTAATTAGATCGTCAGTCTTGTGCCGTCTATTAGTCAATGTCGTAGAGTTATCTTCGGTCTCTTGGGGGGGCGTGGGGGGTGGTGGGGGGTATGGGGGTAGGGATTATTTTGTTTTTCTTTCTTTCTTTCTTTCTTTCTTTCTTTCTCTTGTCAACGAAGTCAACAAGGCTTATTTCCTCGGGCTACGCCGTCGGCGCGATCCAGGATCTCGGCTCCTCTCAGCACGCTTCATCTCCTCAAGTCGTCGCGCGTGTTCGGCCATATGCTGTCTCCGCATCTCCTCCTTGACGACGATCTGGGATTGTGAAATATTGCTCAAACAAATATTAAAAGAACGAAAGCTATTATTCTAAGAACTTTCGTAATCAGATCTACTGTAATCACCTGCTCGTTCGTAAGCGGTAGCCAATAAATGCAAGGAATCGCTTTTGTCTTCTTGAACAAATCGTCTAGTAGTTTTGCTGGCGGTGGTTCGTCCTCCTTTTTCTTAAACTTTCTAGCTGGCGGAGGAAGGTGAGCCTCTATCGGCGGACTCCGACTTCTCTGTCTTCTCTTCTTTTCAAGATCCTTTTTCTCACGTTCCTTTTCCTTCACTTGATGACCGCCGTCTTCCTTTCCCAAGTCCCATTCTCGCACCGTCGTTACCTTGAACATAATTTAGTATAATTTTTATTTAGACAATTTTTTACACCCCATCGTCAACGTCTCTGACAATTTTTTTTCTTCTTCTCTCTCTCTCTCTTTTTCTCTACCTTAGCGGCGACGTTCTGCTTATCTTCGCGAGCCCATACTTGCTGCCAATTATCGCCACCCAGGAGAGGCTCAGCTTTGCGAACTATGGGCTGATCCTTGGACAACTCGCGCGCCTGTTCCATATCCTCTTTGGTAGCGTATTCTACTTGTAAACGTTTCGGGTTCGAGACCGGCCACGATATACCGTGCAGAGCTTGTCGCGTTTCGAACGCCTGGTCTTCGTTCGAATACTGCGTTTGAACAAATGTTGAGAAAAAAATTAAGCGGTATTACAATAAGCTGCGATATTAGAATAGGTGTAGCGAATAAAATAGATATAGAACGAATGACGAACCACGACAAAGCACTTTGACTTGATCCCGTCTATCCAGAATCCATTTTCACCAATGGTACCCGTTCTAGAAAGTAGTTCTTTTATCTGGTTCAAAGTGAACGGTCGAACGAGGTTCTTTATCAGTAGTACATTTGTAGCTTTGGCAGATGGTGGACTTGGCGATTTAACACGAGGTGTTTCCTTGAGGATTGATATCTTCCGTTTAGCGCCTGTGAAAAATTCGTATAAATTGATTCGAGCTAGAGCTAAAGAAGCCGGAGAACAACATCCAGCAGTAAATGATCGAATCTCAAATCCCTACCAATGTGATTGTCGTGTTTGAGTTCGCCCTTCTTAGAGCTATCGCTATTCTTCGCCCCGGCTCCTTCATCGCGTATTTTTTTATCCCCAGAATCATCTTCGCCGGGCGAACGTCGCTTCTCGCGTTCTTTGCGCCTCGCCTTTTCCTCGTCGTCGTCCTTGGAGAGCCTCACCTCCGTTATAGATAGCGGTTTTGCCCCGGGTACCAAGGCCTGAAATATATAGAACGAAAAATTTCAGCCATTCGCTTTCGTATGAAAAGAAAAACACGAACGAGACATGCGATAAAGAAAAAATAACAAATTACCTTCAAAGAATCGGTCGACACAGTAAAAGCCGGGGTGATTTCAGCCGCTACCGTCGTACCCCAGCGTCGCTTACGCGGCAGACTTTTAACTTCGGTTTCTTCGGCAGCCCCGTCGTTCTCCTGCGTTGTAAAATGAACAGATATTATTAGACAAACGGTCTTAATAGTTTTCGGATGGTTTAAGAGACTCTGAATGCTCGCCTTAATAGCTTGCAGCGGCGCTTCTGCTACCCCATTTTTATCCGCGTCTTCTTTCTTGGCTGAATCATCCACCTCAGCCTGCAGTCTGGCAGAGCTGTAAATGAAAACGCAGTTGATTTAGAGACTGGAGATTCCTGAGGATGGGATCCTGATATGGAAATAGAACTTACAAAGATCTCTTGAGGTTGACTTTGGGCGGTTTATAGCAAGCGGTTCTGGATCTCTTGAGGTTGACTTTGGGCGGTTTATAGCAAGCGGTTCTGGAACCGGCGCTACCATCATCAGCCGGTTTCTCATCCTCCAAGTTATTCACTCGTTCCTGTACCTCCGCTTCTGATTTAGTCTCCTTGTCGCCGCCTTCTGGGTCTGCGCAAAGCCTCTTATCCTCGACCTTCTCCACGGCTTTGTCTTCTTCTTCTTCTTCTTCTACGGGCTTCGACCCCTCGCCCGTTTTCTTTTCTATTTCCTCCTCGGATTCGGGGGTATCAGAGTCTGAAGACTCGCGATATTTACTCCTGTGTTTTCGCCTTACTGTACGAGACGAGGCGCTGCTACTAGGCTCTGATTTCTGCCTCTTATACCCGTCCTCTTCGCTGCTCGACTCTTTAACGGCGGGAACTAGTTCTACAATTTTATCCTCAACTTCAGGCTTGGGCACGATGCTCTCCTCTTCCTTCTCCTCTTCCTTCTTCGTCACGTCGCGTTCCTCCTCTTCCTCCTTATCCTCTTCCTTCTTCTCCTTGATTTGATCAACCTTCTCGCGGTCAGCCTCTTCCAGGGCTTTGGAGTCCGCTATAACGTCGTCTCCGTTCGAGCTTGGCTCGGTTTTAATATTATTCTGGATAGTATCCGGCTCTTTCTTCTCCAGTTGAATAGCCTGATAGTCGTTGTCGTCGTCGTCGTCGTCGTCGTCGTCTTTCTTCTTCTTCTTCTTCTTCTCGTCTAGACGATCTAAGTTTTGTTTATCATCATGACAATCATCGTCGGACAACAAGAACTTCGCTGAAGAAGAAGAAGTAGTGTTTCTGGGCAGGACGTCGCTACAATGACTTACCTCTTCCTTGGAGTCCTCAGCCCCGGGATTCGAAGAGGAAGGATCGTCGGGCCTATCGGTACGCGCAAAGTCTCGGAATTTTCTCGACCTTGTTTGTTCCTCGGCAGAGTCACCCTCCTCCAAGTCTCCCTCACCACTTTCGTAATATTTCTGTGATTTTTTCCTAGACGAAGAGCTGTCCGACGCCTCGGACGGATTACGTTGTCTGCATAATTTCAACTTCTGTATTTCACCAGGCGATGCGTCCGCCCTAGCTACCTTCCACAAACAGCCACCCTCCTCTCCAATTTCAGACAAATTTTTTTCACCCAAGTTTGTCGCTTCCTCAACCAGGTTTGTCCCAATTTTTTTAACATCAGTTTCCTGCTGGTCCTCCGCTATCGTCTTAAGTTCTTTAATCTTAAGCCTGGTACCAGGCTGCGTAGACGCCGTTGTCTCCTTACTATCTACTACTTCCTCGATCTTAGACACAATTTCAACAGCTTTTTTTTCTCCCTCATCTCTCTCAGGCGACGAAGACGTTGCTCTTTTTCCACGCTTACGCGTCGATTTTCGCGTCGCTTTTTCAACCTTCTTCTCAGGCGATCCCTTCGATTTATTTCTCTCACTTTTACGCCTCATTGCTGTAATATACAATATCAATATCAATTCAGAAATTTTTCAGGTTAGGTTAGGTATTCGAGTTATTAGTTTGTTTTTTTTTTTTTTACTCTTTTTTTTTCAACAGATTATTTTATCGTCTTTAACAGAACGATCGCGATGGTTGTTGGCGGTTTGTGTATTATACAAAAATATATTGAACTATACCGCAAAACGTTGATAGCAAATCGTGCGAGGGTAGATTGAAAAAACCGATGTGTTGGATGGCAAGAGCGGGGAGGAGGAAGGGGGGGGGGGGGGGGGGGGGGGGGTAGAGGTGGTCGTATACTTACCGTAGGAAGAACGTTAAGCGTCGAGCTGCAGTGTGTGAGAATTGGGTTTATCGAATTAAAGAACGTTTTTTTTTCACGTCGTTTTATATGTGAAAGAAGAATAATAATATAAAGAAAAAAAAAAAACCTTATTTATCGCGTATATTTGTGTGTGTGTTTTATTTAACTTCAATCTGTTTATGTATTATTAAGATTCAAAGTTTATACTAGTATTAATCTTTCTTCTACTATTTTTATATTAAAAAAAAAAACAGGTATGTCTCTCCGGTGACGCTAGTTGATAATGTCTCGTTCCGTTGGTGTATAAATTTTTATTTTACGCATACGAGCTCTAGCGACGCTTGACCATTGGATATGTTGATGCGATATATTAGTAGAGAGGGGAAACTCGGGGGGTGGTGGTGAATTTAGGACTGTGTAACTTTAACGTCTAACTATATTTATCGGACCAATTAGAATTTCAGATATTAACGCGCGACCGTTGGGGATCAGCCATTACGTTGGAATTAATACCAGCGCGAAAACTTGGAAATCGCAACGGTTTGACATAATAATATTATCGCCTCGTGTCGAAGACGGAAGAGGTAATAAAATTAAAAATAAAATATAAAGAATACACACATAGTACGTATTGTGTATGGTAATAGCCGGCGTGAGATAAGTGTGTGATAATTTATAGACTACATGCTCGAAAGAGCGATAAGTCGAAAAAAGGAAGAAGAAGAAGAATGAGATAATTTATGCGGAATTGGTAGGAAAGTAGGTTGTCGCATTATAGCATGTATGCAATTTTGCAATCTTTTATTTCGGTTCAGATGGGAATACCGGTTGGAATATAATATTATGCATGTACTCAGTACTGTGAATTTTAATCAATGAATTTGTTTAAAAGGTAGAATAAATAGAATAAAAAAGAACTCTGATGTATGCATGCATGTAGCATTTATGTTTGTTGGTACAGAAAGTTAATAAACAAATTTCAATATCAATTGATATTACGCTACACTTATTTTGCCCTTATCCTTACTCTTTCTTTATATTTAAATTTGTATCCTATGTATAACGAGCGACGGTGCGTTTGGTACATTGAAAATTAAAGATAAACTTTGCGACGGCTGTTTATTGATAAAACACATTCGTCTTTCCTTTATTGTGCATAAATATTATATCGTTATACATATTTACGCAACACTTTGAAAAATATACCATATATCGTTTAGTTACATCTCCATAAGTATAGATAATAAAAACTGAGAGCACCTGTACACGCAGTAAACGACTTAGTGATATACGTCAGACCAAAAGGTGGGAAATGGGGGAGAAGAAGAGGTATAAAAAGATAAAGAAACTTCAAAACCTTCATTGGTTTGGGTATAGTCCTCCAAGATAGGCTGTTAGCTATTTTTCTCATAGTATATTGAAGACCGCAGGAAAGAAGTTGCAGCTCAGCGCGTCCTTCTTCCTCAAATTCTCGATCTTCTTCAGGTGAGTCATACAACTCGTTTCAACACATTCCGCCGATGATTTCTTGACAATATTCTTCGTCTTTCCAGGATCAAACCGAACAACGTCATCATGGCCTCCTTATGGCCCCTCCTGGTCTTCATTGTAGGGATAATCGCCTCGGCCACATCGACTCCGTACGTGTATTTAAATCGCTGCATTATGGTCTCTCTTGTTTCTAAAAGAGGATATTCAAAGTATACAACTCTTTACAATCATCGTGTCTTTTTTTATTTCATCAAGGTACTATTCGGTAGTAGCACCTCAAGTAGTGAGGCCGAACTCGGCGTATCACGTGGCGATCAGTACCACAGGAACATCGAAGCCTAGTATTGTCCGCATCGAGTTGAGCGCGAATCTGTATAATAAAGGGGGATACAATGTGTCTCAAACGACAACAGTCAGAGCGAACACAACTTGCTTGGTCAAACTGCATGTATGATCACCGATTAAACTCGTAGATATCATCAATTTTTAACAACAGAGTCTCAAACCAGTAGAATACGAGATTAGGAAGCGCAGCTCTTCTCTTCCACTAATATCCAACGATTTAACTACTATATGTATGATTCTGTTCTCCACAGACTGGAAACGCTACATCTGGAAGATACTGGCTTACAGTTCAAGGAGTGTCTGGGATACAGTTTTACAATAAAACCGAACTTCAATTTGTGCCAAACAGCCACACAGTTTTCATACAAACTGATAGAGCAACTTACAAGCCAGGAACCCAGGTGCTTTGGCGTGCTGTGGTGCTGGACTCTAATCTTCTTCCCGCACCGGAAGGGACAAAACTGGACGCATACATAACGGTGGCTAATTCAAGATCCAATTTACCGATTCCAGCAATTTTCTGTTCTTCTTGATCATGGTTTTCTCTTTTCATAAAACAGGATGGACAGGGAAATCGACTCAAGCAATGGACACAGCAGATAGTCAGCAGAGGCGTGTTTTCTGCAGATATTCAGCTCGCCGACCATCCTATTTTAGGGACGTGGACCATCGTCGTCGATGTATTCGAACTCGAAGTCGTTAAGTCGTTCGAAGTTGCCGAATACGTTCTTCCTAAGTACGAGGTGACCATTATCCCCCCAACTGACGCGACTTTCTCTGATATTGTGCTACCTGTTACCGTCACAGCAAGGTAATTGAGTTTGGGTGGATACAATTCAGAAAAATAAGCAACGATGAGTCGTTAAATTTCTCCATTTGTATCACAGATACACGTACGGCAAGGATGTCCAAGGAACAGCAACGATCACAGCCTTCCCCAACACGTACATTCTTGTTGGGGGAAATTATCGACTTCATCCTGGGGTACAGAAGGTTGTCCCGATAAACGGGAATGTGACTGTAGAATTCAACATAGAATCCGAGCTGGGGTGATCTCTTGGTTTCTCTTATGGCTTTTTGTCCAGCTCTCAAATACGATAATAATGAATATTAATGTTTTCTTTATCAGGCTACAAAACACGTACACTCAATACATAGGACTAGAAGCCTCGGTCGAAGAGACACTCACTGGCCGCGTTGAGAACGCTTCCTCTAATGTGGTGATATACACAGAGAAATTCACCATACAGCTGATACAGACCGCAGACGACTACAAGCCCGGTCTGAAATACACAGTGTTTGTGAGTATCACTTATTTCTGAGAGTGTGAATTACTCGGACTACTGTCCTGCTCGCTTGACCTCTATTTATCCGCACCTTTTAAATTACAGGTAAAAATCGCCCAACACGACGGGACTCCGGTAAAGAACGAGTGCGAACCTGTGGAAATCTGGTACGGTTTTACATACAACAAAACCCTGTATACACACACCTTTGCAATGTTGGACGACAACGGGATGGTCCGACTGGACTTCTACCCACTCCTAAACACCAACGGCACTTTACCTACCTTGAATATCGAGGTGAACTACACTGAGATCATTTAAACTCGACGAAACATCTAAAAATTGTTTCTCTTCTCACAGGTCGAGTACTTGGGCGTGCACGAAGTTTTCGGCGGAATAAGCCAATCTGTCTCCCCAAGTTCGACGTATATACAAGCCACTTTGAAGACCGAGAATCCCATGGTGTGTATACAAAAGCGATAAATGAATCTTCCGAGAAATATAATCTGTGCAACTTTTTGTCTTCAGGTGAACAAGTACATTCAAATCGAAGTGACCTCTACAATTCATATGAAATATTTCAACTGGGAGGTCCTGGGCCGTGGCGATATCCTGGCTGCGGCTACCGTACAAGTATCTAACAAGAAAACAGCGACCTTCAGGTGATTCATCTTACTGAGCAAGAAGCAGTTCGCAGTTTTACTGAACTTTTTTCTTTCTAGATTCCTTGCCACTTACTTGATGGCTCCTAATGCTCGCGTCGTTGTCTACTTCATTCGATGCGACGGTGAAGTAGTCGCTGGCGCACTGGACCTACAGCTGAATGGAACGCTGGCAAACTTTGTGCGTAAAGAGTTGATTCATCTGCATAATTGTCAGACCCTGGTTCATCCTGATCGCAGGTGTAAATCTTTACAATTGCTCGCTGTTACAGGTCGACGTTGGGATCTCACCCCCGGAGACTAAGCCTGGAGGTAGCGTAGATCTCACAGTCACATCACAGTCGAATTCTTGGGTCGGATTACTCGGCGTCGATCAAAGCTCCATTCTACTAAGATCTGGAAATGATATTACTCACGTTAGTAATCACAGATCGAAGAACTTGTTTCAATATCTACACCAAGGACTCTGTGTATATGATTGATTATCGTTTGCAGGAACAAGTAGCGAACGCGCTCAGCTATGGCTCAAATAATCAGTTCGGTTTAGGTGCTTCTACATCCGGTGGATTATTCTGGAATCCTGGTTCGTCCGATGCTTTCGATGTCTTCTCTGTACGTTTTTAGCATTATATAATGAAACTCCAGAGAGATTGGATTAAAAACTTATCGAGAAAATTAACTGATTTCAGGAATCCAATCTAGTTTTCTTGAGCAACGGCTTCCTTTACCAGAACCAACAATTTGGTAAGTATGACGGTAACTTACAAGTAATTTACAAGTAATCCAACAAAGCTCATGTTCTGCAGTATTCTTTGGATTTGGTGGTTTCCGTGGAGGTGGAGGTGGAGGTGGTGTCAGTTTTGCGAGTGATAGCGCAGGATCAGGATCAGGATCAGCTGGTGGTGGTGGGGCAGTCGCAGACTCTTCGTCTGTCCAATCAGCTTCGATAAGAGTGCGCACAAACTTCCCTGAGACCTGGATTTGGGAAATGGTTGATGCTGGGTATGCGACTGCCATTAATTGACAAAGAATTTCTATGCATCGTCATCCTCACGATGGGTTCACAGACCCATTCAATCAGCGTCATTCTCTCCTCAGTCTTCATCATTCTCATGCTCTATTTATCGAATAGATTATATCTCGTTATTTTCCTAAAGTCTTCAAGTTTGTCTATGAATAACAGATCAACCGGAAAAACAGCTCTCCAACGAATTGCGCCTGATACAATCACCACTTTCGTGCTTACCGCGTTCAGTGTTCACCCCACTTTCGGATTCGGTCTTATAGATCAACCGAGCAAGGTGCGTATATAATACGGCGAAAAATCTTCACACCAATCCTAATCATTTCCATATTTCAGCTCATAGTCTTCCAGCCATTTTTCATCTCCCTGAACCTGCCCTACTCTGTGATACGGGGAGAAATTGTCGCCATATCTATCATAGTCTTCAACTATATGAGCCAGGATGTTAACGCTGATGTGACACTGACAAACGACGGGCAATTTGACTTTGCCGAAGCATCTACTGGACTTCAGAACAACTCGAGTACGTTAGCTACGACTAATGCTCGGAGATCCGAGAATAAAATTCTTATTCCTTTACAGCGCAAGCAGTCAATCGCACAAAGACAATCCTGGTGAAGGCTTTGTCCGGTGCTGCTGTTTCCTTCATGATCACCCCCAAAAATGTGGGCACCATTAATATCACAGTTACAGCGACCAGCGCCCTTGCCGGAGACAGCATAATTCAGCCATTAGTCGTCAAGGTCTGGTTTTTCTACAAGTCTTTTAGAGACTGTTTACAGTTTTCAAGACTAATATTTCGACGGTTTTTCAGCCCGAAGGACAAACTCAGTACAGGAACAAGGGGTTCTTTATTGAACTGAGAACTGCCAACTCCTTTGCAGCGACCGTTGAGATAGATATACCCAACAATCGAGTTCCAGGATCTGAAATTATCCAAATTTCTGCAATAGGTAAGAAGCCCTGAAGATATCGATTGAAAAACAGCAGAAACTGACCCTCTTTATTCGTTTATAGGCAATATTCTCGGACCAATGCTTTCTAATCTTGCCAATCTACTCAGAATGCCATACGGCTGTGGAGAACAGAATATGATCAGCCTCGTGATAGATATAATCGTGATAAACTACCTTAAGGTATTGAAAGAGAAGGAGAGAACTAATTACCTTGTTGCATCGCATACTCATGCCTTTTATTCAACAGAGTATCAATCAATTGACCCCGGAGATCCTGGCAGAGGCCGTGAATTTCATCGAAGTCGGATATCAACGAGAATTGGCTTACCGACACACGGATGGATCTTTCAGCGCTTTTGGGAATTCTGATATTAACGGAAGCACATGGTGAGCGAAGTTCTATGCGGTAAAAAACAGTTTCTCAGTGAAAATGGTCCGCGCGCTTTTTATAATTGATCATTCCGCATTTCAGGCTCACAGCATACGTTTCTCAGTGGTTCGTCCAAGCTACTGCGTTCATAACGATAGAAGACAGAATAATAAGAGGAGCCTTGCAGTGGCTTGCGAACGTTCAAACACCGGAAGGAAATTTCCCTGAGGTGGGAACGGTCATCCGTAGAGATATGCAAAAAGGTGAACCCAAGGGGCTAGCGTTGACTGCATTCTCTCTCATCAGCTTTCTCAGGAACGAGGTGAATCGTCAAACTCTAATACCTCGTACTTCAAGTTCTGTATCCAAATTAACTCAACCGATTTCAGACCTACGTTTCGGCGTACAACAGCACAGTTACCAAGGGTTTGGCTTACATAGCTCAAAATCTCGCGAACCTTACCGACGTCTACGCGCTTTGTATCTCTACCTACGTTTTGAACCTGGCTAAACATCCCAGCGCAGATACAGCCTTTAAAATGATGCAAGCTCTGGGTCAAGATGAGGGAGGATTATTATGGTGGAGCAAGCCAATACCACTGGATGACAAAAATCCGTGGCGCTTCTTTCCGAGATCTGCTAACGTAGAAATGACTGCTTACGCGATGCTCACCTACCTGCTAAGAAATATGGACGCTGAATCTGTACCTATTATGAAGTGGCTAATCACCCAGAGGAATTCTTACGGAGGATTTGCCTCTACACAGGTTTGTCGGAGATTCAAGAATCTCTTAAAGATATTCT
Source organism: Tenthredo livida (assembly GCA_963992785.1). Taxonomy (NCBI): domain Eukaryota; kingdom Metazoa; phylum Arthropoda; class Insecta; order Hymenoptera; family Tenthredinidae; genus Tenthredo; species Tenthredo livida. The sequence goes on along the minus strand of OZ023066.1, from coordinate 40,601,070 downwards.
ACTTTGTACTTATAGTCGTATAACATCTTTGCCCTTAGGATACAGTCGTAGCAACCGTCGCGCTTACAGAACTAGGCAAAAGACTAGCAACAGGAAACGGCAGCACAAGTATAACGTTTACATACGGAAACGGTGGAACAGGCAGCTTCGATACTATTACCGCAGAGAATGACCTAGTTCTTCAACAACGAGATGTACGTTGTCTTTGCACATCTACGCAGCCTTAAAATTTGAGCGATTATCTCATTCTAGTCAAAACCTCGTTCACAGCTACCTGTTGATACTCGAGAAGTCAACATCACCGCTGTTGGAAATGGATTTGCACTGGTTCAAGTATCCTACAGCTACAACCTGAACCTCACTGGAGATTTCCCTCTATTTAAGCTGAGAGTTCAGGTGGATAACAGCTCAGACGCTGACCACTTGCAGCTTAACATTTGCACTGCGTAAGGAGAATCTTTGATTTATTGTAAAAAACGGATGGAATGATTCTTCTAAGGAAAACTAAACCATATCTTATTTTAACAAATCCCAGATTTATACCGAACAATGGTGATGATGAGAGCAACATGGCTGTTATGGAAGTTAATTTTCCATCCGGTTTCGTATCCGACCCCGACTTTCTCGCCGCTCTACAATCAACTCCACACGTTCAGCGAGTTGAGACTAAGGACGGAGACACTGTTGTCGTGTTGTACTTCGATAAGGTATAAAACCGCCGTCCATCTTTCACCTAAATCATTCTCATATTTAATCGAACGTTCTCTTCTATAGTTGGTGAAAGATGAATACTGCGTGACTGTACACGCTTACAGGCTGGTCAAAGTAGCCAAGCTGGCGATTATACCAGTCACAATCTACGATTACTACGACTCCAGTAAGTATCCTGAAACTATTGATTGGCGTAACAATCCTGTGCATCCTGATTTTAAACGTTTCTGTTCTTATTTCCAGCTCGCAGAGCCACTGTATTCTACCTACCACTGATAGTCACACTCTGCGATCTTTGCCAAAATGAAGACTGCGGTGATACGTGCAGAGTCGGGTAGAAAAAAGGGATTCTTTCTTTTTAGATATCATTCTATTACGATATATGGGTATATGGGTGTATGGGTATGCATGTAAATGGGGTGGTTCAACAATAAAGTCTTATTACATGTTAAACTCTCCTTATTCGTTTTCCAGAACTGTACGTCTTATTCATCGACAATTTATAAGAAAGCAGTTTATTTTTTCAAGTCAGTTTAAGTGCGAAGGCCGAAAGCCTTGTTTGACTTTGGTCTTTGGCATATCTGCATCAAAGAGGCTGTAAAAATATACCAACGAAATTATTGTTCAATTTAAAGAACACATATAAGCAATACAAGATAAACTTTGACGATTATTTTGATGAAACATATTTCTCTCCTTCGTTGTACATAGATATTATTACATCAATATATATTTATACTATAATTCCACAAATAGAATATCGGCCAGTTACATTTACATAAGTAGTTAATGCAAGCGGAGAGCAGCTGTACATGCAGCGAACGACTTCGGGTACCTGAAGTTTCATAATAGGCGTTAGGCCAAAAGTGGGGAATGGAGACGAGTGTATAAAATGAAGGAACTGGTAAAACTTCATTGGTTTCGGTCTAGTCCTCCAAGGTAGGTATTGCAATTACAACATAAAACACTGTATCATTATCATGGTATAGAAATTATAACGAAATAATCATATCATCCAGGTAGAAAGGGCCGGGAAAGAACTTGCAGCCTCGTCCTTCTTCTTTCACTTCTTCATCTTCTTCAGGTGAGTCATGACTCGTTTTAACACATTCCGCTAAAGATTTCTTAAAAATATTCTTTATCTTTCAGGATCCAACAGAGTTATTATGGCCTCCTTATGGCCTCCCCTGTTCTTCATTATAGGGATAATTGCCTCAGCTACATCAACTTCGTACGTATAATGAAACGTGTATTTCAATCGCTACATGGTCTCTCTAGTTGTAAAAGAGGATATTGAAAGTATGTTTCTTTTTCAACAAGGTTCTACTCGGTTGTGGCACCTACAACAGTAAGCCCGAACTCTGTGTATCACGTGGCCATCAGTACCACAGCAACATCGCAGCCTTGTACAGTCTACGTCGAGTTGAGCGCGGACCTGTACGCTGGAGGGAAATACAATGTTTCTGAAACCACAACAGTCAGAGCTAACACAACTTGCTTGGTCAAACTGCATGTATGATCACCGATTACACTCGTAGATATCATCAATTTTTAACAACAGAGTCTCAAACCAGTAGAATACGAGTTAAGGAAGGGCAGTTCTTCTCTTCCACTATTATCGAACACTTGAACTACCTATATGTATGATTCTGCTCTCCACAGATTGGAAACGCTACAGCTGGACAATACAGGCTTACAGTTCAAGGAGTGTCTGGGATACAGTTTTTCAATACCACCGAACTTCAATTTGTGCCAAACGGCCACACAATTTTCATACAAACTGATAGAGCAATTTACAAGCCGGGAACCAAGGTGCTTTGGCGTGCTGTGGTGCTGGACTCTAATCTTCTTCCCGTGCCGGAAGGAACAAAACTGGACGCATACATAACGGTGGCTAATTCAAGATCCAATTTACCGATTCCAGCAATTTTCTGTTCTTCTTGATCATGGTTTTCTCTTTTCATATAACAGGATGGACAGGGAAATCGACTCAAGCAATGGACACAGCAGATAGTCAGCAGAGGCGTGTTTTCTGCAGATATTGAGCTCGCCGACCATCCTATTTTAGGGACGTGGACCATCGTCGTCAATGTATTCGAATTCCGAGGCGTTAAGAGCTTCGAAGTTGCCGAATACGTTCTTCCTAAGTTCGAGGCGACCATTATCTCCCCAACTGACGCGACTTTCTCTGATATTGTGCTACCTGTTACCGTCACAGCAAAGTAATTGAGTTTGGGTAGATACACTCCAGCAAAATAATCAACGATGAGTTAAAATCGTTAAATTTCTCCATTTCTATCACAGATACACGTACGGCAAGGATGTCCAAGGAACAGCAACGATCACAGCCGACCCCAATACGTACATTTACTCCGATGGAGTTTATCAACGTCATCCTGGGGTACAGAAGGTTGTCCCGATAAATGGGAAAGTGACTGTAGAATTCAACATAACATCTGAGCTGGGGTGATTTCTTAGTTTCTCCTATGACTTTTTTCCAGTTCTAAACTCTACGATGATGATAAATATTGATGTTTTCTTCATCAGGCTACCAGACACGTACACTCAAGACGTAGGACTAACAGCCTCGGTTGAAGAGACACTCACTGGCCGCATTGAAAACGCTTCCTCTAATGTGTTGATATACACGGAGAAATTCACCATACAGCTGATACAGAGCGCAGACGACTATAAGCCCGGTCTGAAATACACAGTGTTTGTGAGTATCACTTATTTCTGAGAGTGTGAATTACTCGGAGTACTGTTCTGCTCGCTGGCTTCTATTTATCCGCACCTTTTAAATCACAGGTAAGAATCGCTAAACAGGACGGGAGTCCGGTAAAGAACGAGTGCGAACCTGTGGAAATCTGGTATGGTTTTACCTATAACAAAACTCTGTATACACACACCTTTGCGATGTTGGACGACAACGGGATGGTCCGACTGGACTTATATCCACTCCTGAACACCTACGGCACTTTACCTACCTTGAATATCGAGGTGAACTACACTGAGATCATTTAAACTCGACGAAACATCTAAAAACCATTTATCTTCTTACAGGTCGAGTACTTGGGCGTGCACCAAGTTTTCGGCGGAATAAGCCAATCTGTCTCCCCGAGTTCGACGTATATACAGGCCACTTTAAAGACGGAAAATCCCGTGGTGTGTATACAAAAGCGATAAATGAATCTTCCGAGAAATATAATCTGTGCAACTTTTTGTCTTCAGGTGAACAAGTACATTCAAATCGAAGTGACTTCTACAATACATATGAAATATTTCAACTGGGAGGTCCTGGGCCGTGGCGATATCCTGGCTGCGGCTACCGTACAAGTATCTAACAAGAAAACAGCGACCTTCAGGTGATTCATCTTACTGAGCAAGAAGCAGTTTGCAGTTTTACGAAACTATTATCTTTCTAGATTCCTTGCCACTTACTTGATGGCTCCTATAGCTCGCATCATTGTCTACTTCATTCGATGCGACGGTGAAGTAGTCGCTGGCGCACTGGACCTACAGCTGAATGGAATGCTGACAAACTTTGTGCGTAACAAGTCGATTTATCTGCATAATCGTCAGACCCTGGTTCGTCCTGATCGCAGGTGTAAATCTTTCCAATCGATCGCTGTTACAGGTCGACATCGGGATCTCACCCCTGGAGACTAAGCCAGGAGGAAGCGTAGATCTCACAGTCACATCACAGTCGAATTCTTGGGTCGGACTGCTCGGCGTCGATGAAAGCTCCATTCTACTAAAATCTGGAAACGATATTACTCACGTTAGTGATTACAGATTGAAGAATTTGTTTCAATATCTACACCAAGGATTCTGTGTATATAATTGATTATCCTTTGCAGAATCAAGTAGCAGACGCGATCGGCTACAGCTCGGGCAGTCGGTTTGGTTTCGATTCTTCTTCAGCCGGTGGATTATTCTGGAATCCTGGTTCATCCGATGCTTTCGATGTCTTCTCTGTACGTTTTTAGCATTGAATAATGGAACTCCAGAGAGATTGGACTCAAAACTGATCTAGAAATTGACTGATTTCAGGAATCCAATCTAGTTTTTTTGAGCAACGGCTTCCTCTACCAGAACCAACAATTTGGTAAGTATGACGGTCATTTAGCCGCGGATTTTTATTACCTACATAATAATGAGTACCTCTACAAGCGCCGATTGACTAGCGAATAAATGACTGGCTTTGAGCCTCGATAACTCAAACCTTGTATCAAAACAAAGCTCATGTTCCATAGTATTCGTTGGATTTGGTAAACTCGGTGGAGGTGGAGTCAGGATTGCGATTTCTAACGCAGCACCAGGAGCAGCAGGAGCAGCAAGAGCAGCTGGCGGTGGTGGGGCAGTCACAGACTCGTCGTCCTCCCAATCAGGTTCGATAAGAGTGCGCACAAACTTCCCCGAGACCTGGATTTGGGAAATGGTTGATGCTGGGTACGCGACTACTATTAATTGACAAAGTATTTCTATGAATCCTCATCCTCACGATGGGTTCACGGGCCCAATCAATCAGCGTCATTCTCTCCTCAGTCTTCATCATTCTCATAGTCTATTTATCGAATAGATTATATCTCTTCATTTTTCTAAAGTCTTCAAGTTTGTCTCTGAATAACAGATCGACCGGAAAAACAGTTCTCCAACGAATTGCGCCTGATACAATCACCAGCTTCGTGCTTACCGCGTTCAGTGTTCACCCCACTTTCGGATTCGGTCTTATAGATCAACCGAGCAAGGTGCGTGTATAATACGGTGAAAAATCTTCACACCAATCCTAATTATCTACATTCTATATTTCAGCTCATAGTCTTCCAGTCATTTTTCATCTCCCTCAACCTGCCCTACTCCGTGATACGGGGAGAAATTGTCGCCATATCTATCATAGTCTTCAATTATATGAATCAGGACGTTAACGCTGATGTGACACTGACAAACGACGGGCAATTTGACTTTGCCGAAGCAGCTACCGGACTTCAGAACAACTCGAGTACGTTAGCTACGACTAATGCTCGGAGATCCGAGAATAAAATTCTTATTTTTTTACAGCGCAAGCAGTCAATCGCACAAAGACAATCCTGGTGAAGGCTTCGTCCGGTGCTGCTGTTTCCTTCATGATCACCCCCAAAAATGTGGGCACCATTAATATCACAGTTACAGCGACCAGCGCCCTTGCCGGAGACAGTATAATTCAGCCATTGATCGTCAAGGTCTGGTTTTTCTACAAGTCTTTTAGAGACTGTTTACAGTTTTCAAGACTAATATTTCGACGGTTTTTCAGCCCGAAGGACAAACTCAGTACAGGAACAAGGGGTTCTTTATTGAACTGAGAACTGCCAAGTCCTTTGCAGCGACCGTTGAGATAGATATACCCAACAATCGAGTTCCAGGATCTGAAATTATCCAAATTTCTGCAATAGGTAAGGAGCCCTGAAGATATCGATTGAAAAACAGCAGAAACTGACCCCCTTTATTCATTTATAGGCGATATCCTCGGCCCAAGCTTTTCAAATCTTGCCAATCTACTCAGAATGCCATACGGCTGTGGAGAACAGAACATGCTCAGCTTCGTGATAAATATAATCGTGATAAACTACCTTGAGGTATTGAGAGAGAAGGAGAGAACTAATTACCTTGTTGCATCGCATACTCATGCCTTTTACTCAACAGAGTCGGAATCAATTGACCCCGGAGATCCTAGCAGAGGCCGTGAATTTCATCGAAATCGGATATCAACGAGAATTGGCTTACCGACACACGGATGGATCTTTCAGCGCTTTTGGGGATTCTGATAAAAGTGGAAGCACATGGTGAGTTAAGTTTCATACGGTAAAAAACAGTTTCTTGGTGAAAATGGTCTGCGCACTTGTTATAATTGATCTTTCCGCATTTCAGGCTCACAGCATACGTTTCTCAGTGGTTCATCCAAGCCACTGTGTTCATAACGATAGAAGACAGAATAATAACAGAAGCTTTGCAGTGGCTTGCGGGCGTTCAAGCACCGGAAGGAAATTTCCCTGAGGTGGGAACGGTCATCCGTACAGATATGCAAGGAGGTGCAGCTAAGGGGCTAGCGTTGACTGCATTCTCTCTCATAAGCTTTCTTGGGAACGAGGTGAATCGTCAAACTCTAATACCTCTTACTTCAAGTTCTGTATCCAAATTAACTCAACCGATTTCAGACCTACGTTTCGGCGTACAATGACACAGTTACCAAGGGTTTGGCTTACATAGCTCAAAATCTCGCGAACCTTACCGACGTCTACGCGCTTTGTATCTCTACCTACGTTTTGAACCTGGCTAAACATCCCAGCGCAGATACAGCCTTTAAAATGATGCAAGCTCTGGGTCAAGATAAGGGAGGATTATTATGGTGGAGCAAGCCAATACCACTGGATGACACAAATCCATGGCGTTTCTTTCCGAATTCTGCCAACGTAGAAATGACTGCTTACGCGATGCTTACCTACCTGCTAAGAAATATGGACGCTGAATCTGTACCTATTATGAAGTGGCTAATCACCCAGAGGAATTCTTACGGAGGATTTGCCTCTACACAGGTTTGTTGGAGATTCAAGAATCTTTCAAAGATATTCTACTTTGTACTTATAGTCGTATAACATCTTTGCCCTTAGGATACAGTCGTAGCAACCGTCGCGCTTACAGAACTAGGCAAAAGACTAGCAACAGGAAACAGCAGCACAAGTATAACGTTTACATACGGAAACGGTGGGACAGGCTCCTTCGATACTATTACCTCAGTGAATGATCTGGTTCTTCAGGAACAAGTTGTACGTTGTTTTCGCACATCTACAGCCTTCACCTTTGAACGATTATCTCACTCTATTCAAAACCCCGTTCACAGCTACCTGGTAATACTCGAGAAGTCAACATCACAGCTGTTGGAAATGGATTTGCGTTGGTTCAAGTATCCTGGAGCTACAACCTGAACGACACTGGAATTTTCCCTCTATTCGAGCTGAGAGTTCAGGTGGATAACAGCTCCGACGCTGACCACTTGCAGCTTAACATTTGCACTGCGTAAGGAGAATCTTTGATTTATTGCAAGAAACGGATGAAATGATTCTTCTAAGGAAAGTTCAACCATCTCTTATTTTAACAAATCCCAGATTTATACCGAACAATGGCGCCAACGAGAGCAACATGGCTGTTATGGAAGTTAGTTTTCCATCCGGTTTCATATCCGACCCCGATTTCCTCACCGCTCTACAATCAACTCCACACGTTCAGCGAGTCGAGACTAAGGACGGAGACACTGTTGTCGTGTTGTACTTCGATAAGGTACAAAATCGTCGTCCATCTTTCACCTAAATCATTCCCACATTTAATCGAATGTTCTCTTCTATAGTTGGTGAAAGATGAATACTGTGTGACTGTACACGCTTACAGACTGGTCAAGGTAGCCAAGCTGGCGATAATACCAGTCACAATCTACGATTACTACGACTCCAGTAAGTATCCTGGAACTATTGATCGGCGTAACAATCCTGTGCATCCTGATTTTTAACGTTTCTGTTCTTATTTCCAGCTCGCAGAGCCACTGTATTCTACTTACCTCTGATAGTCACACTCTGCGATCTTTGCCAAAATGAAGACTGCGGTGATACGTGCAGAGTCGGGTAGAAAAAAGGGATCCTTTCTTTTTAGATATCATTCTATTACTATATATGAGTATATAGGTTTCTGGGTATACATGTAAACGGGGTGGTTTAACAATAAAGTCTTATTACATGTGAAACTCTCCTTATTCGTTTTCCAGAACTCTTCGTCTTATTCATCGACAATTTATAAGAAAGCAGTTTATTTTTTCAAGACGGTTTAAGTGCAAAGGCCGAAAGCCTTGTTTGACTTTGGTCTTTGGCATATCTGCATCAAAGAGGCTGTAATAATATACCGACGAAATTATTGTTAAATTTAAAGAACACATATAAGCGATACAAGATAAACTTTGACGATTGTTTTTGATCAAACATTTTTGTCTCTCCTTTGTTGTACATAAATATTATTACATCAATATATATTTATACTGCAATTCCATGAATAGAATATCGGCCAGTTACATCTACATAAGGTGTTAATGCAAGCGGAGAGCAGCTGTACATGCAGTGAACGACTCCGGGTACCCGAAGTTTCATAATAGGCGTTAGGGCCAAAAGTGGGGAATTAGACGAGTATATAAAAAGAAGGAACTGGCAAAACCTTCATTGGTTTCTGTCTAGTCCTCCAAGGTAGGTATTACAATTACAACATAAAACACTCAATCATTATCATGGTATAGAAATGATAAATGAAAGATGTATTAACAATATTCTCAACGTTTCAGGATTCAACGTCATTATGTCATTCTTGCGGCCTCCACTGTTCTTCGTCATAGTGATAATCGCTTCAGCTAGATCATCTCCGCAGTATGTATAATCAAACACGTATTTCAATCACTAAATGCATCGGTTTCATATTCTTGCAGCTAACGAAAAGCATACGCTTCTTTACAATTTTCCTATTTTTTTTTCAACAAGGTTCTACTCAGTAGTGGCGCCTGAAATAGTTAGGCCGAACTCTGTGTATCACGTGGCCATCAGTACCATAGCAACGTCACAGCCTTGTACTGTCTACGTCGAGTTGAGCGCGGACCTGAACACTGGAGAGAAATACAATGTTTCTGAAACGGCAACGGTCAAACCGAACACAACTTGCCTTGTGAAACTTCAGGTCTGACCTCCGGTTACACTCGTAGAGATTATCGTCTTGTGTAGTCTTCTTTATTTTTCGAACTACATGTATCGTCCTGCTCTCTACAGATTGGAAACACTACGCCTGGACGATACAAGCTAGTGGCTCAAGGCCTGTCTGGGATAGAGTTTCTCAATACCACCGATCTTCAATTCGTGCTGAAGAGTCACTCAGTTTTCATACAAACTGATAGAGCGATTTACAAGCCAGGAAACAAGGTCTTTTTCCGTGTCGTCGTGCTCGACTCTAAACTACGCCCTGCACCGAACGGGACAGAACTGGACGCGTACATAACGGTGACTAATTCAGGATTCAATTAACAGATTCCAGCATTTTTCTGTTCCTCTTGATGACCGTTTTCTCAATTCGTAAAACAGGATGGACAGCAGAATCGAGTTAAGCAATGGAAACAGCAGGTAGTCAACAGGGGTGTGTTTTCCGCAGAGATCCAGCTCTCCGACGTTCCTGTTTTAGGGGACTGGAAAATCGTCGTCAACGTAGTCGACTTGGACGTCGAGAAGCTCTTCGAAGTCGCCGAATACGTTCTCCCTAAGTTCGAGGTGACCATCACCCCCCCAACAGATGCAACTTTCTCGGATTCTGTGATACCGATTATCATCACAGCAAAGTAATTGAATTTGAGATACAATCAACGCTGAATTGGAATTGGAAGCGTTGAATTATTTCTCCATTTACATTACAGATACACGTACGGCAAGGCTGTTAAAGGAAAAGCAACGATCACAGCCTACCCCAACACATACGGCTACTTCAATGGGGCTTATCAACTTCATCCTGCGGTGCAGAAGGTCGTCCCGATAGATGGGACCGTGACTGTAACATTCGACATAAAATCCGAACTCGGGTGACTTTCAATTTCTCCTACAGCTTTTGCTCCAGCTCTAAAATACGGCCATATCTAATATCAAGATTTTCTTTATCAGGCTACAAAACTCGTATGATCAAACCGTACGACTAGAAGCCTCAGTCGAAGAGGCGCTGACTGGGCGCAGTCAAAACGCTTCCTCTCAGGTGACGGTATACACACATAAATTCACCATAGAGCTGATAAAGACTGCAGACAGCTTCAAGCCCGGTCTGATATACACAGCGTTTGTGAGTCACTAATTTTGGAAAATTTATAAAACACATGATATATGTTTGGTGCGTTCGCTGCCTTAATCTATTTATCATTTCATTCATTGTAGATAAAAATTGCCCATCACGACGGCTCTCCAGTCCAAGACCAGCTCAATCCTGTGGAAATCTGGTACGGTTTCACCTACAACCGATCTCTGTATACAAACATCTCTAGGATGTTGGACGACAACGGGATGATACAACTGGACTTGGACGCACCCCTAGTCACCGATGGCAGTTCGGATAATTTGAACATCGAGGTAAGCTACGCTGAGATGTTTGAAACTCGGAAAAAGATGTAACAACCGTTTTTGCTTCTTACAGGCGGAGTACTTAGGCCTGCACCAGTATTTCGGCGGAATAAGCAAGGCTGTCTCCCCGAGCTCGACGTATATACAGGCCTTTTTAGTCACAGAGAATCCTGTGGTGTGTATAAAAGCGATAAATAAATATTCCAACAAATAAAATCTGTGCAATTCTGTCTTCAGGTGAACAAATGCATCAGAATCAAAGTGACCTCTACAATTCCAATGAAATATTTCAACTACGAGGTCATGGGCCGTGGCGATATCCTCGTTGCAGCTACCGTACGAGTAGCTAGCAAGAACACGGCGACCTTCAGGTGATTCATCTTACTGAGCGAGAAGCTCTAGCTTGCAGTCTTGACGAACTCTTTTCTTTCTAGATTCGTCGCCACTTACTTGATGGCTCCTACTGCTCGTGTTGTTGTCTACTACATTCGATGCGACGGTGAAGTAGTCGCTGCCGCACTGAACATACAGCTTAATGGAACTCTGGAAAACTTTGTGCGTAACGAGTTGATTTATCTGCATAATTGTCAGACCCTGGCTCGTCCTGATCGCAGGTGTAAATCTTTACAATCGATCGCTGTTACAGGTCGACATTGGGATCTCACCCCCGGAGACTAAGCCTGGAGGAAGCGTAGATCTCACGATTACATCGCAGCCGAATTCTTGGGTCGGATTACTCGGCGTCGATCAAAGCTCCGTTCTACTAAAAACTGGAAACGATATTACTCACGTTAGTGATTACAGATCGATGAATGTGCTTCAATATCTACGCCAAGGACTCTGTATATAGAATTAATTATCGTTTGCAGGAACAAGTAGCGACCGAGCTCAGCTCCTATAGCTCAGACAATCAAATTGATTTCGGCTCTTTTGGACCTCGCAGATTCTTCTGGAATCCTGGTTCGTCCAATGCTTTCGAAGTATTCTCTGTATGTATTGATCATTGAATAATGGAACTCCTGAGAGATTGGACGGAAAAATGATGGAGAAACTAATTAACTGATTTCAGGAATCCAAACTAGTCTTCTTTAGCAACGGCTTCCTCTACCAGCCCCAACAATTGAGTAAGTTTGACGTTAAGTAACGACTGCCTTTGAGCCTCGAATACTCAAACCTTCTATAAAACTTAGATTAAACTAGAGTGTCTGGCGCTCGGTCAATTCGTCACGGACTTGTAATCCAACAAATGCTCCTCATGTTCCCATAGTATTCTTTAGATTTGGTGGTTTCGGTGGCGGTGGTGGCGGTGGTGACGTCGCTTTTGCCGGTGCTGCTGAAGGTGCTATGGCACCAAGAGCTATGGCAGCAGAAAGTGATTCGGCAAGTGTAGCCTCGCCGACTATCCAACCAGATGCGGTAAAAGTGCGCAAGGACTTCCCTGAAACGTGGATTTGGGAAATGGTTGACGCTGGGTATGCGACTAGTATTAATTGACAAAGAATTTCTATACATCCTCATCCCCACGATGAGTTTACAGAGCCATTCAATCAGCGTAATTCTTTTCAGTCTTCAAATTTGTCTATATATTGCAGGTCGAATGGAAAAACAGTTCTCCAACGAACCGCACCTGATACAATCACCTCTTGGGTGCTTACCGCGTTCTGTGTTGACCCAATTCACGGATTCGGTCTGATAGAACAACCGAGAAAGGTGCGTATATGATACGGCGAAGAATCTTCACGCCAATCCTAATTATCTATCTTTCATATTTCAGCTCACAGTCTTCCAGTCATTTTTCATATCCCTGAACCTGCCCTACTCTGTAATACGGGGAGAAATTGTCGCCGTATCTATCATAGTCTTCAACTATATGGACAAGGATATTACCGCTGATGTGGTACTGAAAAATGACGGGCAATTCGAGTTTGCCGAAGCAACCAACGAACCTCAGAACAGCTCGAGTACGTTAGCTACGATTAACGCTCGGGGATCGAATAATGAAATTCTGATTCTTTTACAGCGCTAGCACTCGTCCGCACAAAGACAATCGAGGTAAAGGCTTCGTCGGGATCCTCGGTTTCCTTCATGATCATCCCGAAGAACGTGGGCACCATTATTATCGCTGTTACAGCAACCAGCGCCCTGGCTGGAGACAGTATAGAGCAGCCCTTGATCGTCAAGGTCTGGTTTTTCTATAAGTCTCTTGTAAGAGATTTACGGTTTGCGATACTAAAATTTCGACGGTTTTCCAGCCCGAAGGACAAACTCAGTACAAGAACAAGGCGTTATTCGTTGATCTAAGAACCGCCAAGTCCTTTGAAGCAACCGTCGTGCTGGATATACCCGAAAACCGAGTCCCTGGATCTGAAAATATCGAAATTTCTGCAGTAGGTGAGAAGCGCAGGAGATATCAAGCGAGAAATCGAAGGAAACTGACCCCCTTTATTCATTTATAGGCGATATTCTCGGACCAAGCCTTCCTAATCTTGCCAATCTACTAAGAATGCCATCCGGTTGTGGAGAACAGAACATGCTCGGCCTCGTGCCGAATATAGTCGTGATAAACTACCTCAAGGTATTGAAAGAGAAGGAGAGAATTAATTCCTTTGTTGCATGACGTATTCATGCCTTTTATTCAACAGAGTAGGGATCAATTGACCCCAGAGGCCCAAGGAAAGGCGTTGAATTTCATAGAAGTTGGATACCAACGAGAATTAACTTATCGACACACGGATGGATCTTTCAGCGCTTTTGGAAATTCTGATAGAAGCGGAAGCACATGGTGAGCGAAGTTTTGCCTGTTACAAAACGGTTTCTTAGTGAAAATGGCCTACAATCGATCTTTTCGCACTTTCAGGCTCACAGCATACGTTTGTGAGTGGTTCATCCAGGCTGCTGCGCACGTAACTGTAGAACAGAGAATAATAAATGAGGCGTTGCAGTGGCTTGCGCGGGTTCAATCATCCGAAGGAAATTTCCCTGAGGTGGGAACGGTCATCCATAAGGATATGCAGGGAGGTGCAGCCAAGGGGCTAGCGCTGACTGCATTCTCTCTAATAAGCTTTTTCTCCAACGAGGTGAACGTCCAAACTCTAATTTCCTCTTTCTTCAAGTTCTGCGCCCAAATTAACTCGACTTATTTCAGACCTACGTCTCGGCGTACAGCAGCACAGTCGCCAAGGGATTGGCGTACATAGTTAAAAATCTCCAAGGGCTGGACGACGTCTACTCTCTCTGTCTCTGTACCTACGTTCTGAACCTGGCCAAACATCCGAGCGCAGATACGGCTTTTGGAATGATGCAAGCTATGGCTAAACAAAGCGGAGGATTATTGTGGTGGAGTAAGCCGGTAGCACAGGATGATACAAATCCTTGGCACTCTGAGCCTAGATCTGTTGACGTAGAAATGACCTCTTACGCGATGCTAACTTATCTGCTAAGAAATATGGTCGCTGAGTGTCTGCCTATTATGAAGTGGCTAGTCACGCAGAGAAATTCTGATGGAGGATTTGCCTCTACACAGGTCTGTGGGGGATCTGAAATCTCGGAAAGATTACCTACTCTTCGTACTTATTCGTGTAAAATCTTTTCTCTTAGGATACGGTCATGGGAATCAACTCGCTTGCAGAACTGGCCAAAAGATTATCAAGCGAAAACAACAGCATGATTATAACGTTTACATACGAAGACGGGGGAAAAGGCAGCATCAATATTACCTCAGAGAATAACATGATTCTTCAGAAAGAAGTTGTACGTTGATTTCGCACATCTACAGCCCCAAAATTCAAGCGATTCTCTTACTCTGTTTAAAACCCTGTTCCTAGCTACCGGGTAAAACTCGAGAAGTCGACATTGCCGCTGTTGGAACTGGATTCGCGATAGTTCAAGTATCCTACAGCTACAATCTTAACGAAACTGGAGCTTTTCCTCTATTCACGCTGAGGGTACAGGTGGATAAGAGCTCCGACGCTAACCACTTGCAGCTTTTCATTTGCTCTGCGTGAGGAGAATCTTTGATTTATTCTAAAGAACGGACGAATCGATTCTTCTAAGCGAAACTAAACCGTCTCTTATTTTAACAAATCCCAGATTTATACCGACCAAAGACGCCAACGAGAGCAACATGGCTGTTATGGAAGTTAATTTCCCATCAGGTTTCGTATTCGACACCGACTTTCTTCTGACTCTGCAATCAACTCCGAACGTCAAACGAGTCGAGACTAAAAACGGAGATACCGTCGTAGTGTTGTACTTCGATAAGGTATAAACCCGTCGTACCTACATCTTTCATGTTGAGATAATTCTCGCATTAAATGAAACGTAATTGAATTCGCTTGTATAGATGGTGAAAGACGAATACTGCGTGACTATAAATGCGTTCAGGATGTTTAAAGTAGCCAAACTTAAGCCAATACCAGTAACGATATACGATTACTACGACTCGTGTAAGTATCATGGAACTATTTATTGGCGGACACAATCCTCATTGCTTCTTATTATTTCCAGCTCGCAGAGCCACCGTATTCTACGAACCACTGGCAGCCACGCTCTGTGATATTTGCGAGGGTGAAGACTGCGGTGATACGTGCAAAGTCGGGTAGAAAGATGGAAGATGGAATATGATATCTTCTCCATATCAGACTTCCAATAAGTCTCTTCAAGTTCTTAATATGTAATAAGTTTTGGGGAGGCTAAATCGTCGAATTTTAAACCACATTATTGTAACAATACATTTAATAATCAAGTCTAATTACACATTACGTTGAAATCTCTTTATTTATCTTGTTCTCTATTTTCCAAGAATTGAGATAAATATATGATACTTAAATACGAGGTAATGTACGGAATATAATGAGTATATGATCGACACCCAAATATTATACGTTCTAATCCAAATCATTATCCTCTACGCGTAAAATTAAACTTATTTATGTTGACCTTATCGCATGGATTTGTTTTCTGTTTGTCAAAGAATAATATACCACTACTACTGCAGTGCTTGATAAAGATAATCTACACTTAATATTGGTTATTTTCCATTGCCGAAATATTTCTAACTATAATCTCATTTGAGTTACATTATAATATTCGTTTCGTCTTGACATTCACGAGTGTATGCTATACCTATACACGTTATGTATGTACACGCCCGTATCATGATGGGTTAATTATCGACAAGGGTTACAACCTTTGCCTTTTTTTTATCTGTTGACCCCTTTACATGATTATGTCACCGATTATATTGTATGTAGATAATCATATATTCATATATATATCGTATACCAGATGGTCTTGTGGATCGGACCCTGAGAGACTTTAGATGATAGTTGTTGTCATGCAGCAAACGATATCCATGTGTAGTCGTATGGTACACGGTTCGTGTATTCCGAGATTGGGAAATCCCGATTCCCCCAACAAACAGATTGACGGTCGTCGTAATGGTGCAGCCTGCACGGTGGGGAATGGGAAAACGTATAAAACGAACGGACCTGTGTAACCTTGGACAGTTGGATGTCTAGTAGTCTTCAAAAGCAGGTACTTGTTTCGTATTTTTGTCGTAGGTGAGTTGCGTGCTTTCCTTTCGTCTCAATTCCTTCAGCTTTATGAATATCACCGAATTTTATATATATCGCATATATTCTAACGTCCGATTGTAACGTAATAATGTGATACTCGATAATTACCATGGTATAGAAATAATAGCTAACTGTAATTATATTATCATCCAGGGACAGAAGACCGGGGAAGAACTTGCAGCTTCATCCTTCTTCTTTCACTCCTCCTTCTTCATCTTCAGGTGAGTCATAACTCGTTTCAACACTTTCAATAACGATTATTGGTTTTCCAAGGAATTCAAGTATCCTCAAGCGTTTTCACATCCTATTAGAATATCGAGAATCACGTACGATAATAAGACTGTTAAAGATATCTCAACGATATTCTTCATCTTTCAGGATCCAACAACGTTATTATGGCCTCCTTGTGGCCTTCCCTGTTCTTCGTTATAGGGATAATTGCCTCAGCTACATCATCTCCGTATGTATATTAAAACAACCATTTGAATCCCTACATAGTCTCTAGATATAAAAGTGAATATTGAAAGATTCACGTGTTTGCTGATTATAGGGTTTACGGAATAATTAATTCACATATTCATGATGAAAAACTGGACCCATCTCAAGTCTTTATGGACTGGTTTATTCTTAAATTTTTTGGCCATCTGCTGAATTTAATATTCCTGCTATTTAACATTTTACGACCTATCAGAATTATTGTGTTTTTTCTCCAACAAGGTTCTACACGGTAATAGCACCGCAATTGGTGAGGCCAAACTCAGATTATCATGTGGCTATCAGTACCACTGGAATATCAGAGCCTGCTACTATCTACATCCAGCTGAACGCCACCCTGGACTCTGGAGATAAATACAATGTTTCTCAAACTACAATCGTCGAACCCAACACAACTCGTGTACTCAAATTTGAGGTCTGATCGCCTTATACACTCGTAGAGATTATCAGCTTGAGTGCATTTTAGTCACTTTTATATCAAAGATTCACTTTTTTATGACCTACCGGTCAGATTCCATCAAATTCGAACAACTGATTCTCAAAGCAGTAGAGGAAGAGACTAAAGAGCCATTCTATTCTCCCACTGATATCAAATGCTCAAACTATATGTGTAATTCTATTTTATAACAGATCGGAGACACTACACCTGGGAAATACAACCTAGTGGCTAAAGGGCTGTCTGGTATACTGTTTGACAATATTACCGATATTCGATATGTGCAGAAGAGTCGCTCAGTTTTTATACAAACTGATAGAGCAATTTACAAGCCTGGAAACAAGGTCTTTTTCCGTACCATAGTGCTGGACTCAAAACTACGTCCTGCACCGAATGGGACAGAACTGGACATATACGTGACGGTGATTGATTCATAATCCAATTCATGGCTTTCCTCATTTTCATGTACCCCTTGATCACGGTTTTCTCTATTCATAAAACAGGATGGACAAGGGAATCGAGTCAAGCAATGGAAACCACAGATGGACAGCAGAGGTGTATTTTCTGGAGAGCTTCAGCTATCCGACGTTCCTGTTTTAGGAGACTGGAAGATCTGGGTCAAAGTATTCGACCAGACTATCGAAAAGGTGTTCGAAGTCGCAGAATACATTCTTCCTAAGTTTGAGGTGTTCGTAGAAGTTCCAAAATACGCGACTTTCAAAGACTCGGCGATATCTGCCATCGTCAAAGCAAAGTAATTTAGTTTCACTCAATGTTTGGCACATACACTCAGCAAAATAATTGATGCCTCATTGAAATCCGTGTTTTTCCTCATTCATATCACAGATACACATATGGCAAGCCTGTGAAAGGAATAGCCACGGTAACAGCTCGTACGGACTCATTCTCAGGCTATTATCGACCGATGTTTCCATCTTCAGTGCGACAGGTTGTCCCAATAGACGGAAAAGCGACCGTGAATTTCGACTTAGTCCGTGAGCTTAGGTGACTTTTGAGCCCTCAAACTTTTCTCTACATCTGAAATATGCCGACTTGCAATATTTCTATTTTCTCTATCAGGTTAACGGATGATTTCTATGGATCCGTCCACGTAGAAGTTGCTGTCGAAGAGGCGCTTACTGGCCGCAGCCAAAACACTTCCATCGAGATCAAACTACACAAACAGAAATACACTATGGAGCTTATAAAGTCCGCAGACAGCTATAAGCCTGGTCTGAAATTCACAACGTTTGTGAGTCACTTATCTTGGCACAGATAAAAGACCTCAGAGTTCCAACTTCTCATCTTTCAATCTCATTTTTTTTATCGCAGATAAAAATCGCCTATCACGATGGCTCTCCGGTCCAGGACCTTATCAATCCTGTGCAGATATCGTACGGTTTTGGCTACGAACTATCTACTTATACAAACATCATGAGAAAGTTGAACGAACACGGTATGATCCAACTAGACTGTTATCCGCCCCTAAACACGACCGACAATTACGAGCAATTCAATATCGAGGTAAACTACGCTGCGACGATTAGAGTTTAGAAAAACCTCTATAAACTATTTCTATTTATACAGGCACAGTACTTGAACTTGCACCAGTGGTTTGGTGGAACAAGCCGAGCTCTCTCACCAAGCGGGACTTACATACAGGCTATTGCAAAGACTGAGAGTCCCATGGTGTGTATAAAAGTAGCGCTAGTCAAATCCTCAGTGAATATAATCTGTGTCATTCTGTCTTCAGGCGAACAAAGAAGTTGAGATCGAAGTAAACTCCACAGTTCCTCTGAAATATCTTAGCTACGAGGTGCTGGGCCGTGGCGATATCCTGGTAGCAGATTCGGTGCAAGTAGCCGATAAGAACACAGCAACTCTGAGGTGATTCATCTAGCCCTGGAGAAACCAGTTCGAAATTTTCACTAAGCAGAGTTTTACCTTTACAGATTCCTCGCTACTAATGCAATGGCTCCCACTGCTCATTTTGTTGTCTATTTCATGCGAGAGGATGGTGAAATAGTCGCTGACGCACTGGACTTACATCTGAAAGGATCTCTGGAAAACTTTGTGCGTTACGATTTCATTTCTCTGCGTAATTATCGGGTCTCGGTTCATCCTTATCGCGAGTATTAATTTTTCCAATCGTTTGCTGTTACAGGTCGACATCGCGACCACTCCGGAAAGGACTAAGCCTGGAGGAAGCGTGGATCTCGTAATTACAACCAAACCGAATTCTTACGTCGGATTGCTCGGCGTTGATCAAAGCTCCATTCTACTGAAATCTGGAAACGATATTTCTCACGTTAGTAATCAGAAATCCAAATATCTGGTCCAATATCTACAGCAAGGACGCTCTATCAATAATTAAACATCATTCACAGGAACAAGTAATGACTGAACTCAGATCCTACGACAAGGGTGATGAGTATTCATGGAGACCGTATCCATCTCTGCGTTATGGGATGTGGAATCCTGGCTCTAACTCGGCTTCCGAAGCCTTCCAGGTATGTACTTGGCCTTTGATCATTGATCTTTACAAAGATTGAAACATATAACAGTATAATTTATTGATTTCAGGAAACCGGAGCAGTTGTACTGACCAATGGCTTTCTTTACCAGAGATGGTCCTACTGTAAGATTCTCGCTAATATAGTTTTGTGACTTATAACAGTTCAAATGATAATAATTAACTGAAAACAAACTAATGCTGAGTCAGAGTATCAGCAGTCTGCTATTCGGTCTATTAGTGCTTTCCTTATAATCTTATATAGCTCATATTCCATAGACCCCCATATTGCATACCAATCAGTGGCGTTTGCAAGCGCATCAGTGAATCGATTGCCTATGCCTGTGGCTGCATTACCCGGGACACCTGGCCCTCCATTAAGAAGGAAAGACAAAATGGAGGAGAAGATGAAAGTGCGCAAGAACTTCCCTGAAACCTGGATTTGGGAAATGCTTGACGCTGGGTATGTGACCACTATTAATTGACGAAGGAATTTCTGTAATTCTGAGGTTTCTTTTCGTCCCTACGTTGATTTCGCAGATCAAAAATCATGAATCATAGTCATATTCTTTTCACTTCCGTTCATTTTCATACTAATTTTGTGACTACCATTTCCTCCGTTACATTAAAACATATTTAACATTCCGACTTGTTCATCAGCATGCCGCATTATCTAGCTGGTAATCAACTGACTTCAAATCTTCAGGGGATGATGCGAGCAGGAGGGATGCTTATGCCAATGGTTGGTACCTGACTAACAGGCGAACAACTTTCCACGTGCCTACCCACCATGTGCTTTCCTTGAGTAATAATCGTGTGTTTCGTTTGTTATCTCAATTACTCGACTCTTACAGAACTCCTGCATGGAACAAGCCCCGTGTTCTCCTCATGCATGTCATCTCAAACATATACCTTTATGCAATTCTTTCTTCAGGGTGTTTGCTTATAGATTCTTCTTCTTTTTCTTGTATACTTACCACTTCTTTATCCACAAGTGTGCAAAATGAAGGGATGATACCAACTGACTACTCACTACCTCGCTTTTTAGATAGACTTTTCGCTACTCCGTACATCATGATTTGTTTATGAAACGAGCTAGATTTCTTCAATTTTGCCGGGTCTAAAAATTTATCTATCGACAACAGGTCTGACGGAAAAACAGTTCTTCAAAGATCTGTACCAGACACAATCAGCACTTGGGTGCTCTCTGCGTTCTCCATTGACTCCGTTTACGGATTTGGTCTCATAGAAGAACCGAGGAGGGTGCGTATCTAATTCTGTAAAGAATCTTCACACCGATCCTAATTATCTACCTTTAATATTTCAGCTGACTGTATTCCAGCCATTTTTCGTGTCCCTCGAGCTTCCCTACTCTGTGATACGGGGTGAAACTGTCGCCATACCTATCTTGGTCTTCAACTATTTGGACAAGGATGTTACCGCCGAGGTGGTACTAGAAAATGAAGGACAATTCGAGTTCGCTGAGGCGACTAATGAGATTCAAGAGATCCCAAGTACGTTAGCGAATAACTTTCAGCAAAATCAGAGATCTGAAACTGGAACTCGAACTATACTTCTTTTACAGAACTAGAACCTTCCCGTTCAAAGAGTATCGAGGTAAAGGCTAGATCTGGCGCCTCAGTCTCTTTCCTGATCACACCCAAGGAGTTGGGCCACATTACGATCAAAGCTGTGGCAACCAGCCTCTTGGCTGGCGACAGTGTAGTGCAGAAATTACTAGTCAAGGTCTGGCTCGTTTATCAGTCTTTTCGAAACAGTTCATAGTTCGCTGGACTAACTTTTTAATGTTTTCTCAGTCCGAAGGAGAAACTCAGTACGGGAATAAGGCGATATTTGTTGATCTGAGAAACTCCACATCTTTTGAAACGAGCATTGTGGTAGACATACCTGAGAAATCGGTCCCTGGATCTGAAAATATCGAAGTTTCTGCAGTAGGTAAGAAGCCCAAGAGATGATCAGGCAAAGGCAGCAAAAACTGACTCTGTTTATTCATTTATAGGCGATATCCTCGGACCGAGCCTTCCTAATCTTGCCAATTTGATCAAAATGCCATACGGATGTGGAGAACAGAACATGCTCAACTTCGTACCGAATATAGTCGTGATAAATTACCTCAAGGTATTAGAAGAGAAGGAAAGAACTAATTCCCTTGTTGCATCGCGTATTTATGATTTTTCTTCAACAGAGTACAAACCAATTGACCCCGACTGTTCATGGAAAGGCACTGAAATTCCTAGAAGTCGGATACCAACAGGAATTAACTTACCGCCACGAAGATGGATCCTTCAGTGCTTTTGGGAAATCTGATAAAAATGGCAGCACATGGTGGGTGAAACTCTATCTGGTACAAATAGTTCCTTCATGAAAACGATCTATGAACTCGTTATAATCGATTTTTTGAAACTCCAGGCTCACGGCGTTTGTTGCCAAGTCATTCATCCAAGCTGCTGAACACATAACGATAGAAAACAAAATGATAAACGAAGCCTTGCAGTGGCTTGCGGCTAATCAAGCAGCGGAAGGAAATTTCCCTGAGGTCGGAACAGTCAGTCATCGAGCTATGCAGGGAGGTGCAGCGAAGGGGCTTGCATTGACTGCATTCACTCTAATTGCCTTCCTCCAGAACCAGGTGAATCGTTGCACTCCTATTCTTCTTTCGTCAAGGTTTAGTCCCAAATTAACTCAGTTGATTTCAGACCAATGTCCCCGAGTACCAAAGCACAGTAGACAAAGGAGTAGATTACATAGTTCGTAATCTCGAGGGGCTTGACGACGCCTACTCCCTCTGTCTCTGTGCCTACGTTCTGAACCTGGCCAAACATCCGAGCGAGGAGACTGCTTTCGGATTGATGCAATCCAAGGCTACAACAAACGAAGATCTCAAATGGTGGAGCAAGCCTGTAGCAGAGGATAACAAGAATCCTTGGTACTCGATGCCCAGCTCTGTTAATGTCGAAATGACCTCTTACGCAATGCTGAGTTATCTGAAGAGGAATATGGTGGCAGAGGCTCTGCCTATTATGAAGTGGTTGGTCAGCCAGAGGAATGGTGATGGAGGATTTGCCTCCACACAGGACACTGTCATCGGAATTTATGCGCTTGCCGAACTAGGCTCGAAACTATCATCTGGAAACAGCAATATGGAAATATCATTCACATATGAAAACGGGGGAGAGAGCAACTTGAATGTTACCACAGAGAACGTCATGATCCTTCAGAAGCAAGCCGTACGTTCATTTCCCACATCTACAGTGGCCAAGTCTAAGCAATTTTATTACTCTGTTTCAAACCCTGCTCACAGATACCGAAAAATACTCGAGAAGTCAACGTCACCGCGACTGGTAATGGATTTGCGATAGTTCAAGTATCTTACAGCTACAATCTGAACGCAAGTGGAGCCTTCCCTCTGTTCACCCTAAAGCCTCAGGTGGAGAAAAACTCTGACGCTAATCATTTACAGCTCAAAATTTGCTCTGGGTGAGAAATATCTTTGATTTGCATCATGACGAACGGGTTGATTCTCATTAAGAACCAAACTGAACTGTCCTCTTTCATTGTAAATCTCAGATTCGTACCTACGACAGAAGCCAGCGAGAGCAACATGGCCGTTATGGAAGTTAGCTTCCCATCCGGTTTCATATTCGACGCAGAGACCCTTCCAGCTCTGAAAGCATCTGAGCACGTTAAACGAGTGGAGACCAAAAACGGAGACACCATGGTCGTTTTATACTTCGATAAGGTACAAAACCGTCCTAAATTCATCTCGCAAATTTTCTCCTAGCACCGAATTAAACGTTCTATTATTCAGATGGTGAGTGAGGAATACTGCCCAACCGTATACGCCTACAGGACTCACAAAGTAGCCAAGCAAAAGCCAGTCCCGGTCTCCATATACGACTACTACGATTCCTGTAAGGATTTTTGATCCATTGATTCCGTGAACGATCTCTTGCTTTATTCTAAACGTTTCTGTTCTCATTTTCAGCTCGCAGAGCCAGAGTATTCTATGAACCGTTGGCAGCTACCCTGTGCGATATTTGCGAGGGAGAGGACTGTGGCCCTATGTGTGGAACAAAAACAACAGAGGAGACAGTTCAGGTCGAGGGAACAGCAGCCAACGCCACATCGATATAATAATTCCAAGTATTCCCAGGAGAGTCCTTTTAATCTTTTCACGTATTCCTTGATCAGATAATCCCAATTTTCAAAAACCTTCTCGTATTTTAAATATTACTATTCTATATCATGATTTATATATCATACTGGGTACACGAGGGTGTTTCTCAATTTCATCATTCAACATCGAAATACGAATGTGACCGAATCAAGCACCACCCTAGGGTACACATATGAACAGGGTTGCTCAACAATAAAATATAATTACAATTCAACATCTTGTTATTATTCATGTGAATCCTCAAATACAAAGTTAAGTTTCTAGTATAAAGAGGAAGGATCTGGTTTATCGAGGAAAAACCTGTTCATATACCGTCGTTGTTACATGAATGGTTCTTCTGAGAAATATATGCGCCCGATAGCCGGCTAATTATTGATCTTGATAATTTATGGGTATTTTTTACCACTGGGATGGTAGATTTCCGGCTTTGCTCATCCCAAATATCTTCGATGTATTCATATTCACTTATATAATAATAAGTACCTCAACAAGCACCAATTGAGTAACGAGTCAAAGACTGGTTCCGAGCCTCGATAACTCAAGTCTTGTTTCAAAGTAAGATTAAACTAGGCTGTCCGCTTCAACGATCTGCACCTGACACGATCACCTTTTGGGTGCTTAGAGGGATTGCAGGAGACAGAAGACTGTGGTACCGAATTCGTACCGTTCAGAATCAAACACGCTTTTCAAATACCAGTCTTTTATTATACGTATATTGTATACCAGATGGTCTCGTGATAATGCGTATACGCGATGTTCGAATCCTGAGACTTTAGATAATAGTTGTTGTCATGCAGCAAACGATATCCACGTATAGTCGTATAGTGTACGGTTCATGTATTCCGAGATTGGGAAATCCCGATTCCCCCAGCAAACGGCAGATTAACGGTGTCGTAATGTTACCTGCATGGTGGGGAATGGGTAAACATATAAAAGGAACGGACCTGTATGACCTAGGACAGTTGGATGGTTGGCGTCTAGTCTTCAAAAGCAGGTTGTTTGGTATTTTGTTGTAGGTGAGTTGTGTATTTTTCTTTCGTCTCAATTCCTTGAGCTTTATACTAATATGATAAATATTACCGAATTTGATATCGCATATTTTACCGTCCGATTAGAAAATAATGATATCACACTCAATAATTACCATGGTATAGAAATGATAGCTGATTAATTATATCATCTAGGGACAGAAGACCGGGAAAAAACTTGCAGCTTCGTCCTTCTTCTTTCACTCCTTCTTCTTCATCTTCAGGTGAGTCATAACTCGCTTCAACACTTTCAATAACGATTATTGGGTTTCCAAGGAATTCAAGTATCCTCAAGCGTTTCCACATCCTATTAGAAAATCGATAATCACGTACGATAATAAGCGAGATAATAAGACTGTTAAAGATATCTCAACGATATTCTTCATCTTTCAGGATCCAACAACGTTATTATGGCCTCCTTGTGGCCTTCCCTGTTGTTCATTATAGGGATGATTGCCTCAGCTACATCATCTCCGTATGTATAATAAAACAACCATTTGAATCGCTACATAGTCTCTCTAGATGTAGAAGTGAATATTGAAAGATTCACGTGTTTGCTAATTATAGGGTTTACGAAATAATTAATTCACATATTCATGATGAAAAACTGGACCCATCTCAAATCTTTACAAGACCGGTTTATTGTCAATTTTTTATTGCTATATGCTGAATTTAATATACCCGCTAATTAACATTTTACGACCTATAAGAATTATTGTGTTTTTTCTTCAACAAGGTTCTACACGGTAATAGCACCGCAATTAGTGAGGCCAAACTCGGAATATCACGTAGCCATCAGTACCACTGGAATATCAGAGCCTGCTACTATCTATATCCAGCTGAACGCCACCCTGGACTCTGGAGATAAATACAATGTTTCTCAAACTACAATCGTCGAACCCAACACAACTCGTGTAGTCAAATTTGAGGTCTGATCACCATACACACTAATGGAGATTATCAGCTTTAGTGCATTTTAGTCACTTTTATATGAAGGATTCACTTTTTTCTGACCTACTGATCAGATTCCATTAAATTTGAACAACTGATTCTCAAACCAGTAGAGGAAGGGACAGAAAAGCCAGATTCTTCTCTCCCACTGATATCAAATGCTCAAACTACATGTGTAATTCTATTTTATAACAGATCGGAGACACTACACCTGGGAAGTACAGCCTAGTGGCTAAGGGGCTGTCTGGTATACTGTTTGATAATATCACCGATATTCGATATGTGCATAAGAGTCACTCAGTTTTTATACAAACTGATAGAGCAATTTACAAGCCAGGAAACAAGGTCTTGTTCCGTACCATAGTGCTGGACTCTAAACTACGTCCTGCACCGAATGGAACAGAACTGGACATATACGTGACGGTGAATGATTCAGAATCCATTTCACTGCTTCCCTCATTTTTATATCCCCCTTGACCACGGTTTTCTCTATTCATAAAACAGGATGGACAAGGGAATCGAGTCAAGCAATGGAAACCACAGACGGACAGCAGCGGCGTGTGTTCTGGAGAGCTTCAGCTTTCCGACGTTCCTGTTTTAGGAGACTGGAAGATCTGGGTCAAAGTATTCGACCAGACTATCGAAAAGGTGTTCGAAGTCGCAGAATACATTCTTCCTAAGTTTGAGGTGTTCGTAGAAGTTCCAAAATACGCGACTTTCAAAGACTCGGCGATATCTGCCCTCGTCAAAGCAAAGTAATTTAGTTTCACTCAATTTTTGGCACATACACTCAGCAAAATAATTAATGCCTCATTGAAATCCGTGTTTTTCTTCATTCGTATCACAGATACACGTATGGCAAGCCTGTGAAAGGAATAGCCACGGTAACAGCTCGTACGGATTCATTCTCAGGCTATTATCGACCGATGTTTCCATCTTCAGTGCGACAGGTTGTCCCAATAGACGGAAAAGCGACTGTGAATTTTGACTTAGTTCGTGAGCTTAGGTGACTCTGGAATCCTCAAACTTTTCTCTACTTCCGAAATACGCAGAATTCCAATATTTCTATTTTCTCTGTCAGATTAACGGATGATTACTATGGAACCGTCCACGTAGAAGTTGCTGTTGAAGAGGCGCTTACTGGCTGCAGCCAAAACACTTCCATCGAGATCAAACTACACAAACAGAAATACACTATGGAGCTTATAAAGTCCGCAGACAGCTATAAGCCTGGTCTGAAATTCACAACGTTTGTGAGTCACTTATCTTGGCACAGATAAAAGACCTCAGAGTTCCAACTGCTCATCTTTCAATCTCATTTTTTAATCGCAGATAAAAATCGCCTATCACGACGGCTCTCCGGTCCAGGACCTTATCAATCCTGTGCAGATCTCGTACGGTATTGGCTACGAACTATCTACTTATACAAACATCATGAGAAAGTTAAACGAACACGGTATGATCCAACTGGACTGTTATCCGCCCCTAAACACGACCGACGATTACGAGCAATTCAACATCGAGGTAAACTACGCTGCGACGATTGGAGTTTAGAAAAACCTCTATAAACTATTTCTATTTATACAGGCACAGTACTTGAACTTGCACCAGTGGTTTGGTGGAACAAGCCGAGCTCTCTCACCAAGCGGGACTTACATACAGGCTATTGCAAAGACTGAGAGTCCCATGGTGTGTATAAAAGTAGCGCTAGTCAAATCCTCCAGTGAATCTAATCTGTGTCATTCTGTCTTCAGGCGAACAAAGAAGTTGAGATCGAAGTAAACTCCACAGTTCCTCTGAAATATCTTAGCTACGAGGTGCTGGGCCGTGGCGATATCCTGGTTGCAGATTCGGTGCAAGTAGCCGATAAGAACACAGCAACTCTGAGGTGATTCATCTAGCCCTGGAAAAAGCAGTTCGAAATTTTCACTAAGCAGAGTTTTACCTTTACAGATTCCTCGCTACTAATGCAATGGCTCCTACTGCTCATTTTGTTGTCTATTACATGCGAGACGATGGTGAAATAGTCGCTGACGCACTGGACTTACATCTGAAAGGATCTCTGGAAAACTTTGTGCGTTACGATTTCATTTCTCTGCGTAATTATCGGGTCTCGGTTCATCCTTATCGCGAGTATTAATTTTTCCAATCGTTTTCTGTTACAGGTCGACATCGCGACCACTCCGGAAAGGACTAAGCCTGGAGGAAGCGTGGATCTCGTAATTACAACCAAACCGAATTCTCACGTCGGATTGCTCGGCGTTGATCAAAGCTCCATTCTACTGAAATCTGGAAACGATATTTCTCACGTTAGTAATCAGAAATCCAAATATCTGGTCCAATATCTACAGCAAGGACGCTCTATCAATAATTAAACATTATTCACAGGAACAAGTAATGACTGAACTCAGATCCTACGACAAGGATGATGAGTATTCATCTTTCCGTTATGGATCGTGGAATCCTGGCTCTAACTCAGCTTCCGAAGTCTTCCAGGTTTGTACTTGGCCTTTGATCATTGATCTTTACGAAGATTGAAACATATAACAGTATAATTTATTGATTTCAGGAAACCGGAGCAGTTGTACTGACCAATGGCTTTCTTTACCAGAGATGGCCCTACCGTAAGATTCTCGCTAATATAGTCTTGTGACTTATAACAGTTCAAATGATAGCAATTAGCTGAGAACAAACTAATGCTGAGTCAGAGTATCAGCAGTCTGCTATTCGGTCTATTAGTGCTTTCCTTATAATCTTATATAGCTCATATTTTATAGACTTCCCCTCTCTTGCAATCCCACCAGTGGGGTTTGCAGGCGCATCAGCGGATCTAGCGGGTGTGCCTGTATCTACAACAGCCCCAATTTCTCCTTCTCCAATAAGAAGCGAACCGAAGATTGAGGAGAAGATGAAAGTGCGCAAGAACTTCCCTGAAACCTGGATTTGGGAAATGCTCGACTCTGGGTATGCGAGCAGTATTAATTGATAAAGGAATTTCTATAATTCCCAAGTTACCTTTGATTTTTAATTTTAAGCAGATTGCTACCTTCTCACTTTGATTTCACAGATCAAAAATCATAGTTCATAGTCATATTCTTTTTACTTCCTATCATTTTCATACTAATTTGAAAATGAAGGGATGATACCAACTGACTACTCACTACCTCGCTTTTTAGATAGACTTTTTGCTACTCCATCATGATTTATTTATGAAATGAACTAGATTTCTTCAATTTTGCCGAGTGTAATAATTGATCTATCAACTACAGGCCTGAGGGAAAAACAGTTCTTCAAAGATCTGTACCTGACACAATTAGCACTTGGGTGCTTTCTGCGTTCTCCATTGACTCCGTTTTCGGATTTGGTCTCATAGAAGAACCGAGGAGGGTGCGTATCTAATTCGGAAAAGAATCTTCACACCGATCCTAATTATCTACCTTTAATATTTCAGCTGACTGTATTCCAGCCATTTTTCGTGTCCCTCAACCTTCCCTACTCTGTGATACGGGGTGAAACTGTTGCCATACCTATCTTGGTCTTCAACTATTTGGACAAGGATGTTACCGCCGAGGTGGTACTAGAAAATGAAGGACAATTCGAGTTCGCTGAGGCGACTAATGAGATTCAAGAGATCCCAAGTACGTTAGCGAATAACTTTCAGCAAAATCAGAGATCCGAAACTTGAACTCAACCTATACTTCTTTTACAGAACTAGAACCTTCCCGTTCAAAGAGTATCGAGGTCAAGGCTAGATCTGGAGCCTCAGTTTCTTTCCTGATCACACCCAAGGAGTTGGGCCACATTACGATCAAAGCTGTGGCGACCAGCCCCTTGGCTGGCGACAGCGTAGTGCAGAAATTACTAGTCAAGGTCTGATTCGTTTATTAGTCTTTTAGAAACAGTTCATAGTTCGCTGGACTAACTTTTTAATGTTTTCTCAGTCCGAAGGAGAAACTCAGTACGGGAATAAGGCGATATTTGTTGATCTGAGAAACTCCACATCTTTTGAAACGAGCATTGTGGTAGACATACCTGAGAAATCGGTCCCTGGATCTGAAAATATCGAAGTTTCTGCAGTAGGTAAGAAGCCCAAGAGATGATCAGGCAAAGGCAGCAAAAACTGACCCTGTTTATTTATTTACAGGCGATATCCTTGGACCGAGCCTTCCTAATCTTGCCAATCTGATCAAAATGCCATACGGATGTGGAGAACAGAACATGCTCAACTTCGTGCCGAATATAGTCGTGATAAACTACCTCAAGGTATTAGAAGAGAAGGAAAGAACTAATTCCCTTGTTGCATCGCGTATTTATGATTTTTCTTCAACAGAGTACAAACCAATTGACCCCGACTGTTCATGGAAAGGCACTGAAATTCCTAGAAGTCGGATACCAACAGGAATTAACTTACCGCCACGAAGATGGATCCTTCAGTGCTTTTGGGAAATCTGATAAAAATGGCAGCACATGGTGGGTGAAACTCTATCTGGTACAAATAGTTCCTTCATGAAAACGATCTATGAACTCGTTATAATCGATTTTTTGAAACTCCAGGCTCACGGCGTTTGTTGCCAAGTCATTCATCCAAGCTGCTGAACACATAACGATAGAAAACAAAATGATAAACGAAGCCTTGCAGTGGCTTGCGGCTAATCAAGCAGCGGAAGGAAATTTCCCTGAGGTCGGAACAGTCAGTCATCGAGCTATGCAGGGAGGTGCAGCGAAGGGGCTTGCATTGACTGCATTCACTCTAATTGCCTTCCTCCAGAACCAGGTGAATCGTTGCACTCCTATTCTTCTTTCGTCAGGGTTTAGTCCCAAATTAACTCAGTTGATTTCAGACCAATGTCCCAGAGTACCAAAGCACAGTAGACAAAGGAGTAGATTACATAGTTCGTAATCTCGAGGGGCTTGACGACGCCTACTCCCTCTGTCTCTGTGCCTACGTTCTGAACCTGGCCAAACATCCGAGCGAGGAGACTGCTTTCGGATTGATGCAATCCAAGGCTACAACAAACGACGATTTTACATGGTGGAACAAGCCTGTAGCAGAGGATGACAAGAACCCTTGGTACTCGATGCCCAGCTCTGTTAATGTCGAAATGACCTCTTACGCAATGCTGAGTTATCTGAAAAGGAATATGGTGGCAGAGGCTCTGCCTATTATGAAATGGTTGGTCAGCCAGAGGAATGGTGATGGAGGATTTGCCTCCACACAGGACACTGTCATCGGAATTTATGCGCTTGCCGAACTAGGCGCGAAAATATCATCTCGAAACAGCAATATGGGAATATCATTCACTTATGAAGATGGAGGAGAGAGCAGCCTGAATGTCACCACAGAGAACGTCATGATCCTTCAGAAGCAAGCCGTATGTTCATTTCCCACATTTTCAGTGGCCAAGTCTAAGCAATTTTCTCACTCTGTTTCAAACCCTGCTCACAGATACCGAAAAATACTCGAGAAGTCAACGTCACCGCGACTGGGAATGGATTTGCGATAGTTCAAGTATCTTACAGCTACAATCTGAACGCAAGTGGAGCCTTCCCTCTGTTCACCCTGAAGCCTCAGGTGGACAAAAACTCGGACGCCAATCACTTACAGCTCAAGATTTGCTCTGGGTGAGAAGTATCTTTGATTTACATTATAAAGAAAAAGTTGATTCTTATTAGGAAAACAAACTGAACTGTTATCTTCTATTCCAAATCCCAGGTTCGTACCGACGAAAGAAACCAGCGAGAGCAATATGGCCGTTATGGAAGTTAGTTTCCCATCCGGTTTCATATTCGACGCAGAGACCCTTCCAGCTCTGAAGGCATCCGAGCACGTTAAACGAGTGGAGACCAAGAACGGAGACACTATGGTCGTTTTATACTTCGATAAGGTACAAAACCGTCCTAAATTCATTTCGCAAACTTTTTCTTAGCACCAAATTAAACGTTCTATTATTCAGATGGTGAGTGAGGAATACTGCCCAACCGTATACGCCTACAGGACTCACAAAGTAGCCAAGCAAAAGCCAGTCCCGGTCTCCATATACGACTACTACGATTCCTGTAAGGATTTTCGATCCATTGATTCCATGAACGATCGCTTGCTTTATTCTAAACGTTTCTGTTCTCATTTTCAGCTCGCAGAGCCAGAGTATTCTATGAACCGTTGGCAGCTACCCTGTGCGATATTTGCGAGGGAGAGGACTGTGGCCCTATGTGTGGAACAAAAACGACAGAGGAGACAGTTCAGGCCGAGGGAACAGCAGCCAACGCCACATCGATATAATAATTCCAAGCATTCCCAGGAGAGTCCTTTCAATCTTTCCACGTATTCATTGATCAGATAATCCCAATTTTCAAAAACCTTTCCGATTTTTCTATATTACTATTTTATATCATGATTTATATGTCATACTTGGTACGCTAGGGTGTTCCTCAATTTCACCATTCAACATCGACAGTCGAATGTGACTGAATCACGCGCCACCCTAGGGTACACATATGAACAGCTTTGCTTAACAATAAAATATAATCACAATTCAATATCTTTCCATTATTCATTCGAATCCTGAAACACAATAAGTTAAGTTTTATAGTATATAAAGATAAACGATCTTTCGACATATTCAAATCTTGTTATTGTCTTTCAAATAAACTGATGATATCATCATACTCCAAAGTCCGAGTAAGACGGATGCCTGATAGCCCGAATTCTGCGAAGACTTCGTTCCAGGAACTATCCTTTGAGGAAAATTAAACAAGATAATTTATAATATATTTTGAATACCCCGCTCGCGGTCGGAGGTAATAGAAGTTACAGTTTTCTACTATAACTCTCTACCGTATCACAGAGTTTTTACCGATAAAGATACTCCCTTCATATTTACTTCTCGTAGATAAGGCAGAGACATCTGACGCATGTTTATTGTTTACGTCGAGTCAGATTTGACCGTGACGTTTATTCGATGATCAGCTCCGCAGTCCGCGGTGACCGGTGTAATTACAGATACGTGACTTATACTCATATCTGTTAATCGGCAGATTTAACCTGAGTTTATTCGGTAAAGCGGCTTGGCCGAATACCCTAACAAAAAAAAAAAAAAAAAAAAAAATCGGCAGATTCTAAAAATATACCAAACAATATAATCATCCTCATATCTGAGCTGGCACGTTGGAACGCCCCTATTCTTCATTATCAGGATGTTTGCCTACGAAAATCCCTTCGCAAAGGGCATTCCCGCTCGTCCGTATGTATATCAGTGTATATCAGAAACAAAAACACGTTCTCTCTCGTTTCAACAGAATTAAACCGGTAAAAATCGCACTAGCCATAACGATGACATCACTAATTCGCTCATTTCTGATGATGGAAATTGCGAGTTATATTGAACATTCTCGCTATTCATTATCACACCCATAACTGATATCGGTTCTTTTTTTATACAACAAGGTTCTACACAGTGATAGCGCCTCAAGTTGTAAGGCAAAACTCTGAATACAATGTGGCCGTCAGTACCAGCGCAATATCAGAGCCTTCTACTATCTACATCGAGCTGAACGCGAACCTGGACTCTGGAGATAAATACAATGTTTCTCAAACAACAATCGTCGAACCCAACACAACTCGTGTACTCAAATTCGAGGTCTGATCGCCTTTTACACTCATAGAGATTATCAGCTTTAGTGTATTCTAGTCACTTTCATATCAAAGATTCACTTTTTTTCTGACCTACTGATCAGATTCCATGAAATTTGAACAACTGATTCTCAAACCAGTAGAGGAAGGGACAGAAAAGCCAGATTCTTCTCTCCCACTGATATCAAATGCGCAAACTACATGTGTAATTCGATTTTCAACAGATCAAAGACACTTCACCTGGGAAATACAAGTTAGTGGCTAAAGGACTGTCCGGAATACAGTTCAACGATACTACAGATCTTCAATATGTGCACAAAAGTTCATCAGTTTTTATACAAACCGATAGGGCAATCTACAAGCCAGGAAACAAGGTCTTGTTCCGTGCCGTGGTACTGGACTCTAAACTACGTCCTGCAGCGAATGGGACAGAACTGGACGTATACATAACGGTGATTGTTTCAGAATCCAATTCACTGCTTTCCTCATTTTTATATCCCCCTTGATCACGGTTTTCTCTATTCATAAAACAGGATGGACAAGGGAATCGAGTCAAGCAATGGAAACCCAAGATGGACAGCAAAGGCGTGTTTTCTGGAGAGCTTCAGCTATCCGACGTTCCTGTTTTAGGAGACTGGAAGATTTTCGTCAAAGTATTCGACCAGACTATCGAAAAGGTGTTCGAAGTCGCAGAATACGTTCTTCCTAAGTTCGAGGTGACTGTAGACCTTCCGAAAAACGCGACTATCAATGATTCTGTGATAACTGCTACCATCGAAGCAAAGTAATTCAAGTTTAGGATCAATTCTCTGCACGTAAACTCAGAAAAATAACTAACAGCTTGTTGAATATGGTAAATCCCTCCATTCCTATTACAGATACACAAATGGCAAGCCAGTCAAAGGAGAAGCGACGATCACAGTCCACAAGGACGACTTCAGACGCTTTTGGGACCCAGTACTTCCAACTACGGTGCGCAAGGTTGTCCCAATAGACGGGAAAGCGAACGTGAATTTCGACTTAGTCTCTGAGCTGAGGTGACTTTTGAATTCCCCCAACTTTTCTGTCGCTCTGAAAAACAACAATTTCAAACATTCCGATTTTTACTATCAGGATAGAAAGCGGTCAGGAACAATCCATCAAAGTAGAAGTCGTTGTTGAAGAGGCACTTACTGGCCGCAGTCAAAGCACTTCCAGCGAGACAACACTACACACACATAAATGCACTATGAAGCTCATAAAGTCAGCAGATAGCTATAAGCCTGGTCTGAAATACACGACGTTTGTAAGTCTCACTCATTTAGGCAGAGATGGAAGATTTAGGGGTCTTCACCGCTCACCTTGTAATCGTTTCATTGACAATCGCAGATAAAGATCGCCAATCACGACGGCTCTCCGGTCCAGGACCAGACCAATCCTGTAAATATTTCTTACGGTTTTATGAACCTCCATTCTTCTTACACGACCATCAGTAGGATCTTAGACGAGCATGGGATGATCAAACTGGAATTTTACCCGCCTGCAGACTCCCACACCACCTCAACCCCCTTAAATATCAGGGTAAACTATGCTGATATGATGGAAACCCAAAAGAACGTCTAAAAACTGTTTATCTTCATACAGGCCGAGTACTTGAAACTTGAAGAGCAGTTTGGAGCAATACACCGGGCTCTCTCACCGAGCGGGACTTACATACAGGCTGTTTTGAAGACAGAGAATCCTATGGTGTGTAAAATGTCTATCCAGCGTTAGACAAATCATCAATTGAATAAAATCTGTGTAACTCTGTCTTCAGGTGAACAAAGACATTGAAATCGAAGTGAACTCGCCAGTTCCCATGAAATATATTAGCTACGAGGTACTGGGCCGTGGTAATATCTTGGTGGCAGATTCGGTACAAGTAGATGAAAAAAACGCAGAGACTTTCAGGTGATCCATCAAGCCGTGCGAAAAATAGTTTGAAATTTTTTTACTAATCAGACTTTTCCCTTTATAGATTCCTCGCCACTCATGAAATGGCTCCAACTGCTTGTGTCATTGTCAATTACATGCGAGACGACGGTGAAATAGTCGCCGATACCTTGGAAGTACATCTGAAGGGAACTCTCGCAAATTTCGTGCGTAACGAGTTAATTTCTCTACGTAATTATCGGGTTCTAGTTTATCCTGATTGCTAGTGTTAATCCTGAAAATTGCTCGCTGTTACAGGTCGACATCTCGACCACACCGCAGGAGACTAAGCCTGGGGCAAGCGTGGATCTTATAATTACAGCTAAACCGAATTCTTACGTAGGATTACTCGGCGTCGATCAAAGTTCCGTTCTATTAAAATCTGGAAACGATATTTCTCATGTTAGTAATCAGAGATCCAAGAATACGCTTCAATATCTACACCAAGGACTCTGTATACATAATTAATTATTATTTTCAGGAACAAGTAATGGAAGAACTCGAGTCATACGACACAGATGATGGATCTTCTTCGAGCGATTTTTCGTGGGGCCGTCCACTCCGGTTCAATGATGAGTTTTCCGCCTTCCATGTCTTCAAGGCAAGTTATTTGGCTTCTGGCAATTGTTCATTCAGGAGATTGAACTTCTAATCATTATTATATAAAAATTATAATCATTTATTTCAGAGATCGGGAACAGTAGTCCTGACCAATGGCCTTGTCTACCAAAAACCTCAGATGAATTATGGTGAGTTACTTGTTGATGCAGTGTCATGGCATATAACAGTGGAAATAATGATAATTTCCTAAGTGAGCGCTCTTGACTGCTCAGTTCATTAATTACCTACTTATATTTAACAGAGTTCAAATTCCATAGGGTTCGGTGCGTCATACAGTGCACCCGGTGCAGTGCTTTTCGGCGGTGTTGGATCCGGCGGAATGCTAATGCAAGCTTGTCAGGCAATGCCGCAACAGCAGATGTTCATTCAACCAGAGATGATGAAAGTGGAGATGAAACCGAAGATGACAGTGCGCAAGAACTTCCCTGAAACGTGGATTTGGCAAATGGTCGATGCTGGGTACGTGGCTACTGATAATTGACAAAGAATTTCTGTGAATTTCAAGCTTCTGTTTCGTCCGCAGTTTTGCAGTCTCGTTTATTCATCTTCATGCTTCATAATTTCATGCCTTTGTTATGACGTCTGTTAACTCTGTTATATCAAAACGTTATTAACACCCTGAGTCGTTCATTAACACGACTCATCTAGCTATTAATCGACTGACCTCAAATCTCCAGGAGATAATGCGAGCAGGAGGGAGCTTACAATGATGGATGGTACTTCACTAACGGGCAAACAACTTTCCACCTTGCCTACTCACCATACGTGCTTTCATCAAGTAATAATCGTGTGTTTTGATTATTTTCTCAACCTACTCAACTCTCACACAACTCCTGCATGGAACAAGCCACGTGTTCTCCTTATGCATGTCATCTCAAACATATACCTTGATGCATTTTTTTTTCAGAGTGTTTCCTCACACATTATTCTTCTTTTTCTTGTATGCTTACCACTTCTTTATCCACAAGTGTGCAAAATGAAGAGATGATACAACTGACTACTCACTACCTGGCTTTTTAGATAGATTTTCCGCTATTGTATACATCGACATGATCTATTTATGAAATGAACTAGAGGTCTTGAATTTTGCCGCGTCTAAAAATTTATCTATCGCCAACAGGCCTGACGGAAAAACAGTGCTTCAAAGGTCTGTACCAGACACAATCACCTCCTGGATGCTTACCGCGTTCTCCCTCGACTCCGTTCACGGATTTGGTCTCATAGAAGAACCGAGAAAGGTGTGTATAATAATGAAGCAGAGAATTTTCACACAAATCTTGATTATCTACCTTCCATATTTCAGCTCACTGTATTCCAGCCGTTTTTCTTGTCCCTTGATCTTCCCTACTCCGTGATAAGGGGCGAAATTGTCGCCATACCTATTGTAGTCTTCAACTATATGGACAAGGATATTACTGCTGAGGTGGTACTGGAAAATGTAGGGGAATTCGAGTTCGCTGAAGCAACCAACGAGGTTCATGACACTCTTAGTAAGTTAGTGGGTACCTCCAGGCAAAATCGGTGATCCGAAAATGAAACTTCACTTATTTTACAGAGCTGGAACAATATCGCAAAAAGAAAATCAACGTGAAGGCTACATCTGGAGCTTCGGTTTCTTTCATGATCACCCCCAAGGAAATAGGCCACATCCTGATCAAGGCAAAGGCGACCTGTGCATCGGCTGGGGACAGCATTGAGCAGAAATTGCTCGTCAAGGTAGGATTATTTGATCAGTCTTTTGGAAATGGTCTCAAGTTCGATACACTACATGTTTAATGGTTTTTCAGTCCGAAGGAGAAACTCACTACGAGAATAAGGCGGTATTCATTGATATGAGAAGCTCCAAGTCTTTTGAAACGAGCATTGTGGTAGATATACCTGAGAAATCAGTCCTCGGATCTGAACATATCGAAGTTTCCGCAGTAGGTAAGAAACCTGGGAGATGATGAGTCAAAGTCCCGAAAACTGACCCCCGTTATTGATTTACAGGCGATATTCTCGGCCCAAGCCTCCCTAATCTGGCCAATTTGATCAAAATGCCTTTTGGATGTGGAGAACAGAACATGCTCAACTTCGTGCCGAATATAGTCGTGATAAATTACCTTAAGGTATTGAAAGAGAAGAGAATAACTGATTTCCTTGTTGCATCGTGTATTCTTATGTCTTTTCTTTAACAGTGCATGAAGCAACTGACCCAATTGGTCCTGGGAAAGGCACTGAAATTCCTAGAAGCTGGCTACCAACAGGAATTGACCTACCGCCATGTGGATGGATCTTTCAGTGCTTTTGGGATGTCTGATGCACGTGGCAGTACATGGTGGGTGAAGTTTTATATATTTGAGAATAGTTTCGTTGTAAGAATGATCCATGAACATGTTTCAAACGGCTTTTCCACACCTCAGGCTCACGGCGTTTGTTGCGAAGTCGTTCATCCAGGCTGCTGAACACATAACTATAGAGGAGAAAATAATAAAACAGGCCTTGCAGTGGCTTGCAATGAATCAATCACCGGAAGGGAATTTCCCCGAGGTGGGAACAGTCATCCATCGAGATATGCAGGGAGGGGCAGCAAAGGGGCTAGCATTGACCGCATTCACTTTAATGGCTTTTCTTGAGAATCAGGTGAATCGTCGAACTCTTATTCCTTTCTCGTCGAGTTTCATGCCCCCATTAACTAAAATTATTTCAGGCCTATGTCCCAGAGTACAAAAACGCAATAGACAAGGGAGTAGATTACATAGTTCGTAATCTCGAGGGGCTTGACGACGTCTACTCGCTCTGTCTCTGTGCCTACGTTTTGAACTTAGCTAAGAATACCGCCGAAGACAAGGCCTTCGGATTGATGCAATCCAAAGTAAAACAAAGTGAGGATTACAAGTGGTGGAGTAAGCCTGTAGCAAAGGATGACGAAAACCCTTGGCATTCAAGGCCCAGCTCTGTTAATGTCGAAATGACTTCTTACGCGATGCTGAGTTATTTGAGAAGAAATATGGTCGCAGAGGCTGTGCCTATTATGAAGTGGCTGGTCAGCCAGAGAAATGCTGATGGGGGATTCGCCTCTACACAGGTTTGTGATAGATTCTGAAATCTCCAATAGATATTCTACTTTGTACTTCGTCGTATAACATCTTTGCTTCCAGGATACGATAATCGGAATCTACGCGCTCTCAAAACTGGGAGAGAAACTATCATCCGGAACCGGCAGCATGGGTATATCGTTTACATACGAAGACGGGGGTCGGAGCAAAATCGATGTTAACGCCGAAAACAACATGATTCTTCAGAAACACGTCGTACGCTAATTTCTCACATCTACAGCCCCTCAGTCTAATCGTCTCGCTAATTCTGTTTGAAATTCTGTTTATAGCTACCGGGAAAAACTCGAAAAGTGAACGTTTCCGCGACCGGAGACGGATTTGCTATAATTCAAGTATCTTACAACTACAATCTGAACGCAACTGGAGCCTTTCCTCTATTCACTCTGAAACCTCAGGTGGATGAAAACTCGGATGCCAATCACTTGCAGCTTTCGATTCGCTCCGGGTGAGGAGAATCCTCGATTCATTTTGAATAACATATTCAATGATCCTTCAAAGACAAACTAAACCGTTACTTTTATCCAAAATCCCAGATTCGTACCGACGAAAGGAATCAACGAGAGTAACATGGCTGTAATGGAAGTTAATTTCCCATCCGGTTTCATATTCGACGTCGACACCCTCCCCACTCTGAAATCATCTCAGCACGTCAAGCGAGTGGAGACTAAAAACGGAGACACTATGGTCGCTTTATACTTCGACAAGGTAAAAAAACCGTCGTGAATTCTCTACGTGAATCGTTCACACAATGAATTACACATTATCTTTTTCAGATGGTGGAAGAGGAATACTGCCTGACTATATCCGCATTCAGGACGCACAAAGTAGCCAAGCAGAAGCCAGTCCCGATCTCAGTATACGACTACTACGATTCCTGTAAGAATTTTTAGACCATTGTTTGAAAGAATAATCTTCAGTTTCAATCTGAACGCTTGCGTCTTTTTTTCCAGCCCGTCGAGCCACAGTATTCTACGAACCGAGGGCAGCTACACTCAGCGATATTTGCCAGGGTGAAGACTGCGGTATCGAGTGTTAAATCCGAAATACTGTACAGAGGAAAGTCTTTCCCATTATTTACTGAGTTTCGGTAAACGATCGTTGATCAAGAAATTTTAGGATATGTTATTCTGTAATATTGTTTCAACACTTACGATTAGAAATAACCGAAGTTGCTGGCATGATTGAGTTCAATCTAATCACACGACACAAGATGTACTCTTAAAATCATTTTGCTTTTTCCTTTTTATATATCATCATCCTATATTGTGATGTATGTATAGGATTTGTGTAAGAATGTAAACGCAATGGCTTAACAATAAAGTATAATTACATTTCAACCTCTTTTTATCATTCATTCAAATCCTTGAATACAAAGTCAAGTTTTTGATATAAAAAAAGATTCGATTTAATAACATCGTTCTAGAGTCTCTCAGAGTTGTATTAATTTTGTTTCATAAATTATGCCATTCCAAGAAATATATGTTTGATGACCGGCTTATCATCGACCCATAGCTGCAGAAGATAAGCTTTGTGTATCTGTTTACTCGTTTATACAATAAACACACGCTCATGCTCAAACCTATCCACATAAGCAGTAATCAACGAACACGTATTCTTTGTGGATGATGAAATTCTGAAATTTCCCCGAAAACAGATTAACAGTACCTATGTAGTAGCGACTGCAAAAAGTGGGGAAGAGAGTAAGAGTTTATAAGGGAGGATCCGGCGTGACCTTCGTCTGTTTGCATCCAGTCTTCCGAGGTAAGTCGTCAGATATTTTCAAGTAGGAACCAGTTTCGTTCAATCTGTTAACAATATTCTTCATATTTCAGGATCCAATTCAACAACGTTACTATGGCCTCCTTCTGGCCTCCCCTGTTCTTCATTATAGGAATAATTGCTTCGGCTACATCATCTCCGTATGTATACAATAAAACATGTATTTCAATCGTTAAATAGTCTCCAGTTGTAAAAAAGAATATTGAAACACTTTACGTGTTTATCAAAATAACTAATAATAATCACGCTGGCTATAGTGATTAGAGTACTGATCGCACTGGGAAATGATTAATTCACACAGTCGTGGTGTAAAAAAACTCGACTCATCTCAAGTCTTTACAAGACCGATTTTTGTTAATTTTTTTCAGCTATCTGTTGCATTTAATATTCCTGCTAATTAACGTTCTACGATCCCCATCATGATTACTGTGTTTTTTCTTCGACAAGGTTCTACACGGTAATAGCTCCACAATCGGTGAGGCCAAATTCTGAGTACCACGTCGCTATCAGTACGACTGCAATATCAAAGCCTTCTACTATCTACATCGAGCTGAACGCAAACCTGGACTCTGGAAATAAATACAATGTTTTTCAAACAACAATCGTCGAACCCAACACAACTCGTGTACTCAAATTTGAGGTCTGATCACCATACACACTAATAGAGATTATCAGCTTTAGTGCATTTTAGTCACTTTTATATGAAGGATTCACTTTTTTCTGACCTACTGGTCAGATTCCATTAAATTTGAACAACTGATTCTCAAACCAGTAGAGGAAGGGACAGAAAAGCCAGATTCTTCTCTCCCACTGATATCAAATGCTCAAACTACATGTGTAATTCGATTTTCAACAGATCGGAGACACAACACCTGGGAAATACAAGTTAGTGGCCAAAGGGCTGTCCGGGATACTGTTTAACAAAACTACCAATATTAAATATGTGCAGAAGAGTCACTCAGTTTTTATACAAACTGATAGGGCAATTTACAAGCCGGGAAACAAGGTCTTGTTCCGCACCGTGGTGCTGGACTCTAAGCTACGCCCTGCACCGAATGGGACAGAACCGGACATATACGTGACGGTGATTGATTCAGAATCCAATTAACTGCTTCCCTCATTTTCATATCCCCCTTGACCACGGTTTTCTCTATTCACAAAACAGGATGGACAAGGGAATCGAGTCAAGCAATGGAAACCACAGATGGACAGCAGAGGCGTGTTTTCTGGAGAGCTTCAGCTATCCGACGTTCCTGTTTTAGGAAACTGGAAGATCTTTGTCAAAGTATTCGACCAGACTATCGAAAAGGTGTTCGAAGTCGCAGAATACGTTCTTCCTAAGTTCGAGGTGTTCGTAGAAGTTCCAAAATACGCGACTTTCAAAGACTCGGCGATAACTGCCGTCGTCAAAGCAAAGTAATTTAGTTTCACTCAATTTTTGGCACATACATGCAGCAAAATAATCAATGGCTAATTAAAATCGGTGAATTTCTTCATTCATATTACAGATACACGTACGGCAAGCCTGTGAAAGGAAAAGCAACAATCACGGCTCACACAGACTCATTCACAAACAATTTCAGACTGGCGTTTCCAAGAGAGGTGCAAAAGGTTGTCCCAATAGACGGGAAAGCGATCGTGAACTTCGACTTGGCTTCTGAGCTGGGGTGACTTTCAAAATCTTGAACATTTCTCAAGCTCCGAAATACGACGATTTCACACATTACCTTTTTCACTCTCAGGCTATCAGGAGATCGAGAACAGCTCGTAACAATCGATGTCGCTGTCGAAGAGGCGCTCACTGGCCGCAGCCAAAACACTTCCAAGGAGATCAAACTACACAAACAGAAATACACTATGGAGCTTATAAAGTCCACAGACAGCTATAAGCCTGGTCTGAAATTCACAACGTTTGTGAGTCACTTATCTTGGCACAGATAAAAGACCTCGGAGTTCCAACTGCTCATCTTTCAATCTCATTTTTCAATCGCAGATAAAAATCGCTCATCACGACGGCTCTCCGGTCCAGGACCTGCTCAATCCGGTGCAGATTTCGTACAGTTTTGGCTACGATTCATCTTTTCATACAAATATCGCGAAGAAGTTAGACGAACATGGGATGATCCAACTAGACTGTTATCCACCCCTAAACACCAACGGCCGTGGGGAGTTTTTCAATATCAATGTAAGCTACGCTGAGATGATGGAAATTTGAAAAAGCGTCTAAAAACTATTTCTTTTTATACAGGCACAGTACCTGAACTTGCATCAGAGGTTTAGCGGATCACGCCGAGCTTTCTCACCAAGTGGGACTTACATACAAGCTATCGCAAAGACGGAGAATCCCATGGTGTGTATAAAAGCAGCGCTAAACAAATCCTCCAGTGAATATGATCTGTGTAACTCTGTCTTCAGGTGAACAAAGAAGTTGAGATCGAAGTAAGCTCTACAGTTCCTCTGAAATATCTTAGCTACGAGGTGCTGGGCCGTGGTGATATCCTGGTGGCAAATTCTGTACAAGTAGCTGATATGAATGCAACAACTTTGAGGTGATTCATCTAGCCGTGGGAAAAGCAGTTCAAAATTTTCATTAAGCAGAGTTTTATCTTTATAGATTCCTCGCTACACATGCAATGGCTCCGACTGCTCATGTTGTTGTCTACTACATGCGAAACAACGGTGAAATAGTCACTGACGTACTGGAATTACATCTGAAAGGATCTCTGGAAAACTTTGTGCGTAACGATTTCATTTCTCTGCATAATCATCGGGTTTTAGTTCATCCTTATCGCTAGTGTTATTCTTTTAAATCGTTTGCTGTTACAGGTCGATATCGCGACGACATCTGACAGGACTAATCCTGGAGGAAGCGTGGATCTTGTTATTACAACCAAACCGAATTCTTACATCGGTTTACTTGGCGTCGATCAAAGCTCCATTCTACTGAAATCCGGAAACGATATTTCCCACGTTAGTATTCAGAGATCCAAAGATCTATTTCAATATCCACACCAAAGACGCTGTATCCATAATTAAACATTATTCACAGGAAGAAGTAATGAAAGAGCTCAAGTCCTACGATAAGGATGAGAAGTTTTCATCGGGGCATTTTCGGGGTTATCAGCCGGTGTCTTGGCTCTATTCCTGCCCAAACTCAGCTTCCAAAGCCTTCGATGTATTTATTTGGCCGTTGATCATTGATTTTCAAGAAGATTGAAACATATAACAGTATGATTTATTGATTTCAGGAAACCGGAACAGTTTTGCTGACCAATGGCCTTCTTTCCTCGAGATGTTTCCCACCAAGAGGTAATAATCTTGCTAATATAGTCTTCTGACCTATAACAGTTCAAATGATAATAATTGACTAAGAACAAACTAATGCTAAGTCAGAATATCAGCAGTCTCCTATTTGGTCTATTGGTGGTTTCCTAATAATCTTATATAGCTCATATTCCGTAGTATACCACCACCGGCCTATGTACCGAACGGTGGCGTATGCGAGCCCACACGCGAATCGACCGCATATGTCGTCATCAGCCCCGATACCTCATCCGCCAATGAAAACGCAAAAGAAGGTGGAGAAGAAGATGACAGTGCGCAAAAACTTTCCCGAAACCTGGATTTGGGAAATGCTTGACGCTGGGTATGCGAGCAGTATTAATTGATAAAGGAATTTCTATAATTCCCAAGTTACCTTTGATCCTCACTTTGATTGCACAGATCAAAAATCATAATTC
The DNA here is from genome assembly GCA_963992785.1 of Tenthredo livida. Taxonomy (NCBI): domain Eukaryota; kingdom Metazoa; phylum Arthropoda; class Insecta; order Hymenoptera; family Tenthredinidae; genus Tenthredo; species Tenthredo livida. Next base: position 40,556,191 of record OZ023066.1, on the reverse strand, counting down.
ATAGTCATATTCTTTTTACTTTCTATCATTTTCATACTAATTTGAAAATGAAGGGATGATACCAACTGATTACTCACTACCTCGCTTTTTGAATAGACTTTCCGCTACTGTATACATCGTCATGATTTATTTATAAAATATAAACTAAATTTCTTCCACTTTTCTGAGTCTAAAAATTTATCTATCGACAACAGGCCTGACGGAAAAGCAGTTCTCCAAAGATCTGTACCAGACACAATCAGCACTTGGGTGCTCTCTGCGTTCTCCATTGACTCTGTTTACGGATTTGGTCTCATAGAAGAACCGAGGAGGGTGCGTATCTAATTCGGTAGAGAATTTTCACACCGATCCTAATTATCTACCTTTCATATTTCAGCTGACTGTATTCCAGCCATTTTTCGTGTCCCTCAACCTTCCCTACTCTGTGATACGGGGTGAAACTGTTGCCATACCTATCTTGGTCTTCAACTATTTGGACAAGGATGTTACCGCCGAGGTGGTACTACAAAACGAAGGACAATTCGAGTTCGCTGAAGCAACTAATGAGGTTCAAGAGACCCCAAGTACGTTAGCGAATAACTTTGAGCAATATTGGGAATCCAAAACTCGAACTCAAACTGTACTTCTTTCACAGAACTAGAACCTTCCCGCTCAAAGAGCATCGAGGTAAAGGCTAGATCTGGAGCCTCAGTTTCTTTCCTGATCACACCCAAGGAGTTGGGCCACATTAATATCAAAGCTGTGGCGACCAGCCTCTTAGCTGGAGACAGCATAGAGCAGAAATTGCTAGTCAAGGTCTGGTTCGTTTATGAGTCTTTTAGAAACAGTTCATAGTTCGCTAGACTAACTTTTTAATGTTTTCTCAGTCCGAAGGAGAAACTCAGTACGGGAATAAGGCGATATTTGTTGATCTGAGAAACTCCACATCTTTTGAAACGTGCATTGCGGTAGATATACCTGAGAAATCAGTCCCTGGATCTGAAAATATCGAAGTTTCTGCAGTAGGTAAGTAGCCCGGGAAATGATTAGGCAAAGACAACAAAAATTGACCCTGTTTATTGATTTACAGGCGATATCCTTGGACCGAGCCTTCCTAATCTTGCCAATCTGATCAAAATGCCATACGGATGTGGAGAACAGAACATGCTCAACTTCGTGCCGAATATAGTCGTGATAAACTACCTCAAGGTATTAAAAGAAAAGGAAAGAACTAATTCCCTTGTCGCATCGAGTATCTATGCTTTTTCTTCAACAGAGTGCGAACCAATTGACCCCGAGTGTGCATGAAAAGGCATTGAAATTCCTAGAAGTCGGATATCAACGGGAATTGACTTACCGCCACGGGGACGGATCCTTCAGTGCTTTTGGAAAATCTGATAGAAGTGGCAGCACATGGCGAGTGAAGTTTTATCTAGTACAAAAGAGTTTCTTGATGAAAACGATCTATGAACCTGTTATAATCGATTTTTCCGGACTTCAGGCTCACGGCGTTTGTTGCGAAGTCATTCATCCAAGCTGCTGAACACATAACGATAGAAGAGAAAATAATCAAAAAGGCCTTGCAGTGGCTTGCGGCTAAACAATCACCTGAAGGAAATTTCCCTGAGGTGGGAACAGTTGTGCATCGAGCTATGCAGGGAGGTGCAGCAAAGGGGCTTGCATTGACTGCATTCACTCTAATTGCCTTCCTTCAGAACCAGGTGAATCATCGAACTTCTATTCTTCTTTGGTCAAGTTTTATTCCCAAATTAACTCAATTGATTTCAGACGAATGTCCCAGAGTACCAAAGCACTGTAGACAAAGGAGTAAATTACATAGTTCGTAATCTCGAGGGGCTTGACGATGCCTACTCCCTCTGTCTCTGTGCCTACGTTCTGAATCTGGCCAAACATCCGAGCGAAGAGACTGCTTTTGGATTGATGCAATCTAAGGCTACAGCGAACGAAGACTTCAAATGGTGGAGCGAGCCTGTAGCAAAGGATGACAAAAACCCTTGGCATTCAAGGCCCAGCTCTGTTAACGTTGAAATGACCTCTTACGCGATGCTGAGTTACCTGAGAAGAAATATGGTTCTAGAGGCTATGCCTATTATGAAGTGGTTGGTCAGCCAGAGAAATGGTGATGGAGGATTCGCCTCCACACAGGACACGGTGATCGGAATTTATGCGCTCGCCGAACTAGGGGCGAAACTATCATCCGGAATCAGTAATATGGGAATATCATTCACTTATGAAGATGGAGGAGAGAGCAGCCTGAATGTTACCACAGAGAACAATATGATCCTTCAGAAGCACGTCGTATGTTCATTTTCCACATCCACAGTGGCCAAGTCTAAGCAATTTTCTTACTCTGTTTTAAACCCTGCTCATAGATACCGAAAAAAACTCGAGAAGTCAACGTCACCGCGACTGGAAATGGATCTGCGATAATTCAAGTATCTTACAGCTACAATCTGAACGCAAGTGGAGCCTTTCCTCTGTTCACGCTAAATCCTCAGGTCGACAAAAACTCGGACGCTAATCACTTACAGCTCAAGATTTGCTCTGGGTGAGAAATATATTTGATTTGCATTATGAAAAACGAGTTGATTCTCATTAAGAAACAAACTGAACTGTCCTCTTCTATTCTGAATCCCAGGTTCGTACCGACGAAAGGAATCAACGAGAGTAACATGGCTGTCATGGAAGTTAGTTTCCCATCCGGTTTTATATTCGACGCAGAGACCCTTCCAGCTCTGAAAGCATCCGAGCACGTTAAACGAGTGGAGACCAAGAACGGAGACACTATGGTCGTTTTATACTTCGATAAGGTACAAAACCGGCCTAAATTCATCTCGCAAATTTTCTCCTAGCATCGAACTAAACGTTCTATTATTCAGATGGTGAGTGAGGAATACTGCCCAACCGTATACGCCTACAGGACTCACAAAGTAGCCAAGCAAAAGCCAGTCCCGGTCTCGATATACGACTACTACGATTCCTGTAAGGATTTTCGATCCATTGATTCCATGAACGATCTTTTGCCTTATTCTAAACGTTTCTGTTCTTATTTTCAGCTCGCAGAGCCAGAGTATTCTATGAACCGATGGCAGCTACCCTGTGCGATATTTGCGAGGCAGAAGACTGCGGCCGTATGTGTGGAGCCAAAACAACGGAGGAGACAGTGCAGACTGAGGAACCAGCAACCAACGCCACATCTCATCCATTGATATAATAATTCCAATTATTTTCGGAAAGCCTTTTCAATTTTCAAAACCTTTTCGCTTTTTATATATTTCTATTTTATATTATGATGTAATATGTTGTACTGCGTGCACTAGGGTGTTCATCAATTCCATCATTCAACATTATGAAATTCGAATATGATTGAATTAGGCACCACCCTAGGGTACACATATGAACGGGGCTGGTCCACAATAAAGTCTCTACAATTCAACGCATGTTTTTATCCTTCAATTCTGCGAAGACTTCGTTCTAGGAACTATTGTTTCATGAAAATTAAACAAGATATGAGTATAATATATTCTATGAAGACCCAGCTAGCGGTCGGAGATGATAGAAGCTACAGTTTTCTACTATAACTCTCTACCATATTACAGAGTTTGTTTCCGGTAAAGATACCTTCTCTATTACTCCTCGTAGGCAAAATAGACGTTCATCTGACGTATACAGTATACATCAAAAATAGTCCAAGCAAATACCTATCAACTTACTCATGTATCCATAAAATTGGCAACATTGTGAAGATACATCGAGAAATTTAATCGTCCTCACATTCTCTGGCAAGTAACAACGCCTCTATTTTCTATCATCAGGATGTCTGGCTCGGCAAACCCCTTAGCAAAGGGCTCTCCCTCTTCACCTCCGTATGTATATAAATGAAAACATGCATCTGAAACACTATAGTTTTAATAATCTCTCTCGTTTAGAACGAATTCAACTGATAAACATCACACTAACTGTGCATACAGTTTTTTTTTTTTGCGAGTTTCATTGTCATTTGCCCTTTCTAAAATTATCGCTATCAATTATGTCACCCGTTACTAACATCCTTTTATTTCTTCAACAAGGTACTATACAGTGATAGCGCCAAAAGTTGTAAGACAAAACTCTGAATACAATGTCGCCGTCAGTACCACTGGAATATCGAAGCCTTCTTCTATCCAAATCGAGTTGAGCGCAGACCTGGACACTGGAGATACATACAATGTCTCGCAAACTACAATCGTCGAACCCAACACAACTCGTGTGCTCAAATTTGAGGTCTGATTACCTACACTCATAGAGATTATCAGCGTCAATGCATTTTAGTCGCTTTTATATCAAAGGTTCATCTTTTTATGACCTACTGGTCAGATTCCATAAAATTTGAACAACTGATTCTCAAACCAGTAGAGGATGGGACAAAAAAAGCCAGATTCTTTTCTCCCACTGATATCAGATGCTCAAACTACATGTATAATTCTATTTTCAACAGATCAGAGACACTACACCTGGGAGATACAAGTTAGTGGCTGAAGGGCTGTCCGGAATACGGTTCCACGATACTACAGATCTTGATTATGAGCATAAAAGTTCATCAGTTTTCATACAAACTGATAGGGCAATTTACAAGCCGGGAAACAAGGTCTTGTTCCGTGCCGTGGTGCTGGACTCTAAACTACGTCCTGCAGCAAATGGGACAGAACTGGATGTATACATAACGGTGATTGATTCAAAGTCGAATTCACGGCTTCCCTCGTTTTTATATCCCCCTTGATCACGGTTTTCTCTATTCATAAAACAGGATGGACAAGGAAATCGAGTCAAACAATGGAAACCACAGATGGACAGCAAAGGCGTGTTTTCTGGAGAGCTTCAGCTATCCGACGTTCCTGTTTTAGGAGACTGGAAGATCTTCGTCAAAGTATTCGACCAGACTTTTGAAAAGGTGTTCGAAGTCGCAGAATACGTTCTCCCCAAGTTTGAGGTGACTGTAGACCTTCCGAAAAACGCGACCTTCAATGATTCTGTGACAACTGCCACCATCGAAGCAAAGTAATCCAAGTTTATGATCGATTCACTGCATATAAACTCAGAAAAATAACTAAGGGCTTGTTGAATACGGTGAATTCCTTCATTGCTATTACAGATACACAAATGGCAAGCCAGTCAAGGGAGAAGTAACAATCACGGCTCATGCAGACTTATTCGCGGACTGTTTCACACCAGCGTTTCCAGCAAAGGTGCAAAAGGTTGTCCCAATAGACGGGAAAGCGACCGTGAATTTCGACTTGGCTTCTGAGCTGAGGTGACTTGAAACCTCGAACTCTTCTTCAGCTTCGAAATACGACGATTCCACATAGTTCTATTTTCTCTCTCAGGCTATCAGGAGATCGAGAACAACTCGTAACGATCGATGTCGCTGTTGAAGAGGCACTCACCGGCCGCAGGCAAAATACTTCCATCGAGATGAAAGTACACAAGGAGAAATACACTATGGAGCTTATAAAGACCGCAGACAGCTATAAGCCTGGCCTGAAATACACTGCGTTCGTGAGTCTCGCTCATTTGGGAAAGACGAAAGGCTTCAAAGCCTTTACTGCTCACCTTGGTATCATTTTATTTTTGATCGCAGATAAAAGTCGCCCATCACGACGGCTCTCCGGTCCTGGACCAGATTAATCCTGTGGAAATTAGATATAATTTTGACTTCGACCCACCTCTAACCATGACCAGGATGTTAGATGAGCATGGGATGATCCAACTGGACTTTTATCCGCCCCTAAACATCACCAACGATTCAGTACTCTTCACAATCAAGGTAAACTACGCTGAGATGATTGAATTTCCGAAAAACCTCTGAAAACTGTTTCTCTTCATACAGGCGGACTACCTAAACCTACGTGAGTGGTTTGCCGGAATAAGTAGAGCTCTCTCACCGAGCGGGACGTACATACAGGCTGTTCTAAAGACAGAGCATCCCATGGTGTGTATAAAAGCAGCGCTAGACAAATTATCCAGTGAATATAATCTGTGTAACTCTGTCTTCAGGTGACCAAAGACGTTGAAATCGAAGTGAACTCTACAGTTCCTCTGAAATATCTTAGCTACGAGGTGCTGAGCCGTGGAAATATCCTAGTTGCAGATTCGGTACAAGTAGCTGATGAGAACACAGCAACTTTGAGGTAATTTATCTATCTGTAGAAAAAGTAGTTTGAAACTTCGACTAAGAAGACTTTTCCCTTTATAGATTTCTCGCCACTCATGAAATGGCTCCTACTGCTTGTGTCGTTGTCTACTACATGCGAGACGAAGGTGAAATAGTCGCCGATATCCTGGAAATACATTTGAAGGGAACTCTCGCAAATTTCGTGCGTAACGAGTTTATTTCTCTGCGTAATTATCGCGTTCTAGTTTACCCTTATTCCAGTTGTTAATCTTGAAAATCGCTCGCTGTTACAGGTCGACATCGCGACCATACCGCAGGAGACTCAACCTGGAGAAAGTGTGGATCTTATAATTACATCTAAACCGAATTCTTACGTCGGATTACTCGGCGTCGATCAGAGCTCCATTCTATTAAAATCTGGAAATGATATTTCTCATGTTAGTAATCAGAAATCGAAGAATCTGTTTCAATATCTACACCAAGGACTTCAATCAATTATTGTTTTCAGGAACAAGTAATGACTGAACTCAAGTCCTACAACTCAGATTTTGCCTGGCGTTGTCCAGTCCGGTCCTCTGACGAGTTCTCCGCCTTCCATGTCTTCAAGGCAAGTTATCTGGCTTCTGGCAATCGTTCGTTTAGGAAATTGAATTTCGAATTATTATTATATCAAAATTATAATTATTTATTTCAGAGATCGGGAACAGTAGTCCTGACCAATGGCCTTGTCTACCGGAAACCTCTGATTAAGCGTAGTGAGTTTCTTGTTGATGCAGTATCATGGCATGTAATAGTCGAAATATTAATAATTTCGGCTTCGAGCCTCAATAACTCGGACCTTCCATCAAACTTAGAACAGGCTGTCCTAAAGTTGGAGACTCAGCTCTTGGCTGCTCAGTCCATTAGTCACCTACTTTTATCTAACAGAGCTCAAATTCCATAGAGATCATGAAGAGATCCTGTAAAGGTGGCGCAGTGCTTCGTTGTGAAGAAATAACGGAATCAATGTCCATTCAACCAGAGATGATGAAAGTGGAGACAAAACCGAAGATGACAGTGCGCAAGAACTTCCCTGAAACCTGGATTTGGGAAATGGTCGATGCTGGGTACGTGGGTACTAATAATTGACGAGAAATTTCTGTGAATTTGAAGCTTCTGTTTTGTCCACAGTTTTACGGTCTTGTTGAATCATCTGCATATTCCTCTCATGCTTCATAATATCATGCCTTTTCAACGACGTTCGTTAGCTCTGTTATATTAAAACTTTATCAACACCCTGAGTCGTTCATTAACACGACTCATCTAGCTATTAATCAACTGAACTCAAATCTCTGGGAGATAATGCGAGCAGGAAGGATGTTCACGGCGGTGGATGGTACTTAACTAACAGGCGAACAACTTTCCACCTGCCAACTCACCATACGTGCTTTCATCAAGTAATAATCGTGTGTTTTGATTATTTTCTCAGCCTACTCAACTCTTACACAACTCCTGCATGGAACACGCCCCGTGTTCTCCTTATGCATGTCATCTCAAACATATAACTTAATGCAATTTTTTCTTCAGGGTGTTTGCTTATACATTCTTCTTCTTTTTCTTGTATACTTATCACTTCTTTATCCACAAGTGTGCGAAATGAAGGGATGATGTCAACTGACTACTCACTACCTCGCTTTTTAGATAGACTTTCCGCTACTGTATACATCGTCATGATTTACTTATGAAATGAACTAGATTTCTTAAATTTTGCTGAGTCTGAAAATTTATCTATCGACAACAGGCCTGACGGAAAAGCAGTGCTTCAAAGATCTGTACCAGACACAATCACCTCTTGGGTTCTTTCCGCTTTCTCCATTGACTCTGTTCACGGATTGGGTCTCATAGAAGAACCGAGAAAGGTGTGTATACAAAAATGCAAAGAATCTTCACATCAATCCTAATTATTCACCTCCATATTTCAGCTGACTGTATTCCAGCCGTTTTTCTTGTCCCTTGATCTTCCCTATTCCGTGATCAGGGGCGAAATTGTCGCCATACCTATTGTAGTCTTCAACTATATGGACAAGGATATTATTGCTGAGGTGGTATTGGAAAATGTAGGGGAATTCGAGTTCGCTGAATCAACCAACGAGGTTCATGACACTCGAAGTAAGTTAGCGAGTACCTCCAGGCAAGATCGGTGATCCGAAAATGAAACCTCACTTATTTTACAGAGCTTGAACAATACCGCAAGAAAAAAATCAACGTGAAGGCTACATCTGGAGCTTCCGTTTCTTTCATGATCATCCCCAAGGGAATAGGCCACATCCTAATCAAGGTGAAGGCGACCTGTGCATTGGCTGGGGACAGCATTGAGCAGAAATTGCTCGTCAAGGTAGGATTATTCGATCAGTCTTTTAAAAACGGTCTCAAGTTCGATACACAAAATTTTTGATGGTTTTTCAGTCCGAAGGAGAAACTCACTACGAGAATAAGGCGATATTTATTGATATGAGAAACTCCAAGTCTTTTGAAACGAGCATTGTGGTAGATATACCTGAGAAATCAGTCCTCGGATCTGAACATATCGAAGTTTCTGCAGTAGGTAAGAAACCTGGGATATGATGAGTCAAAGTCCCGAAAACTGACCCCCTTTATTGATTTACAGGCGATATTCTCGGCCCAAGCCTCCCTAATCTGGCCAATTTGATCAAAATGCCATACGGTTGTGGGGAACAGAACATGCTCAACTTCGTGCCTAATATCGTCGTCATAAACTACCTCAAGGTATTAAAAGAGAAGGAAAAAACTAATTCCCTTGCATCGTGTATTCTTATACCTTTTCTTTAACAGTGTATGAAGCAATTGACTCAGGTGGTCCTAGGAAAGGCATTGAAATTTCTAGAAGCTGGCTACCAACAGGAATTGACCTACCGCCATGTGGATGGATCTTTCAGTGCTTTTGGGATGTCTGATCGACGTGGCAGTACATGGTGGGTGAAGTTTTATCTAGTAGATGATAGTTTTGTTGTGAAAATGATCAAAGAATCTATTTTAAACGGATTTTCAACACTTCAGGCTCACAGCATTTGTTGCTAAGTCGTTCATCCAGGCTGCTGAACACATAACTATAGAAGAGACAATAATAGAACAGGCCTTGCAGTGGCTTGCAATGAATCAATCACCGGAAGGGAATTTCCCTGAGGTGGGAACGGTCCACCATCAAGACATGCAGGGAGGGGCAGCAATGGGGCTGGCATTGACAGCATTCACTCTAATTGCCTTTCTTGAGAATCAGGTGAATCGTCGAACTCTCATTTCTCTCTCGTCGAGTTTCATGCCCAAATTAACTAAAATTATTTCAGGCCTATGTCCCACAGTATAAAACTGCAATAGACAAGGGAGTAGATTACATAGTTCGTAATCTCGAGGGGCTTGACGACATCTACTCGCTCTGTCTCTGTGCCTACGTTCTGAACCTGGCTAAACATCCGAGCGAAGACACAGCTTTTGAAATGATGCAATCTAAGGCTACAGTAAACGAGGATTGCAAATGGTGGGGCAAGCCGGTACCACAGGATGACGAAAACCCTTGGTACTCAAGGCCCAGCTCTGTTAACGTTGAAATGACCTCTTACGCGATGCTGAGTTACCTGAGAAGAAATATGGTTCTAGAGGCTATGCCTATTATGAAGTGGCTGGTCAGCCAGAGGAATGCTGATGGGGGATTCGCCTCTACACAGGTTTGTGATGGATTCTGAAATCTTCAAAAGATATTCTACTTTGTACTTCGTCGTAAAACATACTTGCTTTCAGGATACGATAATCGGAATATACGCGCTTTCAAAACTGGGAGAGAAACTATCATCCGGAAACAGCAGCATGAGTATATCCTTCACATACGAAGACGGGGGCCGGAGTAAAATCGATGTTAACTCCGAAAACAACATTATTCTTCAGAAACACGTCGTACGTTAATTTCTTACATCTACAGCCCCTCAGTCTGATCGTCTCACTAATTCTGTTTGAAATTCTATGCATAGCTACCGGCAAAAACTCGAAGAGTCAACATTTCCACGACTGGAGACGGATTTGCTGTAGTTCAAGTATCTTACAACTACAATCTGAACGCAACTGGGGCCTTTCCTCTATTCACGCTGAAACCTCAGGTGGATGAAAACTCGGACGCTAATCACTTGCAGCTTTCGATTCGCTCTGGGTGAGAAGAAATCTTGACTCGTTTTGGATAACAGATTCAATGATCCTTCAAAGACAAACTAAACTATTACTAATATCCAAAATCCCAGATTTGTACCGACGAAAGAAACCAACGAGAGTAACATGGCTGTAATGGAAGTTAATTTCCCATCCGGTTTCATATTCGACGTCGACACCCTTCCCACTCTGAAATCATCTCAGCACGTCAAGCGAGTGGAGACTAAAAACGGAGACACTATGGTCGCTTTATACTTCGACAAGGTAAAAAAACCGTCGTGAATTCTCTACGTGAATCATTCATTCAATGAATTACACATTATCTTTTTCAGATGGTGGAAGAGGAATACTCCCTGACTATATCCGCATTCAGGACACACAAAGTAGCCAAGCAGAAGCCAGTCCCGGTCTCAGTATACGACTACTACGATTCCTGTAAGGATTTTTAGACCATTGTTTGAAAGAACAATCTTTTGCTTCAATCTGAACATTTACGTTTTTTTTTTTCAGCCCGTCGAGCCACCGTATTCTACGAACCGAAAGCAGCTACACTCAGCGATATTTGCCAGGGTGAAGACTGCGGTATCGAGTGTTAAATCCGAAATACTGTGCAGAGGAAAGTCCTTCCAGTTATCATCTACCAAGTTATCAGAAATGACCGAAGTTGTTGGCATAATTGAGTACAATCTAATCACACGGCACAAGATGTACTATTGAAATCATTTTGCTTTTTGCTTTTTATATATTATCGTCCTATATTATGATGTATGTATAGAATATGGGTATGATTATAAACGCAGTGGCTTAATTAACGATAAAGTCTAATTAAATTTCAACCTCTTTTTCTTATTTATTTAAATCCTCAAATACAAACTCAAGTTTTGGTATAAAAATAGATTTGATTTAATGACTTCTTTCTCGAGTATCTCAGAGTTGTATCAATCTTTTTGAATAAATTATTTCATTCCAAGAAATATAACTCTGATAACCAGTTGATTATCGACCCGTAGCTGCATGAGATAAACTTTGCGAATCTGTTTACTTCTTCATGCAATAAACACACGCTCATGAAAACCGTACCACATATGCAGCAATCAACGAACACGTATTTGTCATGATGACGAAATCCTGATTCCCCCAGAAAACAGATTAAAATTATGTAGTAGTGAATGTGAAGCAAAAAGTGGGGAAGACAGTAACAGTTTATAAAGAAGGGACCGGTGTGACCTTCGTCTCTTCGCCTCCAGTCTTCAGAGGTAAGTTGTCAAATATTTTTAAGTAGCAAACAGGTTTTGTGTTGACTAATGTTCTGTTTATTCTCTATCTAAACTCCTCTAGCTCTACATATGATAATCCAAGTTTCATATCACATCTTTCTCGTCCAGTCAACAACATAAACCACTCGATAATTATCATAGTATAGAAATAATAATCAAATATATGTAATATCATCAAGGGAGGAAAAACCGAGGGAAGATTTACAGCTTCGTTCTTCTTCTTCTCCTACTTCTTCTTCAGGTTCGTTATATAACACTCTGAATATTGACCATCAGTTTTCCTAGGAATTCAATTATCCCCAAGTGTTTCCGCATCCTCTTAGAAAATCGAGAATCACGATAATAAGACCGTTGTAGAGATTTCTTAACAATATTCTTCATCTTTCAGGATCCAACAACGTTATTATGGCCTCCTTGTGGCCTTCCCTCTTCTTCATTATAGGGATAATTGCCTCAACTACATCATCTCCGTATGTATAATAAAACAAGTATTTGAATCGCTACATAGTCTCTCTAGTTATAAAAGAGAATATTAAAAGATTCACGTGTTTGCTAATTATAGGGATTACAGTACTGCGAAATGATTAATTCACACAGTCGTGATAAAAAACTGAACCCATCTCAAATCTTTACAAGACCGGTTTTTTGTCAATTTTTTTGTTTTTGCTATATGCTGAGTTTAATATTTCTGCTAATTAACATTCTACGACTCATCACAAATACTGTGTATTTGCCTCAACAAGGTTCTACACGGTAACAGCACCACAATCGGTGAGGCCAAACTCAGATTATCACGTGGCCATCAGTACCACTGCAATATCAGAGCCTTCTACCATCTACATCGAGCTGAACGCTGGGGATAAATACAATGTTTCTCAAACTACAATCGTCGAACCCAACACAACTCGTGTGCTCAAATTTCAGGTCCGACCACCTTTTGAACTCATAGAGATTATCAGCTTCAGTGCATTCTAGTTACTTTCATATCAAAGATTCACTTTTTTCTGACCTACTGATCAGATTCCATGAAATTTGAACAACTGATTCTCAAACCAGTAGAGGGAGAGACAAAAAAAGCCAGATCCTATTCTCCCACTGATATCAAATGCTCAAACTACACGTTTAATTCTATTTTCAACAGATTGGAGACATTACACCTGGGGGATACAAGTTAGTGGCTAAAGGGCTCTCTGGAATACTGTTTGACAATACTACCGATATTCGATATGCGCACAAAGGTCACTCAGTTTTTATACAAACTGACAGGGCCATTTACAAGCCAGGAAACAAGGTCTTGTTCCGTACCGTGGTGCTGGATTCTAAACTACGTCCTGCACCGGATGGGACAGAACTGGACATATACGTGACGGTGATTGATTCAGAATCCAATTCACGGCTTCCCTCATTTTTATATCCCCCTTGACCACGGTTTTCTCTATTCGTAAAACAGGATGGACAAGAGAATCGAGTCAAGCAATGGAAACCCAAGATGGACAGCAAAGGCGTGTTTTCTGGAGAGCTCCAACTATCCGACGTTCCTGTTTTAGGGGATTGGAAAATCTTCGTCAAGGTATTCGATCAGACTGCCGAAAAGACGTTCGAAGTCGGAGAATACGTTCTTCCCAAGTTCGAGGTAGTCGTAGATGTTCCAAATGACGCGACTTTCAAGGACTCTGCGATAACTGCTACCATTAGAGCAAAGTAATTGAGTTCAGGTCAATTTCGGGCACAAACACTCGGCAAATTAATCCCGATTTCTCCATTTATATTACAGATACACATATGGCAAGCCTGTGAAAGGAGAAGTAACAATCACGGCTCATGCAGACTTATTCTCAGACTATTTTACACCGGCGTATCCAGCAAAGGTGCAGAAGGTTGTCCCAATAGACGGAAAGGCGACCGTGAACTTTGACTTGGCTTCTGAGCTGAGGTGACTTTCAAAACCTCGAACTCTTCTTCAGCTTCGAAATACAATGATTTCACATATTTCTATTTTCTCTCTCAGGCTATCAGGAGATCGAGAACAACTCGTAACAATCGACATCGCTGTCGAAGAGGCACTCACGGGCCGTAGACAAAATACTTCCATCGAGATGAAAGTATACAAGGAGAAATACACTATGGAGCTTATAAAGACCGCAGACAGCTATAAGCCTGGCCTGAAATACACCGCGTTCGTGAGTCGCTCATTTAGGAAAGACGAAAGGCTTCGAAGCCTTTACTGCTCACCTTGGTATCATTTTATTTTTTATCGCAGATAAAAGTCGCCCATCGCGACGGCTCTCCGGTCCTGGATCAGACTAATCCTGTGGAAATAAGATATAATTTTGACTTCGAGCCAACTCTAACTATGACCAGGATGTTAGACAAGCATGGGATGATCCAACTGGACTTTTATCCGCCCCTAAACATCACCCACGATTCAGCACTCTTCACAATCAAGGTAAACTACGCTGAGATGATTGAATTTCGGAAAAACCTCTATAAACTGTTTCTCTTCATACAGGCAGACTACCTAAACCTACGCGAGTGGTTCGCCGGAATAAGTCGAGCTCTCTCACCGAGCGGGACGTACGTACAGGCTGTTCTAAAGACAGCGGATCCCATGGTGTGTATAAAATCAGCGCTAGTCAAATCATCCAGTGAATATAATCTGTATAACTCTATCTTCAGGTGAACGAAGACATTGAAATCGAAGTAAACTCTACAGTTCCTCTGAAATATCTTAGCTACGAGGTGCTGGGCCGTGGAAATATCTTGGTAGCAGATTCGGTACAAGTAGCCGATAAGAACACAGCAACTTTGAGGTGATTGATCTAGCCGTGGGAAAAGTAATTTAAAATTTCGACTAAGCAGACTTCTTCCTTTATAGATTCCTCGCTACTCATGCAATGGCTCCTACTGCTCATGTTATTGTCTACTACATGCGAGACGACGGTGAAATAGTCGCTGACGTCCTGGACGTACATCTGAACGGATTTCTGGAAAACTTTGTGCGTAACGAGTTCATTTCTATGCATAATTATCGGGTCTTAGTTTATCCTGATTACTAGTGTTAATATTTCCAATCGTTTGCTGTTACAGGTCGACATCGCGACCACACCACAGACGGCTAAACCTGGAGAAAGTGTGGATCTCATAATCACGTCACAACCAAATTCTTACGTCGGATTACTCGGCGTTGATCAAAGCTCCATTTTACTTAAATCTGGAAACGATATTTCCCACGTTAGTAATCAGAGATCACAGTATCTGCGCCCAGGACTCTGTTATGTAATTTAAATCGTTTTCAGAAACAAATAATGAACGAACTCAGGTCCTACGACACAGGTGATGAGTTTTCTTCGAGCGACTATGGGTTCTGGAGTCCTGGCTCAAACTCTGCCTTCGATGTCTTTGACGTACGTATATAATCTTTGATAATTGTAGTTTGAGAAGATTAGAGTACGAAACAATATAATTTATTCATTTCAGAAATCTGGAACAGTTGTGTTGACCAACGGCTTTGCCCACAGAAGACCGATATATCCGATACGTAAGATTCTTATCAATCTAATATGGTGATTCATAACAGTCGAAATGATAATATTTTCTAACAGGAACATGGACACTCTTGGATCATGAATCAAACTTCTATACACCGACTGGTTTTCAGTCTCTGTAACTCATTTTCCACTAGGTCCATTAGTCCCATACTTATAATACAAAATTCAGGTCCCGTAGCTCTCGTCCTCGAGGAAATACCTGACCAAGTGGAATATTTCAATTCACCGGAAACCGCCGAATTCATGCCGAGTGTTCAAGAAGAGAAGATGGAAGAGAAGATAAAAGTGCGCAAGGACTTCCCTGAAACCTGGATTTGGGAAATGATCGACGCTGGGTATGCGACTAATTGAATACTGTATAATTAATGAATACTGGCTAGTACTCTTCAATTTTTCAAACCCTTGCAATTTATCTATCGTTAACAGGTCTGACGGAAGAACAGTTCTCCAAAAATCTGTACCAGACACAATCACCTCCTGGGTTCTTTCGGCGTTCTCCATTGACTCTGTTCACGGATTTGGTCTGATAGAAGAACCGAGAAAGGTGTGTGTATAGGACAGCAAAGAATCTGCACATAAATCCTAATTATTCACCTTCCATATTTCAGCTCACTGTATTCCAGCCATTTTTCGTGTCCCTCGACCTTCCCTACTCTGTAATAAGGGGCGAAATTGTCGCAGTACCCATAATTGTATTCAACTATATGGACAAGCATCTTATCGCTGAGGTGGTACTAGAAAATGAAGGGCAATTTGAGTTCGCTGAAGCAACTAATGAGGTTCAAGAGACCCCAAGTACGTTCTCGACTAACTCTAAGCAAGATCGGAGATCAGAAAATCAGACTTTGTTTCTTGTTGCACAGAGGTGGAACCCTCCCGCAGAAAGACAATCGAGGTAAAGGCTAGATCTGGAACATCTGTTTCCTTCCTGATCATCCCCAGGGAGTTAGGCCACATTACTATCAAAACTATGGCGACCAGTGCCTTGGCCGGAGACAGCGTAGAGCAAAAACTACTCGTCAAGGTCTGGATGTTTGATTAGTATTTTATAAACAGTTTACAGTCTGATAGACTAACTTATTAATGATTTTTCCAGCCCGAAGGAGAAACTCAGTATAAGAATAAGGCGATATTTGTTGATTTGAGAAATTCCACATCTTTTGAAACAAGCGTTACGGTAGATATACCCCAGAATTCAGTCCTTGGATCTGAAAATATCGAAGTTTCTGCAGTAGGTAAGAAGCCCGGGAGATGATCAGGCAAAGACAGCAAAAACTGACCCTGTTTATCGATTTACAGGCGATATCCTTGGACCGAGCCTTCCTAATCTTGCGAATCTGATCAAAATGCCATACGGATGTGGAGAACAGAATATGCTCAACTTCGTGCCGAATATAGTCGTGATAAACTACCTCAAGGTATTAAAAGAAAAGGAAAGAACTAATTCCCTTGTTGCATCGAGTATCTATGTTTTTTCTTCAACAGAGTGCGAACCAATTGACCTCTTCTGTGCATGAAAAGGCACTGAAATTCCTAGAAGTCGGATACCAGCAGGAATTGACTTACCGCCACGATGATGGATCCTTCAGTGCTTTTGGGAAATCTGATGACAATGGCAGCACATGGTGAGTGAAACTCTATCTAGTAGAAATAGTTTCTTCATGAAAACGATCTATGAACTTGTAATAATCGATTTTTTCGAACTCCAGGCTCACGGCGTTTGTTGCTAAGTCATTCATCCAAGCTGCTGAACATATAACGATAGAAGAGAAAATAGTAAAAGAGGCCTTGGAGTGGCTTGCGGCTAATCAATCACCGGAAGGAAATTTCCCTGAGGTAGGAACGGTCGTCCATCAAGATATGCAGGGAGGGGCAGCAAAGGGGCTTGCATTGACCGCATTCACTCTAATCGCCTTTCTCCAGAACCAGGTGAATCTTCGAACTGTTATTTCTCTCTCGTCAAGATTTGTGCCCTAATTGACTCAAATTATTTAAGGCCTATGTCCAAGAGTACAAAAGCGCAATAGACAAGGGAGTAGATTACATAGTTCGTAATCTCGAGGGGCTTGACGACACCTACTCGCTCTGTCTCTGCGCCTACGTTTTGAACCTGGCTAAACATCCGAGCGAAGATACAGCTTTTGGAATTATGGAATCTAAGGCTACAGTGAGCGCGGGTCACAAATGGTGGAGCAAGCCGGTACCACAGGATGACGAAAACCCTTGGCACTCAAGCCCTAGCTCTGTTAACGTCGAAATGACCTCTTATGCAATGTTGAGTTACTTGAGAAGAAATATGGCTGCAGATTCTCTGCCTATTATGAAGTGGCTGGTCAGCCAGAGGAATGCTGAAGGGGGATTTGCCTCTACACAGGTTTGTAACAGATTTTTAAATCCTCAGAAAACATTCCACTTTGAACTTTGACGTATAACATCCCTGCTTCCAGGATACGGTCATCGGAATTTACGCGCTTTCGGAACTAGGAGAGAAACTATCAGCCAGAAACAGCAGCGTTGGTATAACGTTTAAATACGAAGAGGGAGGAGAGAGCAGCGTGAATGTTACCGCAGAGAATAATATGATCCTTCAAAAGCATGTTGTACGTTAATTTCGCACATCTAAAGACTCCAAGTCTGATCTATTCCTTTAAACGGTTCAAAATCCTGTTCACAGCTACCAAGAGAGACTCGAGAAGTGAACGTCTCGGTAACTGGAGACGGATTCGCGATAATACAAGTATCTTACAGCTACAATCTGAACCTAACTGGAGCCTTTCCTCTATTCACGCTGAAACCTCAGGTGGATGAGAGCTCGGACGCTAATCACTTGCGGCTTTCGATATGCTCCGGGTGAGAAGAATCCTCGATTCATTTTAAATAACATATTCAATGATCATTCAAAGACAAACTAAACCGTTGCTTTTATCCAAAATCCCAGATTCGTACCGACGAAAGGAATCAACGAGAGTAACATGGCTGTAATGGAAGTTAATTTCCCATCCGGTTTCATATTCGACGTCGACACTCTTCCCATTCTGAAATCATCTCAGCACGTCAAGCGAGTAGAGACTAAAAACGGAGACACTATGGTCGCTTTATACTTCGACAAGGTAAAAAAACCGTCGTGAATTCTCTACGTGAATCGTTCACACAATGAATTACACATTATCTTTTTCAGATGGTGGAAGAGGAGTACTGCCTGACTATATCCGCATTCAGGACGCACAAAGTAGCCAAGCAAAAGCCAGTCCCGGTCTCAGTATACGACTACTACGATTCCTGTAAGAATTTTTAGACCATTGTTTGGAAGAACAATGTTCCGCTTTAATCTAAACGCTCACGTTTTTCTTTCCAGCCCGTCGAGCCACAGTATTCTACGAACCGAGGGCAGCTACATTCTGCGATATCTGTGAGGTTGAGGACTGCGGTGATCGATGCACAACTGTACAGCCAGCAGCGAACGCAACATCTTCTTCATAGCTGCTATACTTTTTATAATCATATCACAGTCTTACCAGTGTTTTTTTGTTTTGTTTTTTTCCCCAACTTTTGAAAAGCTCTATTCAATCAGATAATCTCAACCCATTTTATGTATCAAAGTGTAGAAATGATGATAGCAAGCGCCAAGGTGACCGGTATAACCTATAAATCAAATATAATTGCATTTCAATACCTTTCTTATTTTCACATATTATTCTAGTATGACGTATGCACACTGGGTGTACGTATGTACAATGGGAGTCGGCTAACAATAAAATAACTAATTACGTTTCACGCTATTTTCATATTTGATTGAAATCCTGATCAAACACACGATGTATACAAAAAATTTGGTTATGAAACGCGTAAACAAGCACACTGGCTTTATGCACTACAGATATGCTGTCTTTCCTCTGCCCGGCACGTTGATTAATAAAAATAAGAATTTTCGCGATAGTGATCAGAGACTTTTTTTCCATAAGTCTTTCACATCTCAATCATCCTGAAACTGATGTCAAAAACATTTCAAAAGTGACGCTGCAGAACGGCTGAAATTTAGGTTAACTTTAGCGCATGAAGTACAGAAGAGAGAGATGGGAAGTCGATGACGAAAGTCGTACTATTTATCGTCTAACTATAACAGACTGACCATATATTATATAGTTGGGGTTTATTAAAGACGCCGGATGTAGTATTCGCACTTATCTAGTATACAGGAAATACAGAAACCGTTGAAAACTCGCCCTAAGGTTTCAAAATACGAATACTAATATCGGCCTCATTCGACATTGTGAAGTGTGAATGAGAATGTATTATATTCATCAATTTCATTCCCACACTCTAGTCGAAAGATGATATTAATACATACGTCCTTCGGTCTGGGTTATGCGATGATGAATTATTATGCGACTACCTTCTTAATTACACCTACGCGAATGATGCACGTAGGATAATAAGAATCAGCGCCTAGAACCTGTTGCCGCACACAGTTGACCATGACAATTTTGTAGAACAGCTGTTCAATAAATGCAAAATATTCTACTACACCCCAATGAATACTATATCGCATGTTTATTTTTACATTCATTAACCCCGTAGAATATAAGACATACCAAGTATCGGGATTATTGGATTAATAAGAATAATAAATAACATAATCGTATTCTATAAGAAATATGCAAAAATTCTACAATCTTTAAACCTGGTAATTATTGTTGATGCGAAAAAACACGCAAACAACAATCAATACATTCGATCAGGATGAGTGCGAATCCCGGTTTTCCCACAATATCAGATTAACGGTATAATGTAGTAGCGACTGCAAGTACGGCGGGGCCTCGCGTACATACATACATACGTGTGTATACTTAAAGCGAAAAGTGGGGAATATAGAAAGAGTATAAAACGAAGGAACCGCTACCTTGATTGGTTTGCGTCTAGTCTTCCAAGGTAGGTTGTTAGGTATTTTACAGTAGGAACCAGTTCCGCGCTGAATAGCGTCACAACACGCCCTGTTTTTTTTCTTTCCTTCTTTCTTTCCACCTCAATTCCTCGTTTCATCGAGTTCCGCGCTGCTATCACAGCATCCTCATAATTTGGTATAAATAATTAAGTAGAAGCTTCATACACTCGCTATAATCGAATAATTATATCCTAAAGGGAGATAAGACTAAAATCTTCCATCTCCTATGCTATGCATCTTCTCAGATGAGTCATAACTCGCGTTTCATTAACATGACCAAATGGAATCAGTGATTGTTGCAATTTGCCGAATATAATCATTCGCTCTTTACCCTTCGCTGCGCAGGATCAAACAACGTCATTATGGACTCACTGTGGCCTCCGCTATTCCTTATTATGGGAATAATAGCATCAGCTACGTCGTCGCCGTATGTATTTTCCAAAACCTGTATATAGCTAGAACTTTCGCGTGTTTATATAAAAACTGGATTACATCATCAGTCGTAATAATTCGTTCACACATCACTCGTACGACGTCATAGAATTCACTGTAATCACGATACTTCTATATTCTCAAGGTTCTACACGGTGATAGCGCCAAAAATCCTAAGGCCAAACTCTGAGTACCACGTCGCTATCAGTACAACAGCAATATCCGAACCCTCTACTATCTACATTGAGCTAAGCGCTGACCTGGAGACTGGGGATACCTACAACGTCTCTCAAACCACTATCGTCGAACCTTTTACTACTCGGATAATCAAACTTGAGGTCTGATCGGCGTAATACACTCATAGAGTAGATCATCGGCGTTGGGTTGCATTCTGCTCATTTTTATATCAAATATTCTATTCCCTAACAGATCGGAGACACTACGCCTGGGAGATACAGGATCGTCGCTAAAGGACTGTCTGGAATAGAGTTTTACAATACTACAGAACTCAAATACGTGCATAAGAGCTACTCGGTTTTTATACAAACTGATAGAGCCGTTTACAAGCCGGGAAGCAAGGTCCTATTCCGTGCCGTGGTACTGGATTCAAGACTACGTCCTGCGCAGAGTAGGACAGAACTGGATATATACGTGACGGTGATTGATTCAGAATCTAATTCTCAGCTTCAATTTTTCTATACCACCTAATCAAGGGTTTATCTATTCTCGAAAACAGGACGGACAAGGGAATCGGGTGAAGCAATGGAAGCAGCAGATGGACAGCAAGGGCGTATTTTCTGGAGAACTTCAACTTTCAGAATCGCCTGTTTTAGGGGACTGGAAGATAATCATCAACGTATTCGATCAGACTATAGAAAAGACGTTCCAAGTCGCGGAATACGTTCTTCCCAAGTTCGAGGTCGTCATAGAAGTTCCAGAACACGCGACTTTCAAGGATTCTGTGATAACTGCTACCATCAGAGCAAAGTAATTGAGTTTAGGTGCAATCTCATGCGAGCAGATTAACTAATCTCTTCATTCATGCAACAGATACACGTACGGCAAGCCTGTGAAAGGAGAAGCGACGATAACAGCCTACCCGAACATATTCTCGGGTATTTTACAACCGATATTTCAATCTCCGGTGCGAAAAGTTGTCCCCATAGACGGGAAGGTCACCGTAAATTTCGACATAGTATCTGAACTGAGGTGAACTTTATAATAGTCTCACACATCTCTCTCTCTCTACCTTCGCAGCACGACCGTTCTAAATATTTCTATCTTTTCTTTTTTCTTTATCAGGCTAACAGACGAGTTCGAAAGACCCATACAACTAGAAGTAGCTGTTGAAGAGGCGCTCACTGGACGAAGACAGAACATCTCGACCCAGATGATACTTCACAAACATAAATACGCTATGGATCTTATAAAGACGGCAGAAAGCTATAAGCCTGGTCTCAAATACACTGCGTTTGTGAGTCGGTTGTTTCGGAAAGTTTATAATACTTGTTAGCTGCCTTTTATTCATCGTCGCTTCCTTATTAATTTTTTAGATAAAAATCGCACATCACGACGGCTCTCCAGTCCAGGACCGGACCAATCCTGTACAAATTTGGTACGGTTTTGGGTACGACCAGACCCTTTATACAAACATCACTAGAATGTTGGACGAGCACGGTATGATCGAACTGGACTTTTATCCACCCCTAGATTTCAACGGCACAGCAGCACCGTTAAATATCGAGGTAAACTTGGCTGAGATTAAATGATCTTTGAATAACGTGTCTAAATTTGTTTATCTTTGCACAGGCGCAGTACCTTAACTTACACGAGTGGTTCGCTTCGACAAACCGAGCCATATCACCGAGCGGAACTTACATTCAGGCTGTTTTAAAGACTGAGAATCCCATGGTGTGTATAAAAGCACGTGCGCATAAACCCTCGAACTAAAATCATTCGTTTAACATCATTTCGGTTTTCAGGTCAGCAGAGACGTCGAAATTGAAGTTAACTCTACAGCTCCTCTGAAATATATTAGCTACGAGGTACTGGGACGCGGCGATATCCTGGTTGCCAATACCTTGCAGGTGGTTGGAAAGCACATGGCGACCTTCAGGTGATTCATCCAGCTGAACGCCGAGCCGTTTACTTTTAATTTTACCAAAATTTAATCCTCGCCACTTCCAGATTCCGCGCCACTTATGTAATGGCTCCTACCGCTCACGTAATCGTCTACTACATGCAAGACGACGGTGAAATAGTAGCAGATTCCCTTGACGTAAACCTGAACGGAACTCTCCAAAACTTTGTGCGTGAAGATTTGGGTTTTAGTTTATCATCTTCTTTCCGGATTTCGATATTAACAATCGGTCGTTATTACAGGTCGACATCACTACCACACCGCAGGATACTAAACCTGGAGAAAGTGTGGATCTTGTTATCACATCAAAGCCCAATTCCTTCGTCGGATTACTCGGCGTTGATCAAAGCTCGATTTTACTTAAATCTGGAAACGATATTTCCCACGTTAGTAATCAGAGATCGAAGTATCCGCGCCATGCGAGAGGAATCTGTTGTATAATTAATATCGTTTTCAGAAACAAGTAATGAACGAACTCAGGTCCTACGACGCAGACAATGGACTTTCTTCCACCGATTCTGCGTGGGGTAATACCTTCTGGAGTCAAGGCTCATCCTCCGCCTTTGACGTCTTCGACGTACGTGTATAACTTTGAAAAATCGTAATCTTATAAGACTGAGGCGTAACATTGAAACGAGGAATTAATTGATTTCAGAAATCCGGAGCAGTTATCTTATCGAATGGTTTTGTCTTTGAAAATCATCCGCTGAGTGAGTGTCTGTCTAGTCGATTTAACGTAATGATTATAATAATTTACTGAACAAGCAATTGAATACTCTTTAATCGTAAATCTGTATAATCTTATATATGTATATAACATGGCATGTTAGGTAAGGAATCATCGCCGAGTGGCTTATTCTGAATTCGAATTCGATAATAATAATAATATTATCAGACTTTGCATAAAAGTTATAATGAACTAACTAACGCGCAAAGCCAGATAATCGGCTACTCGGTAAACAACTAGTTGCCTTACTCATAATAATCTAACATAGAGCTCACATTGCGTAGTATACCTCAGAAGTAGTTTCGACGATGTGATCTATGAAAGTTCTGCGGCCAGTCCAGCCTCGACAACCGTTCAACCAGAGAGGGTGAAAGTACGCAAGAACTTCCCTGAAACCTGGCTTTGGCAAATGCTTGACGCTGGGTATGCGACTACTATTAATTGCCAAAGAAATTTCTATCAATCTAGAGATAGATCCTCTCTCATCCCCATCGTAGTCGTCTTTATTCTAACGCTCAAACGTTCTCATTTCATTTTTAAAACGTCTATTAGCTCTAATATCCAAAACCATTCATCGATCAATCTCTAGGGAATTGTGTAAGCCAGAGGGTCGCTAACAGCTATGGGAATAGTAGTAGTACTAACATGCGACTAATTTTCAAAACTACCACCTATTCACCACATGCGCGTTTATAAAGTAATTAATTCTGTGTTTTATCGTTCATTCTAATAATCAAATTGGGGAGATGAAGGGTAGATAGTTAGTTGATGAACGCACGCGGTGCAAGAGAGTGTGTTGTTTTTTTTTTATGTTGTGCGTGTGCGTGATAGCATGAGATTTTGGACATTCTTCTACTACATCGTTAGAGATGGATTACAGGGAGGCCAGGAATACTTGGTGGTAGAATTGCGGGCTTCCAGCCTGTTGGTGCATCGACCCTCAGGCCGGACCTCGGCCCACCAGTAACGTACAGAGTTGCTACCAGACCACCGCTGGCAGGTCCTTACGCCTTCTCTCGCATCCCAACTCCTGTATGGAACAAGCCCCGTGTTTTCCTTATGCATGACATCTCAAACACATGGCTTTTCGCAAATTTTTCTTCAGGGTATTTATTCATGAATCTTCTTCTCCATCTCCTCGCCGCACGCTTTAACACTTGTTTATTGTTTTTTTCGTTTTTTTTTAATACACACTAGTGTGTACAGAATGAGGAGACTGATACCTCAATCTGTATGCACATTGTGTTTTTTTAATAGACTCAGACTCTTAATGGCTACTCTAAATCACCACAATCCATTTGATCAATTAGAATCTAGACCTCTCTTTGACGATTTAAAAATCTTGAAATTTATCTATCGATAACAGGCCGGACGGAAAAACAGTTCTCAGACGATCTGTACCAGACACGATCACCTCTTGGGTGCTTTCCGCTTTCTCCATTGACTCTGTTCACGGATTTGGTCTGATAGAAGAACCGAGAAAGGTGCGTATGCAATACGGCAAATAATCTTCGCACCGATCCTAATTATCTACCTTCCATATTTCAGCTCACAGTCTTCCAGTCATTTTTCATGTCCCTTGACCTTCCCTACTCGGTAATACGGGGTGAAATCGTAGCTATACCCATCGTAGTCTTCAACTATATGGACAAGGATGTTAGCGCCGAGGTAGTACTCGAAAATGAAGGACAATTCGAGTTCGCTGAAGTATCTAACGAGGTTCACGACACACCAAGTACGTTGGTTGTTATGACTTACTAGCTCCAAGCTCCAGGATTGGGAATTATAAAATCGAATTTTATTATTTTCACAGAATTAGAACTCTACCGCAAGAAGAAGATGGAAGTAAAGGCCAGATCCGGAGCTTCAGTTTCCTTCATGATCATACCGCGAGAGTTAGGCCATATAATGATCAAGGCTACGGCGACTAGCGCCTTGGCTGGAGACAGTATAGAGCAGAAATTGCTGGTCAAGGTCTGTTTCTATAGTTATCGCAGTTCGAAAACGGCTTTCAAGTTCGAGGGGCTAAATTTTTAACGGTATTTTCAGTCCGAAGGAGAAACCCAGTACAGAAACAAGGCGATATTTGTTGATCTCAGAAGCTCCAAGTCTTTTAAAACTAACATCGTCGTAGATATACCCAAGAATTCGGTACTCGGATCTGAACATATCGAAGTATCTGCAGTAGGTAAGAAGCGAGTAGGGAGATGACGAGGCAAAGACAGCAAAAACTGACCCTGTTTATCGATTTGCAGGCGATATCCTTGGACCGAGCATTCCTAATCTTGCCAATCTACTCAAAATGCCTTTCGGATGTGGAGAACAGAACATGCTCAACTTCGTGCCGAATATAGTAGTGATAAACTACCTCAAGGTATAAAAAGAGAAGAAGAGAACTGATTCCCTTGTTGCATAGCGTATTTATGCCTTTTCTTCAACAGAGTACGAACCAGCTGACCCAGGCTGTTCATGGAAAGGCGCTGAGATTCCTAGAAGTTGGATACCAGCAGGAATTGACTTACCGCCACGAGGATGGATCTTTCAGCGCTTTTGGAATGTCTGATATGAACGGCAGCACATGGCTCACCGCTTTTGTTGCCAAGTCGTTCATCCAGGCTGCGGAACACATAAATATAGAAGATAGAATAATAAAAGAAGCCTTGCAGTGGCTCGCCGCCAACCAATTACCAGGAGGCAATTTTCCTGAGGTGGGAAAAGTCAGCCATAGAGACATGCAGGGAGGTGCGGCGAAGGGGCTGGCGTTGACGGCGTTCACTCTAATCGCCTTCCTCGAGAATAAGGTGAATCGTCAAACTGCGATTTCTCTTCTATCGAGAGCCTTGAGCCAAGACTAACTCCTTCGATTTTCAGGCTTACGTACCGGAGTACCAAAACACAATCAACAAGGGAGTTGAATACATAGCAGATAATCTCGAGGGACTTGACGACGTCTATTCGCTCTGTCTGTGCGCCTACGTTCTTAACTTAGCTAAAAATACAGCCGAAGACAAGGCCTTTGGAATGATGCAATCCAAAGTTAAACAAAGCGAGGATTACAAGTGGTGGAGCAAGCCGGTACCACAGGATGACAAAAATCCTTGGCACTCAATGCCAAGCTCTGTTAACGTAGAAATGACCTCCTATGCGATGCTCAGTTATCTGAGAAGGAATATGGTCGCCGATTCTCTGCCTATTATGAAGTGGCTAGTCAGCCAGAGGAACGCTGACGGTGGATTTGCCTCTACGCAGGTTTGTGAACAGGATTTTAAAATCCTTAACAACTCTCCGTTGTGTATTAACATCTCTATGTTTTCAGGATACGGTAATTGGTATTTACGCGCTTTCAAAATTGGGAGAGAAACTATCGTCCGTAAACAACAACCTTGGAATATCGTTCACATACGAAGACGGCGGTCAGAGCAGCATGAATGTCAACGCAGGGAACAACATGATACTTCAGAAGCACGTAGTACGTTAATTTCGCACATCCACAGCCTCTTATCATCTTCATCGTCTCGCTAATCCTTTTTGAAATTCCGTTTTTCTAGCTACCGAGAAAAACTCGTGAAGTCAACGTATCCGCTAGTGGAAACGGATTTGCTATAATCCAAGTATCTTACAGCTACAATCTTAACGTAACAGGCGCCTGGCCTCTGTTCACCCTGGATCCTCAGGTGGATAAAAACTCCGACGCCAATCACTTGCAGCTTTCTATTTGCTCCGGGTGAGAAGAATCCTAGATTCTCAATGAATCCAACGAACAGATTGAATGATTCTTCAGAGACTAACTAAAGTCTTGCTTGCTTATTTTCTTTTTGTTTTTTTTATATAATACCAGATTCGTAGCAACGAAAGAAGCCAACGAGAGTAACATGGCTGTTATGGAAGTAAATTTACCATCCGGTTTCACAGTCGACGTCGACTCACTTCCCAGTCTGGAAATATCTCAGCATGTTAAACGAGTCGAGACTAAGAACGGGGACACTATGGTCGTTTTGTACTTTGATAAGGTACAAAATCGTCCGGTCAACAATATTTCGCGTTGATCATTCCCGCATGAAATTAAAACTTTTTCTTTCTCAGATGGTGAGAGAGGAATACTGCCCCACTGTATCAGCGTTCAGGACGCACAAAGTAGCCAAGCAAAAGCCAGTACCGGTCTCGATATACGACTACTACGATTCCTGTAAGGATTTTCGATCCATATATTGCAAGAACCGATATTTCCCCCTCGGTTCTAAAAGTTTATGTTAAAATTTCCAGCTCGCAGAGCCAGAGTGTTCTACGAACCAAGGGCAGCTACACTATGCGATATCTGCGAAGGCGAAGACTGCAGTAATGTATGCGTATCAAAATTGGGAAATCAGAAAGACGGAGGAGGAGGAGACGGCTCGGGCGGAGGCGCAAGCGGCCAACACCACATCTCCTTAATTTCTATAATATTTTCGATTATTTTTACACGGTTTACCAAGTCTTTATGAGTTATCCGTTCATCGGATAATCTCAATGAATATTTTTTTTCTTCTTTTTCTTACTATACTATTATTACTATTGTAACATTTACGATTAGAAATAACCAAAGTGATTAGTATAATCGAATTGAATTGAATTGAATCAAATCGATATTAAAAAATCTTAACATTTTTTACCGTCCAATTATACATTTTATCTTTTTATATTATATTATTATGATGTATGTATATATGGGTATACATAATATAAACGGAGTGGTAACTTAACAATAAAGTCTAATTACATGTTAAACTCTCCTAATTAATTTAATTTCCCAAAATTTTTTGGTATAAAAAAGATTTGGTTTATTAACTTCTTCGTCGAATTACATTCTAATCGAAATACTATTCTTCTTTCTTCTTTTTCGTAAATTTCTCTCTTATGTAAGAAAGCAATTTGTTCTTTTTAGACGGTTTGAGAACCAGCCTCTTAGTCGTGATATTATGCAGAGGCCCAAAGGCCAGGGCTACGGCTGTACAAGCCAAACAAATAACGTTGTAAGGCATGCTGAAATCCGGCGTAGGTAGACTGACTAGTAAAATCTCGGTTCGTAATTGGACCAAGTATCCATCCCTAGAGGCGTTGAATCTGAAATAAGAGATCTGTATTAGTATTCCTAGTCGCGAGTGAAGAAAACATTCTTCCAGATTAAGAAGAAGACTAACGTAGAAGTTATCGTGCTTCCGTCCTGAGGCAATGCAGTGTAATTTCTGGCGGTAGGCAATAGCGAAGTTATTATTGCAGGGCCCATATAGAAACCGTGATTTGCATCAGGGGGATATTCTTGCCATTTTAAAAACAGGTAGTCAAGTTCGATGGAAAATTCGGTCACCGAACGTGCCGGAAGTCTCAGAACCAGTTCCAGGTAGTACGGACGTTCTCTTTCTCTGCCTGGCACGTAACGTCTTATCACTGAAAAATACGAATACAACAATTTTCAAAGGGGAAATAAAATCAATCAGATATTCGAGGAAGCAGAAGACAGAAGACTAAGCTTACACGGCTCCAACAATTTTCCCTGGCAATTTATCTTTATCGTATGAACGTAGACGGGGATATACCACGGTATATTTTCTAGCAATATAACGTCTAGCGGTTTCCAGTAATTATTGTGAAGTTTGGTGACCAGGCCTCCTCTTTCTTGACCATATCCTGTTTAACGGATAAAGAATGTTTAGTCTCTTCCTACGCTGGATTAGATTTTGTAATATTCAACGATGTCGGACACCTACCAACGACGTATCTGTTGGCGAAAAGAACCGGGGGAATATCAACCCCGTATACTTTATCCTTAGTCTGAACAGCGGCCACGTTAAACATCCCGGTTACCGAGTGCGACCTAACGTCGTACATAGCTATTTTATTCTCCTGTCCTCCTCTGAGACTGACTAAAGTCTCTGTTGGCTCAGGAACCAGTTGATAAGTGTGAGAGCTCTCGTTGCCAGTAACATCGACGTATATACGGCTGAGATCTGCGAGGGGACAAGCGCCTCTCAATCCCATGCCGAAAAGCTTTCGCACAGACCAGTCCTGGGGATATTAAAATAATAAAACAGCCGATTGTATTCCTCGATTCGAATCGTGAAATCTGATAGGAAAAATTACCTGCGAATCGGTAGTCATTGTGTCATAAACCAGTGAAATAGTTTGCTGTAATTCTATCGACGGATTAGTGCACCCTGTATTCTTGCATATAGGTCTAACGTGGACCCCTATAGAGTGGTAATTGGTGTTGTGTATGTAGGCTGAGTTGAGTAGCGTCGCCAACCCTTTCTGAGGAAAGAGAGATACAGTGAAATATTTTTACATTGCAACGAATATCTCAGCCTTTCGAAATGATTTCTACCTTCGAATCGCAGGGTAGTAATTTTTTAAACGGTGTTAAATTCTCTGTGCATACTATCTCCCTAGGTAACGACGAGTATCTTAGACAACTTGAGTTAGTCGGACCGTTAACAACTCCGCTAGGTCTGAAACTGAACTCTGGAGCCAAGCTGTTTGATATATCGACAAAATTTAACGAAGCGCATAGCAGTCCTGCCAGCGCGTTGGTCAAACTTTTCCAGTTCTCGTCGATCCTGGAATAATAACGAATAAAATTTTAGATTCTTTGTCGCGTTTGGGACTCTCTCTCTCTCTCTCTCCTTACCTAACGTCGTCGTTGAACCAGGCGTAAACCTCGGCGCCTGATCCAGCGTCGTGGAAGGGATATCCCCACTTTTCATAACGCCATAAACCTTCGGTTAAACTAACGTGTAATTCCCTCACGTTATGACGCCCGATTATTTCGCCCAGTCCTCGTGGAAAAAGACGCGAGTGTTGGACTGTGAACGTATGAATATGGGCGAACCCGTTTTTTATTTATAGGTTATGAAACGTACGGTGTGTTTATCGTGCTCACATGTCTGCAGCTCGATGTCGGCCTCCCATATTGTGGTAAATTGAAAATGAGCGTAAACATGACCACTAGGCAAAGGTTTCAGCATAAGTTCTTCATTGAATGTGTCTTTCCCGACTGGAATGCAGACGGCTAATCTAACCTCTGAGGTTAGGTATAGTATCACGACGATTGACGCGAGTCGGAATGTTACGGAGTCTCGTGATTTTCGGGTAAACATTCTAACGAATACTGTCATTTATATTCACGAACTTTTATAATATTACGAGCTTCCATTCATCTCTATAGGTTAAACATAACCTAGTTAGCTCATCGAAATTACGAACAGTGGCTTCGCGTCGACTGCTTCACCCAGGTTATGCAAAACTGTAATAGACGAGCAGCTCGATTAAAAATAACGCAGGCTACAGTCATGCTACCGTCCGACTATTTACGATGTGTTTACGAACACGCGATAAGCCGAAATACGGCATGTTAGCACTTGACGTTGTATACATTGCTTACATTGTTTGCATTGTTTGCATTGTATACGCTCGATTGTTTCGTTTGTAATGGAGTTGATGGATCCGAGACGAGGCTACGAAGATGTTTTGGGTTTCACAAATCAAACGGCTATACTCTTATCGGGAATGGGAGCGGAAAAGTTGATCCCACAATTCAAACAGAAAAACATATCGACAGAAATAATGGCCGAATTGACTATAGAAGATCTACAATTGTTGGGTACAAACGACGGCAACGCATACTTACGTTATTGATAAACAATATAAATGCCTAAATGCAGTATAAAGATTAAAACCCCCCAATGAACACACGCAGGTGCTGATTCGAAACTCGCTCATCATATGCAGAAGGAGTTATTAGCCATATCGCAACGCGTTAATAAAATCGTATTGACATCCCAGCAAAGGTATTACACACCCCATTACATTCTTGCTTTTTTTTTCTTTCTTTTCTCTCTACTTTCTAGCGATCATAAATTCCCGTCTATGCATATCGCAGATTAGACCAGCTATCGGAAGTCCTAGTCAACAGCAACAAGCACTTATCTCTCATACAAGCGTTTGTAACATACGCAAGACTGAGGATAAAAAAGGAGAGGATAGACTCGTTCATAGAGATAAACAACAATATGCGAAGCAGCAAGGCCCTGGAAATCGCCGTTAATGCAACGATCGCTGAAGTTAAAGACGCTAGATTAGCTCTCGAGGGACTGAAACAGCTCTTTGAAGTACGTCGACCCCACGATTTCACCCACTGCAATTTTTATAATTTCAATTATCCCGTTTTTCAGGACCCCCGGCCCAGGAGGAACACCCATTTCTACTTGGCTATGATCGGAGGCACCGGACTAGTCGCCCTAATCTTAGCGAGAAAGTTAGCTTAACGTTTCGCCTGGGAATACAAGATTTTTTTTCACTTTTATAAAGAAAACAAACATAATAAAACGACCACTCTTCTTTAATTACAGACTAAAATACACCAGGCTATAGATATTCAATTTTATTATTGCAGAATCAGAGTCTCTGCCCCTTGTCCCCTCACCACGACGCCGTCGCTTCGCCTATTTTCCTCAGCGCACTGGGACTTGCATTCATAGACCCTGAAAGGAGTATCGAAGAGATTAGTTCCAGCTGATGAGCGACCAAAAGCTCTAAGATCTCTTTCTCACAGTATCAGGTCTTGCCACAGCCGAATCTGCGCCTCGCTGTTAGCGGCTCCTTCCTTAGCCGCTTCTTCCTCGCTTCTGAGAACGTTGAGCCTTTTCTCTTGCGCTGTTATGGACTCGTTCAATTCGTCTCTTAGGGTAGAGCCGCTGCTCGGAGTCGCGTAACGCTGTGGAGAGGAGAATTCAAATGAAAATTGATTTCAGGGAATGAATTTAGCCAATGTGAATTAACTATCTCACCCTCATCTCATGCTGAATTTTATCTCGAGCTATCTTCAGCTTTGAGACTTTGGTTCTTAGCTGTTTCGCCTCTTCTCCTTCCTGAGCCAGAAAAGCAAATGAATAAACGGCCGCTTTGGCTTCGTTCACAAACTCAAGGCGCTAACTCACCTTCTCTATCTTATCCCTGAGGTAGTTTAAGTCCGTGGATAAACCCCCCGAAGAATTCTCCAAGCTTGATTGAACCGAGCTGTGGCTCTTCCCCGATCTTTCATGCTGCTCGTCTAACTCTTGCGCTCTGTTTCTCAGGGGTCTTAACTCTGTGCAGAAAATTTTATCTCCAAGAATCTAATATACGACTCTGACGATTCCGGGGATAAACTCACCGTTTAGCAACGGCACGAGCTGCGCTCTGTAAGCAGAGATGTTTCTGGCCAATTCCGCGTTAGCTGCGGCGGCGTTTTCCGCCGTAAATCCGACCGGCAGGGTCTTCGCCGACCCTGTTGGCGTCGGGCTGGCATTAGTCGCCGCATGTCCTAGCTGCGATGCAAAAATAAATGCATTCGAGAATGATGTGGGAACTAAAAGACGAAGGAATATACACCTTTGCTTCCAATATGCGCAGACTACGATTCAGAACTCCTCCCTCTGCCCTAAGCCCTGCAAGCTCTGCCCTACGCTGCTTGTACAAAGTGCTTCTAGCCCTAAGATGAGAAACGTATCGCTTTAGCTCCTCGCCTCTGGGCGCAGGCTCCTCTGCCAGCTGTCTTGCCTCTTCTCTTTTATCCGCTAGACGAGAGTTCATCTCTTCTAGCAGCTCCTCCGATCTTTTGAGCTTGTCCAGTACCGTTCGTTTCATACCAGCAACTGCCGCTGCTTGTTGTCTGAAAGGAGCCATCTTATCCGTTCCTCCAGTCGCCTGAGAGAAAAGAGAAGATAAAACTTTGCTAAGGATTAGCGGATTTTCGCTCTCTCTGAACAATGCCTGCCTTGTTCTCTGCCAAAGCCTGGACTTCTCTGGCTGCGACGTCCAGCCTGTTTCTCAAAGCCGATATATCGTCAGGCCCTAAGTGCTGAGAGCGAGTAACAGACTTCAAGGCATTAACGTGGGCCTTTATTGCAGCCGATTCCGCAGGCAGTCTTTCCCTAGACATGGCTAACTGCACTGTAACTTCTTCTGATAAACGTTGTATCAGTTTCTGAGGCGTAAGGCTGGCCCCCGCCTCCTTTAAGTTGATGAGCTCGCGCTCAGCCCTCTGCAAAGAAACCTGGAACAGAAATCGATCTATGTATCTCGTCGGGCTATAAAGGGCTGAGCCAGATAAATCTCCACCTGTAGTAAAGCCGTCGATTCTTCCTGCTGTAATTTCTGCAAACCAAGTTCCCTGCCACGATCTCTTTCGACTCGCAGCTTTCTTGCCACTTCTAATAGCTGCGGGGCGCTCTCAGCCCTCGCTTTCATTCTCTCTACTCTCCCCAGTATCACCTCTCGCTCCCTTTCCATTGCCTCGAGGTCAGTCTTGAGTTCGGCGGCGGCTTCTCCGCCCTTGAAATTAAAGAGAGAGTTTATTTCAGGCCGCTTATCTCGAGGAGAATCGATTCAGGGCTTCACCTTCTTTCCCGCTTCTCGTTCTCTGTGGATTGTCTTGAACTCGTCGACCAATCTCGCGTACTGATCGTAAAGCGCTGTTAATTCCGGGTCTCCGATATGCTCCGGCGGTATCTCCACCTTGACCAGGAAACGGCCTAGGTACGCCCTTTGTCGAGCTACTTCCATGTTCGATAGGAGCCATTTTAGAACTGCGTGAATCGCTGGAGGATCTCCCTTCACCAAACCGTGCCTAAAACCATCAACGTAGAATAAAGCCTCTAGTTTCTTACGACGACTATCTAAAATCCGGATATTTTCCAAATGACCTGAACAACGCCGGATCTCCTCGAGGCTGGTACTTCAAAACTCTTAGCGCTGAGAATATCCGTATAGAACTTTGCTCAGGGGTTTCGATCCGCACATCGTGGGGTGGTCCGTCTTGATGTATTTCTGATAAAACATCGCTGAGAACCTGAGGGAGTCATTAACGATTAATTGATTAGAATAAATCTTGGCGATTCCTTATTTAATTATTCCCCAGATTGAAATATACTTGGAGTAAATCCTCGGAGTTCAACGCGTCGAAGGATATAAGATTGTAGTTTTTATCCAGGAGTTTATTTAGCTCAGTTATAACGAATTTCATGTCCTCGCTCATGTTAGTAGTCTACTGTGAAGCTACTACGATCCCTGTAAATCAATATCCGAGATTCATAGTTGTGTGTATTCGTCGCCAAGGCAACACCGAGCAGGTGTTTTCGCCAGCTGCATTCTCTAAATATGGTTGAATTCTGCGTAATCAATTCTACAATCTTTAACAAGGTAGAATTTAGAGTCGTGATTGAATTATGGACTCGTTATCTATTTTATAAACTTTAATATCTCATCAAAACCGTAATACTAGGTGTAAATAATTATGTACAACAAGTTTCAATCTGCGTTATACTATAATTCATTCGCAGATGTTTAATTGTCCCGCTTTAATTGTTTATTCTGCGACGGATTAGTCGCGTCGTCTTCGGCAGCTGCGTCAGTATTCTCAATCGTATCTTCGGACTTAGGCTCCGTATCGTCGCCCTGAGCATTAGCCAGTTTTCTTTTGAAGTGTTTATTCTGGTTCCGCTTTTTCTTTAGGATAGAATCCTTCGTCTGGACCCTGAAAGCATTAATTCGCAAATATCAGAAGTCTTGAATCTATTTTCGAGTATAAAGATCGACGACGAGAAGACTCCCACGTACATCGTAGTGGACTTTGTGCCCGGTCCCCAATAGGCCGTAGGGTTTTCCTGGAATCTGGAAAGCCCCTTTTGTCTTGAAGCCGGATTAGCGAGGGGATGTCGTTCGAAGGATATCTCTGTGGAAGATGTAGCGTTTAGGATAGCAAGCGCAGGGCTGTTGGCCTCGAATCTCTCCCTCTTAGCTGGGTGTAGCTGCAGCAAAATGCGATCGATTACAAATCCGGCTCTAAATCACGTAGGGAAAACATTCCCCAGGTTTATATGAGCCGCACCTTTTCCCAAGCGCGTACCACGTCCCATATCACTTCGTTAGGGGCGTCTGTTTTTATCGACGTCTTATGAGCGTGTGAAATCGACACGTTATATCCTGCGTTGATCAGCGCAGATCTGAAAGTGACCATCGGGGGGGTCTCGCACCTCACGATCGACATCTGAAACGTTTGCTTTCTTTAAAACTGAAATACACGGATTGGACGAATGGTGTCTAGCTCTCTAATCACCAAACGGTCAAGTACGTAGTAAAGCGGGGTCTCTAGTTCTTCATAAATAACGTTCAAGACCCCCTGGAGTCTCTTTTCGGTCCCAAGCCCCATGCCGTCAACCTTAGAGAGTAGATTAGAGACGAAAGGCTGATGGTGTATCGGCCCGAGCCAGATAGGGCCGCCGATCTGTAAGACGAAACGAACCGATCAAATTTCGGGTAAAAAAGCGCTGAATCGATTGCGAACATCCGTTTATATTCTCACGTGGTGTTTGTGCTGGCAATGTTTGCATAGTTTATCAACCGGCGGTCCAGCTGGAAGTCCGTATCTGTTACCAGGTCTAGTTACACTCAGTGGTTGAAGTGTGACGCTCTCACAGCCTACGCACTGATACACCATTCCCAGCTTGGTCGCGACTCCTTTGCACACTATCTGCCCTGTATAAACCCTGACAAATACTCTTATGTAAAAATCTACGCTCAATGATAACAGCGGCTGTATATAACGTCCGTAACGTCCGGCATGGGCGGCTATATGCTGCAGCAGTATCCTCAGCGCCTAGAATAATCCCGAATTAGTAAAATCGATAAACCCCGCGAGCTCGGGGTCCTACCATCTCATGGCAGCTCTTTGACTTCAACGAAATTGATCCGTATTTAACGTGGCAAGTCTCTGGCGAGTTTCCAGCAAGCACAGCCATGTCTGTTGCGGTAACGAGCAGCAATCCGCCCTCGGAAACGCACTGTACTGCTCCGTCAAGGAAGACTGATGGACAGCCATAAGGATCTAGGTCAACAGCATCGAATCTGTCCTTTCTGTGCCGGTACATCACCATTCTGTGAAGCAATTGGCATTAGCCATTAGTTTCCGAGCTGATAAATGGGACGGAGAGTGAATGTACCCACGTTGCATCGTCATGGCTGGTTTTAACGAGGCTTGAAACCCCGTTGTGGGCCACATTCTTATTTATGCTTTCAACAGCCGCCGCCGATATGTCGTTGGCCGTTATTTCCTTAACGTATGGAACCTCCTTGGCATATCTTATGCTGCGTAGACCAGTCGCTGAGAGGGCTTCCAGGATCTTGATACCTTCCTGGAAAATTGATATCAGCGTGTTGAGAAGAAAGCTGTGTGTGTGTGTATTTGAACGTAAAAATAATTTCAACTCACAACACGCTGTACATCGCTCTCTTCTCCTTGATGAGGTGCGCGTTCGTCCCTACGGACTGATTTCGACTTTGATAGATACTCTCGCTCTTTGTCTTCGGCGAATAGAGAGAGCACTGCGATGCTGAATGAACATGGACATGGTGGGGATTTGATTAGACTAGGAATTAGTTGAATGGGGAATTCGGACTCACCTCAAATCTCTGTTAAATTCTTGGACCGGGTTATAGAAGACGTTTTTTTGGCTGACCAAAATCTCGGCTTTACCTTCCCTGACGACGTCGTCGTGATTGATGATATTCTCGGTCTGATCCGCGGGCTGGGGAGGATCTTCGACGGTGTTTGATTCCATTTCGTTGAAAATCGTTGTTTTTTCTTTTTTTGTATGTACACGTCGTAGAGAAAAGGAAAGAAATGAAGAAGAAGAAAAAAAGAAAGAAATGCGACGAGGTATGTATGCACTACGGTACGCCAAGTGACTTTTATAGGTTATGAACATGATACCCGCGCGGAACACGCTCGGCTATAAACAAACTATCATTGAACACGCATTGAACGCGGAGATTCGAAATTCGGAAACTTTGATATAATTCCGATTTTATTGATCGCATTTAAATTCACTACTTACAATTCGAAATTCTATATCGAGTACTTACGATGTGTCAAACTCCTGGAATAACCTCTTTTTTTTTGTTTTGTTGTTGTTGTATCGCGTCTTATCGCGCTTATTAGCTAACCTCTCGCGGATGTTCAGACTGACACATCGTCGAACTGTACGTATAATCGCACTCATAGTATATACATCGCGAGTAAACAGTCTGTAGCCAACGATATTGACTATTTTGTTATTTTTTAAAGATGCTGTTGACCTCAGTGATAATATCTCGTTCTAAAACCCGCTGGTTAAATAACTTCGCTAGGTCTGTTATTCTAACCTCAAATACGGAATGGACGAAACGTCGAAGTTACAGTTGTGATACTAAACCGAGCGATTGGGTCTCTGAACTTGTGTCAACGATGCGAATATTTCCAGATTTCATAAGCGAGAAAGAGGAGGATTCGCTGCTTAGCGAAATCGAGCCTTACATAAGCAGACTTAGATACGAATTTTCGCACTGGGACGATGTGAGCGATGCTAAGCTTTTTTCTAGTTAACGAAAATTATAAGGTTACTTGCGTTGCATGTAAGCCTCTTGTTTCCACCAGGCAATTCACGGATATAGAGAGACCGAAAAGTCCTCATGGAACAAAGAGAATTCCACGATTCTAGCCAGGGTTCAAAAGAAGGCTTTTACAACCGGCGCATCACTCCTAGGACATGTTCACGTCCTTGACCTGGCTGCCGAGGGAAAGATAAAACCTCATGTGGACAGCGTCAGGGTAGGCGTTCTACAATCGATGAGATCTCAGCCCCGTTTTCATCCGTATGTCCTGCGATTCACGGGATTAATCGAACTAGCTGTTCTCCGTTGACTCTAATAGTTCAAAGAAACTAGCTTTACTCATTTCGTTTTATTTCATTCAAGTTCTGCGGGGACACCATAGCGGGCCTAAGCCTGATGAGCGACAGCGTTATGCGATTGACGTTGGTGGGTAAAGAGGATGAGAAAATGAAGGATTTCCTACTGCCTAGGAGATCGCTGTATATAATGAGGTAGAGACTAGCCAGAGTCTGAAATTTTGGTGCAGTTGTGATAAATTTTTGAATTTTTGTTCACAGCGGAACGGCGCGTTACGACTACAACCACGCGATCCTTGGAGAAGATGAGTCAGTTTTTGAAGGAATCAAGGTTCCGAGACTTAGGAGAATATCTGTGATATGTAGGAGCGAACCAAACGACGCTGAGGAATAGAGTTTGGGAACACCGATTGTAAATATTGTTAATAAATATCTAGGAGGATTTAGTAAAGACTGAATTAAATGAATTCGATTATCAT
Source organism: Tenthredo livida (assembly GCA_963992785.1). Lineage (NCBI taxonomy): Eukaryota > Metazoa > Arthropoda > Insecta > Hymenoptera > Tenthredinidae > Tenthredo > Tenthredo livida. Next base: position 40,517,566 of record OZ023066.1, on the reverse strand, counting down.
TCTGATGCAGTGTTAAAAGTTCTTCTTTCTTTCGGTTTTATTCAAATTAATTAACAAACCAGACATAGCGGGGTGTAACACTTAAAGTATTATACAAGTGTGCTGATTGTTTTTAATAATCAAATAATAGATGTGTTTTTAAAAGAGTTTAATAAAGTTAGGATCACTTTTTCTCTTAAATACAACATGATTTTCGCATATTAAATTAGGGTACGTAATTTAATTCTCTGTATATCGTCCTACTGTTTCTACACATTGAGTTCATAGTATACCGTTAATCTTTAATCAAAGACATGATTGATTTTTGTTTCTTTGTTTTTTTTTTAATTCTCTTTTGTCATCTAATTTAAATTCAAATAATAAAATCGCCAATAATCAATCAAACCTATAGTTCAATCGATCTATCAATCCAGATTTATTGGTTTACCTTTCGTTTTTATTTAATTTTTTTTTTCTTCTTTTTTTGTTATTTATTTTTATTACAAAAACACGACGTTGCGCGCTTGTGGGATTTATTTACAAGAAAATTTCAATTTTTCATTTTCTTTTCTTTTCCTTTGTTTTTTCAATTTTTTTTTCTTTCCACTCTTCGAGCGTTTAAAAAAAAAAAAAAAAAAAACATTTTTAAACTAAACGTTACCGCGTGTCTGTGTGTGTGTGTCTGTGTGTATAATAATATATTACAAATGATATTATGACCTACTAAATGACTTAGGAGGGAGAAATATTGTATGCCGTATAGTAATTTGGCGATAGTAAACTGCGCGTTGCAAATTTTTTTTTTTTTTTTTTTTTTTTCTAAATCGTCAACGCGTATAATGTAATAATATCGTCGTGTAATAATTGAAATACCGAATTCGAAAGTAAAAAAAAAAGTAAAAAAAAAAATAAAGGAGAAGAGAAAAACAGCGGCGAGAGTTAAAAAAGACAATTCCATCTTAACAGAACTTCCATCTGTTTCCGCATTCGTTACAGAGAACAAAAGTGGTCATAGGCTCGTCGGCCGATCTGGTTTGTACTTGATTATAAGTACAATTTCGTTTCTTGCATTTTCCACACTTAAGCAGACTGGTCTTAGTGCCCTGAACGGTTGCCAATTGGGCGTCGTTTATAGCTTCCTTCTTAAACTGTTCGCGCAGTTGTTTTATCTCGTCGCTGGCCATCTCCTCGGCCGACATCACCGCCAGTCTACTAGACGGTATAGCGCCGACCAAGAAATTCGTTCTCAATGTCGGATTCTTGGCGTCTCTTAGGTTTGCCACTCTGCTGCGTATCTGAAAGTTTTCCATTCGACAAAAAAGGAGATTAAACACTTTTACCATGTGAAAAGGAACTAAGGATCAGCAAAGTCTCGCTCACTCTGTTCTTGTATCTGCTATCAGTGTTCCTAAACTCTGCGTAAATCGCCTCTTCCAATTCTTCGGCTAATTCCTCCGGACTCGCGCATCCCTCTATGGCACCGCCGTCAACTCTTAAAGCGGATGCCAAAAGCTCTCTGCACTTGAGTCTTACAGCGTCGGTAGTAGTAGCGGCGGGAAACGAGGCCTGCTTTCTCATCGAGTCTTTGCCCCCGCTGTTCTTATCCTCTCGTGTTTTAGAATCCCCGATATCGTTGGCTCCGTCTTTCTCACGCTTCTGGTCGCCGCCGTCATCCTTAGACTTGTCGACCTTGTCCTCCTTCTTCTTGGAACTGCTAGATGACGAGCCTGACTCCTTGCCGTCTTTGTTAGGCCCTGGAATAGTTTTTCAATTCGTTAAAGAGTAAAATCGCCTATTTCCTACGCCCGTAGTTATTCTCACCTGACAAAAACTTCTTCCAATTTTTAATCAGCGTTTTTGACAGCGAAATGACCTCGTCGTCCTTGCTAGACTTCCTCAGAGCGTTTACCGTCATTCCTATCCGCGTTTTGGTAAGTAGTTCGAGATTAACAGGCAGCTTTTGGAGAACCTTCAAGAGTTCCAAAGCCTGTTCCTGGCCCTGATTCGACGAATGTTAAAGCAGTATTATTAGTAAACAGCCAGCCAAGCAGTTCGCATATTTTATGAAACTATACAGTAGCCTGCAGAGAGATAAGGCGATAAGATTCGTACAATGACATTAGATTCACACCGTAGTACTACAGCGTAGCCGGCGAATAGCCGGAAAAATGAAACACCATGTTTGTGCAATTTAGCCTATTACAAATTTACTCACTGAAGACTCACCGTCCCGTCGCCGCTAGACATTTTATTAAGTTTCTTTTGGATCCTAAGCACCTCTTCCTCGGCGCTCATTGTGGTATAGAATTTTATTAACCGACTCGTTAGTTAGGCGGTTATTATTCAGTACGTTTTCTATACCCAGTGTAATAGATATAACACAATAACATGCGGTGTTTTATTTGTCGAATGGGAGAGCACGGATTTATACGACACAACTTCACGCGAACTACTATTGCTGCCCAAGCACAGCACCCGCAGCAAAGATCAAGATTTACACTACTTTTCGAACAGACTTTTTTTTTTTAACCGATGGCTTATCCCCTATAAAGGGCCGTAGCCTCTTTCGAACAAACTGTACCTCCGGCTTACACGCGTTCCTAAACGCACCGGAATTCAGGTAACGCCGAAACAAGCTGGTCAGAGTGTCTATAACTAGTTAGTCAGAAATACTTGGTCAATACTGCATTCGACTTTTCCACGGGATTCCCTGGATATATTGAAGAATTTACGTGTTACGTAGGGAATAAGGAAATCGAGTAAAGTAATTAAATCGGTTTGGTATATTGCCTATTTATTATTTATTCATGTATTCGTTAGATTAAGTTATAGACATATAAAATAAAATGAAAAAAAAAAAAAATAATAATCCTAAGAGTGTCATCAGATGATGTTTAATTCCGTCATTTTTTCTAGCGTTATTAATCTGTCGAAACCTAATCGTGTTAAATCTATAGTGACAAAACCACTGTCCACGATTAATTCGGCCATCGCACGACCGATTGCTGGAGCTTGTTGTATACCGTGACCACTGAATCCGGTAGCTATGTATAAATTGGTGTAATACGGGTGGAGACCTATGATACCATTCTCGTCGAATCTGTTGTACTCGTAGTAACCGGCCCAGGAACTCTTCACCTGTAATTATGCGAGAGTACAACGCAATGAGATTCAGCGATTTTTGAAAATTCTAAGAAACATCTCTGCCTACCTTCAGATTTTCAAACGCTTTAACTCTCTCCGCCAATACCGGCCAGATTTGAGTATTAAAGAACTCGTGATCGACTTCCAAATTGTCTATAGGCGGTTCGTCAACGAGTTCAGGCGATCTACCGCAAATGTAGTTACCGGCGAGTCCCTCCCTCCTGTTGTGACAAAAACGTAAAAATGAAAAACGATTAGAAGCGAATAAGACTTCCCTTGCTTCGAACTCACCTGAAATAAGTTCCTGAAGGATCTATAACCATCGGAGTATTCAGTCCCGGACCATCGGGACAGTGGAAACAGTAAACATACCTCTTCCTGAGGAAGAAATACAGTTCAAGCTTAAATGTTCCTATACATAATGTTCCCCATTACGCATACCTAGGCTCCACGGGCAATGGCACACTCAACATTCCTGGTCCGCACCCGATCCTAGCCATTCTAGCAATATCGTCGCTGAAAGCTCCCGCCGCTATAACAGCTATGGCAAATTTGATGTGCCTTATTTTACCGGACGAAGTTTTCACCTGAAATGTTCAAACATATTGCAGGATCAAATTTCGCTCAATCGGTTTCCTCTGCTTTGGAACCTACGATCAGTTTGTCAAGCCCGACGTATTCCCCTTCTGGTACGCCAGACATGGTAACACCAGGGTTGTAGTTTAGCTCAAAGTCTATAGCTTCTGCTTTGATGTACTCTGCGCCTAGATGAATGGCCTTTTTTCTGAGGGCCGAAAGCAGCGCCCAGGGATCAAACCATCCTTCGTTTTCAAGCCCATAACATCCTAGCTCTACGCCCCGCGTATCGATCCAGGGAAAAGTTTGTTTGAGCTTTTCGGCGGTCAGTATGATGTTTTTAGCGCCCAACGAGTTCTGGAGCTTTGAATTATCCCGCAAAGTATCAGCCCCCGCCTCAGAAGCCAGCTGCAAATACCCGTAGGGATGAAACTGCGGATCTGGTCGGCATTCGCCTTCTATATTCAAGTACTCTCCCATGTTTCTTAAAAATTCAGCGCCGTATAAAGACATCTGTATGTTTTCTTCGAGCGAAAATTGCTGCCTCAAACCGCCGACTGATAAAACCGTGGAAGCTCTCTGATACTGAAAGAAGAGATAAAATTTTTTTAAATAATTCGAAATCTTTGAACGAACGGGAGTTCTTACCGACGGATCTTTTTCTATAACGACAACGCGCAGCCCTTCCAAAGCCCGTTGTTTTACCCAGTAAGCGATAGAACTGCCAAGAGCACCGCCGCCAATAACAACGACGTCGCAGTGCTGGGGAAACTCGTACGGCACATCGCCGTCCGTATTATCAACGAGTTCTTGTTCTTCCTTTGTTTTTGTAAAACGATTTTTCATCCTTTGAAATTCCCATTTGAAAGCACCCAGGGTTCTGTCGATCGGATTTTCTGGCTTCCATCTATTATCGTCGTCTCTTAGACGCTGTGTGCGATAAGATAGTTTCAAGGTTATGTTAATTTAGGGGTTAGGGTTGTGCGAATCTTTTTACCTGCGCTGTGTGAAAACTCGACGTTTTTGGACAATTACGAGGAAACGGGCGGGTTATACTACCGCAACGAATTATACAACGAAACATATCTGACTATAACATACGCTCTTAATATTTGCCGAATATTTGGGATATCAGCGATCGACGCGTTTTCGGCCTTGCGCGCGTATCTTAACCTATCATTAAACTGCGACGTTGTCGGAATTTGTATAAATAATGCAATTACGGTCTCTGATTACCGCTTGATAATACGGGGGTCATGTACTCTGGGTTATTTATCCCTTTTTTACCATTTTTATCAATAAACAGAAATAAACATTCTGATAACATCGCGTGCATTACGCAATACATGTGTGTTGAAACATGGCGGTGAAAAGCCGTCTGCTATAACAGTTCGAAGACTCGCCGCGCTCGCCGCACAGCATCGATTCGTTTGAAAACTAACCTAAAAATATTCTAACCTAAAGACATTCTAACCTAGAAAGCAGACTTTCTCGGTTGAACTTTTGCGACTTTTGGGCAAAGAATGAACGACGTTATCGTGCTGTTCGATGGCTACTCGAAATATTTAGACGCTGATATAATGGAGGCTAATTGTACATGCACGCTTGTCAAAGGATCGAAGAACGTTATTATCGACACTATGACAGCCTGGGATCGGGAGAGACTCGTAGACGGTATAAAAATTAAAAACCGCCTAATACGCCCTGGGATTTATGCTAAAAATTGTCATTCTTGTTTCCTGTTTCAGCGTTGTCGAAAAACGGGCTAAAACCGTCCGACATAGACTACGTAGTGTGTACTCACAGCCACGCAGATCACATAGGCAACAACAACCTGTTTACAAACGCGGAACACATAGTAGGATACAGCGTACAACGGGGGAGTATATTCTACGACAAACGGATAAAGCACGGTGAAAAGTCAAAGACAGAATAGACACGGTCTTAAAAATGGATTAACATCGCTTGTTCATGTCCAACAGAAGACTACGAGATTTTTAACGGCGTCAGAGTCACTGCGACACCTGGACACACGCATGAGGATGTCACAGTCCTGGTTGAAAACGGAAACGGAATTGATTCCGTGAAATATGCGATAACCGGTGAGGATGATCGGACTATGTTAGTCTGTTCCCGGTTCAAGTCCTGTAATCGATTTCAATTTTTTTCTAGGCGATTTGTTCGAGAAGGAAGAAGACATCTCTGACCCATCGTTGTGGAAAAGTCTCGGTACTCCGGAACTTGAGAAGATCCAGGCTTCCACACGCTTGAGGATCCTGAAATTCGCTGATCACATCGTGCCGGGTCATGGTCCAATGTTCAAGACCAATAGCAGTCATGTTAGACTGCTAGATGAACAGATTCTGAGTAGTCGATGAATGGGCTCTCCCCTCTTTTCATAATTCTGTATATTATATTATTTTCATGGGAATTGACGAGTCTGAATATACTGCGTGGCGAAAGAATATAAACGAGAAAACAACTCCTTTTATTAATTAACGAATAGTTATTCTACTATACAAATTGGGGACAGAGATATGAGAGAGATTCAATCTCTCTAGTTCTTACTTCTCAGTTTTATATACAGACTCAGTTTTCTCCAGGGTCCTGAGAAGACTCACTCTGTACATTGGAATTTATACCGGTTCTAAAACCAGTAGGTCATTTTCATTGCTCCATCGGAATCACGTTGCGTGTCCATAACGCTACTTTGTCTGACTAATCGTCGCATGCTAGGGTGTCCGTCCCTGGAAGAATCCTTCCCAGTATTAAGCGGGGAATCTTCAGAGGATTCTTTACCCAGTGTGGGTAACGACTCGGGAACTTCTTGAAGTTCGACTGTCTCTCGGGCTGAGAGATCCTCGTAAGAAGTCGTCGCCGAGGAGGGCCTGGAAATCGCATAACAATTATCATCAGATTTATTATAAACTTAGTTTCACAGTCCTAATTCGATGAAATTATCCACAACACCCACTTCTTCGGTATGCATCTAACGCAGTCCGCGCACGTCCAATCATTGCCAAACAATTCACCCTCTTCGACGGTCTGGGGCAACCGGTAATGCAATGTTTCGGGTAAACGCAGGCCGGACAGTCCTCCGATCATCGCTACCACTCCAAGAATGATTAGGGGGAGTACGAGGTTCTCTGTGCCCTGAATTGAGATTAGACGAGTCGATTATCAGATTTAGAAATGCTATTATCAGATAGAGAAAAAGGCACTCGCCAAGTACGTGATGAACGGTATGATTATCAGACCCAGGCCACTTATGTAGGCCGAGAAACCAATCGCCATACCTCTGAGCTGGGTCGGATAGAGTTCTCCAGCGAACGGATATATTATCAAGAAGGAAGCTGATATCGCCGACTTTGAGAGGAGAAATAGTATCAAAGTCGCTGTAACGGCGTCTGAAACGATCAAAATGAGGATTCGTTATCCCATCAGTGCCCGGGTTCTAGCTCGCGCCAAGTAGGAGAGGAGCTAATTCTTCAACATCGTCTTCCGTTAGTATTTTCCGGATCTTTGCTTGTCGCCGGTTGCTAAACTGCAAAACACAATACGAGAACTTTGTCAATTTCAATCTATCCATTATCTCTCTTTTATCAATTATTTATCTTTCGTTTTACTTTATTCAGAGATCTAGAGATTGGGCCAAATCCGCGAAAAGCGATGTTGGAGACTCGCAGTGCTCGGAGAGTTATTACGAACTTTGGCGCGAGCTCGACGATCAATAATCAATGACCATATTATTTTTACTACGCACCGGCCGGTAGGAGAACAGTAGCTATGCAAGAGGCTCCGGCTACCACCATGCAGAGGCAAAGGGGCCAGCGTCTTCCCCACCGATCCATAACTACCCAGCACGCCATGTAGCTCGGTATTTCTGCCAACGATGAGAACAAGAAACTCAGATGCTCCTCGCTGCCTAGGGCCGGTCCGTAATATGACAGACCGACGTAAACCATGTTGTTAGCGAACCTGAGAAACAGAGAGAGTTAGGGTCTAGGGAAGAGTAAAAACCGCTATTTTTCATACGCTTCGTTCTTATTACCAGTTAAGGGTAATCAGACACGTTTTCAGCCGCATATTTGGAGTTTTGAATAGCGCCAACACGCTTGGTCCGTTGCGCAGTCTCTCCTCCTCGCTCTTCGTCCTCGACATTGTCATACGCTGGCGTAATTTCTGTGTGAATGAACTGGGCAACTCCTTCCCGTTAATCCTCGCGAGATTTTCGAGTATCTTGTTAGCCTCCTCCAATCTACCCTTAGCCAACAACCAGCGGGGTGACTCTGGAAGAAACCTTCGCACATAGCGTCTCTTACTTTTCCAAACTGGTGGAACAAGGCTGTTTGAATGTTAGAGGCGATATCGTGTTTTTCCTTAAGCGGCAATACTGACCCCCAATAAATAAAGTACAATAGAAAAGGAGCACTGGTAGTAAGCGCCAACGATCGCCAGTCTCTGACCAGGTAAGTAACGCCTGCTAGCATGCAGAGACCGATGGTATAGAAGGTGCAGGTCATCACGGTAACGAATGATCGATAATTGGGACCGACCAGTTCCAAAGCTAAAACGATAATATCAGAGTTTGATGATGATTGAAAAGATAGATTGACCCGGATAGAGCGAGTATTCTCCTTTAGAATTAAGGGAGAGATTTTAGAATCTGAGGCCGATCGTTGGATGCATGATTAAAATTGCACCTTTTTTCATATTTAGTGCGTAATCCTATTGATCTTACAAATGATAAAAGGTATTTGGTAAATCGCAGGTATGGTAAGTCCCACGACGACCCTAGTAGCCGCCCAAGTCCAGAACGTGTTTGCCATTGAAGTTAGAAAACCGCCTGTTATCAGCGTAGCAAGACATGTGAAGAAGGACAGCCGGCGTCCAATCCTGTCCCAAAAAAATAAAGGTGTCGGTTTAAATTGGGGAACGATTTCAAGCAGATTTTTTAACAATTTTTACCTGTCGTTTAACATCCCGAAGAGATATACTCCTATCGGTCCCCCAGTGTTCAAAGCGACTAGTCCTATCGTTGGGTAGATAGAGTAATCACAGACGAGATCAAACTGCGAATAGGTGAAATGGGGGTTCAGCTGGTTCTAGAAGGCAGAGATTCGACGGTAATGAACTTACGTCGACGACTATTGAAGAAGTTACTTCTGACTCGTCGTACTCCCATCCGTGATCGCAGGGTATTACAGACCAGGAGGTATTGGGCACCAGATTTTCCATCATTATCATTTCCGGCGCTCCCCAGTCTATGTTGTAACGCGTACAATGACTGTATGACCGATTGTCTCCCTGGTGAGAATAGCGATGATATAGGATCCGCGAAAATCACACTGAAACTCTGGATTGAGTAAAAGCAGACCTCTTCGTTGGGAATAGCGAGGTGCCTTCTCTGCGGGGGATCCAGTCCCTCAAGACCTGGTACGTTGCACCAATGAGGAGGAGTGTCTGCCATAAATAGTTGATTGAAGGCGCAGAATCCGCAAGGCAGACAAGCTGGGAGGCAGACAAACCACAAAAGGAGCCTTTGGTAGCGTCCAAACTCTCCGACGATTGGTAGAAGGTCGTCGAGATCGAATGCGTCCTGTTGTTTAAGGGGATATCGATAACGAAAACGTTCAACTTATTTATAGGAAAACAGAACTGCCAGGGGTTTTACACACTCGTACTCACATCGTCGTCGGCGATTTTAGGCGGTTTATTAGCCTCTGGCAATACGTCATCCTGAATACTCATTTCTGGCTACGATCAAGGGCTGGTGATATCGGGCTACTGAGAGCTCGAGGAAGCCTTAGAAGAAGGTCAGAAGGGTGACATGAATCGGTCTGTTTACAATGGCTGCTTATTACATAACTGGGGGAAGAACCGAGAGTGTATTGATGTTTGGTATCCAGAGAAATTGGGTAACGATGAGGAGAAAAAAGAACTAAGCGATCTGATAGAATAACTGCAGCTAAATTTTATATTCCAAGAGCGGAGGTAAAAAAAAGGTGTACCGTCGTCAAAGTAGTATTTCTTGGGTATAGCTAACTTAAGCTTCACTTCTCTTCTTCTATAATTCAATTTAGTCGGAGAGAGGTACTTAAAAGAGATTAAGGGCAATGCTGACACATGCCATTAGAGGATTGATTTAATGCTATTGGTATGGAGAAAGAGAACTACTATTGGTGATCAATGATTCTTGAAGAATTTTTATTCTTTATTTTTTTTTTCTTTCCTTTCTTTCTTTCTTTTTCAGTTCTCTACAAAAGCAGAATAGATCTTCTTCAATCAGATAAACTGTATGTACTGTTTCATGCATGTGTGTGTGTGTGTGTGTGTGTGTGTATTTTTTTTGTGTTAACAGACTAAGTCGCTCTCCGTTTACACATCCTAATAAATGGGACAGACTCTCATCGATCATTATTAGTGTTTATGAAAAGCTAAAAAAAAGAAGAGAAAAAAAATGTAAACAATACCGTCTATAATAATCGCAGTGAACTAGAATCCAAAGACTCTAATCAAATCAAATTGAATTGAATTGAATTTCAATTCTAACTGAAGGAAGTAAAGATGACTAAAGTTAACATTTCTTTATGGCACGCTCTCTTTTTCTCTATTTATCTTTTTCTCTCTTTCTCTCTTTATTTTTGTTCTCTATCGTTTATTCTCTATCAGAATAGTGTTTAGCGATACTACTTTCATCCCCGAAACTCTTTCATCTTATCTGAATAAAAATAATAAAAAGAAAATAACGATCGTTTGTTTATTGACTAAATAGGAATGTGTTTAGGCTGCCCGATCATGCAAGATAGGAGCGTAAGAGACACACGTCTCTCCCTCTCTCGCTCCGTCTCTCCCGACAGCCTTAGCAAAATTTCTTTAATAATTGTTTACTTGTTAAAGGACCTGAATGAAAATTTTACATTCAGGCTTAAATTCGTTTGGCAGATTGAATAATAATAGTGGCGGGCCAAATATAAAAAACTTTTTTGTTCCTTTTCTTTTTGTTTCTTTTATAAATTCAAACTACGCGTTACTAAGAAATTTTTGTTATCTTTAGTAAGGCGCAGTATGATTATTTAATTTTTTTTTTTTTTTTTCTTTCTCACGTACGCCAAATTGTTATTCTCTTTCAATTAATTAAATATAGTATACTAATTACAATATTATTTTAATTCACCCTATGAAAATTCAGTACGCATACAGAAATGCAGATTTAAAACGTTCTTTCGTTCTCTTTCTTTCTTTCGTACTTTCGTCTTTCTTCCTTTCTGCCTTTCTTTCTTCCTTTCTTTCTTTCTTTCTTTCTGTTTCTCTCGATTTCTCACCTATATTTATCATCACTTATTTATCAATTACATTTACACCCTGCGCGCCCACCATTGATACAATGTAATGCATTCACTTGATACTCTCACTATAATAGTAGTAATTATCCAATCAGGCTATCACCGCACATCAGACAACAAATTTTTATGATAATTCCTAAGAGTCATGTACGGATGAGACAGGGATTTGGGTCCCGCGTCTATCTAATTGCCAAAAGATTACCTGAGATACGAAGAAAAAATCAAAATAATGATAATTGTACAAAGCCTGATTGTCGGTGTGTGTTCTATTGAATTTTCGCTTAAACGCAAATTAGTCTTTAAACGACTTTGAACTTTAGGACACGTTTTTTTACTTTTTTGTCATCTTTTCGCTAATCTAATTCTAAGAAAAGGATTCTAATTCTATGAAGGAAAAAAAATTTTGAGTTGCGGCTGATATTAACGACCCGTACATAACTATGTGTTAAATATTAATTAATTAATTAATTAATTATTATTAATCTTAATTTTACTATTTATATTTTTTGTTGCCGCAATGATCTCGGTAGAAGATATGTAGTAGTAGTAGTTTTTCTTAAATATTCTTCCGTCTTATATAGAGGGTGAGTTTTCACTGGTATGAAATGAGCGGGGCGAGGGATCTCACAATGGCAAACGCTCCCGCCCTTTTCTATTCATGCTACAATAATCGTCGTATCGAGAAATCTAAAACTGATGATTTCAACGAGTATGAGTAGAGAGCGAAAGGGGTCGAAGCGTTTCCGGCGATAATAAGCCCCTCCCTAATGCGATACCAGATGAAAACTCACCCTGTATAAATATGGAAGATTTTTTTTTCTAGATACGAGGGTTTTTTTTTTCCTTCTTCTCATTTTCCTCAAAATACGTACGCGGTAGTAGAGTGTAAATTTTCAATATATTATAAATGAAATTCTAACACAACTTACACAGAAAACCGAACCGAATATACTACATACAAGTCTGATGTTTACAAGTGGCCGAGAGTTGTGTATACGCCCTCATAAAAAAAATTTCTTTTCGTTTTTTTTTTTCATTTTTTTTTCATTATATCAACCCCTGCTAATCATATTAATATAATATAATATATATATATGTATATGTTGTATACAGTATAGTATATATAATGCATCCAAAAATGCTCCTCTCTAGTCAGTCTGAGTAAAGAAGCAGAGACACTAGTATTAGATGTCCGATCGTAAGCAATACCTACACAAGTTATTATTGGGCATTGCGTTTGTATTTCATTTTATTATTTTTCCTTTTTTTTTTTTATTTTTTCTTTATTTTTTTAAATTTATTATCTTTTTTCTTTTTTTTTTTTTCTATCTTTTTTTTTTTGGCAACCATAAAATTAACAACAATTTCTAATTACATTAGACCTACTGGTAGAACGTTTGGTACGATTCCTGAGCAATATTCTACGTCTCTAGCCGTGTGGTGGTGGTATTTTTTTTTTCAATTTTTTTATTTCTCTATCTTTTTTTTTCCTCTTCAATTAAACAATTACCAACTATAATACGTGTAATAAAATTTGTACAAAAAAAATAAATATCTGTTAGTTAGTTTTTTTTTTTGCTTTCTTTTTTTTTTATTATTATTATTATTATTATTATTTAAAGGATCTCCTTTTTTCTTTACTTAATTACTTTTTTTTTTTTTAATTTTTATTATTTTATTCATCATTACTTCTCTTTAGTCTTAACGCATTTTCATTTAGTTTGTTTTTGTAAATTTTAAGTTCCCTCTTTAAATTTATTCCATAATACTCGACTCGTCGTTCAGTTTGTATAGAACATCTTGGAATGCATTTCGCAGATAAAAATTAAGTTTATATTTATATATTTATCATTTCTCATTTCTTCTTCTACCAATCTTTTCTGCTTTTTTTTTTCGTTTTTTTTTTTTTTTTTTTCTGTCTTCCTTTCGTTATTTTATAATATATAGTTTTTCAAAGACGCTGCGCGCTTTTTGTTAAGCTGTTTTTTTTTTCTTTCTTTCTCTCTTTCTTCCCTTTTTCTTCAAAGTTTCGCGGACCATTTTATAGGCACTTTCAGTACATCGTAGTATGATACATAGGTCTATTTAATAATAGTATGTTTTATAGTATAATAAGAATAATAAGAATAAAACAATTAATTGGCACTTAATAATAATAATAAAAAAGAAAAAAATAATATATAAAAAAAAAAGTAAAATAATAATAAATACCGCTGATGATCAAGGAAGCTTTTATATTATTAAACACTCTCACAGAGTCGCAACGCTGCTCGTTATTTATTTATTTTTTTAATAATTTTTTTTGGGTTTTTCTTTTTCTAATTTATTATCGTTTCCTTTCTTCCTATAATTCTTTCTACCTGTTTATTTTTATTTCTTTTTATTTTTTTTCGGACAGGCTGGATAGAAGGCGAATTCAATAATGAAATAATTATTCAATTTGTTTTTCGTTTTTTTTTTTTTTGGGGGATAAGAAAATGTTAATTATTGTTTTTCTCTTTTTTAATGAATCAATAGCAGCAGACACAATCACATACCAAACAATACTTACTCATCTAACATACATCGCATCCATTGGATTATAAAATCAATCATTTCATTCGCTACCGATCGTTAACAATATTCAAGTTTAAGTTAATAGTTAAAGTGTAAGTGTAAGGTCTATTATCATTCGTCACATATTTATTCATTTATTCATTCATTGATACACATCCCTAGCATACATACATACATACATACATACGTGCATATCATACATTCATCGGGCATACATACAGGATATAGATATAGAAAGAAGAAATGAAATTATTCTTTCTTTTTATAATCTATTATTATAATATTTATACCGTACATTCTATCATCACAGACACATTTCATTGGCGTAACCCACCCGTTACTCAGAAACTTTTTTTCTACATTTTGTGCTCATACTTGTTATATTTTACTTTTTTTTTTTTCTTTTTTTCTTCTTTTTTTTCTTTAAACTTTTTAGTTTCAGTTTTCATTTATCAATATAGAATCGTTTTATTTTTTTTATAGATTATATAAGATAAGATTCATAAAAGATTAAATATATCCCACATTAAATAATCATCGTTTTAGCATTATTTCTTTCTTTTCTTTTCATTTCTTTCCTTTTTTTTTTTTCTCGTAACAAATGGTTTAACTTTACAAACATACTATATAATCAGGATCAGTTTATATTCTCATTCTCATACTCTCTTTACTCAATACAATAAACTAATCATCAGTATATTATCATATTCTCGCGGGTATTCATCATAATCATAATCATCATCTCATCTACTCTCAAACACTCGTTCTACATCCCATCCCATCATCATCATCATCATCAACATCATCATAACATCAACAACCATCTGACAACAAACAGTTTAAACAGCTTATTAAATGCAACTCAACACAAACGACCCCAATTCCCCCTTGATTCCCCCCTCATTCCCTGTAATAATCTAATCATTAGATTATCCAAAGTATTTTATATGTACTAAATATTCTGAAGTTTTTCATTCAGAAGAATCCCAGGGCGCTGTGTGGTCGCAGTAGTAGCAGTATCAGCAGCAGCAGCAGCAGCTGTAGTTAGTTTTTCATCAGTTTTTTCTCTCAGGCACACTCACATAATTGGAAAATAATTTTTTTTCTTTTAATCTCTTCATTCTTGTTTCACTCATCGGCAACATCCATTTCCCATAATCCATGATCCATAATCCTCAAGCTCGTTGCGGGCAGATTTAAAAAAAAAACCGCCGGGCATCGAACGTAGATTGTATGTTTTTTTTGTTTTGTTTTTTTATATTTTTTTTAGTTTTTTAATATTTTTTTTGTATTTTTCTTTTCCTTTTCTTTTTCATACCAGTTGGACGTCATCTCATCATCATCATCATCATAATAATATCTCGAACTCACGCACATCTTTCAACTCGCATCCGTACTATCCAATCTTGTTGTCTTTGTATTGTGTTTGATAGTTTTCTAGTCAAATCAAATTGCACGACAGTACAACGACGTGGTGATCTGGAAAATATTATAATAAGAAAAGAAAAATTTATAACAGAATCCCTAGTAGCGTGTATGTTGTACAAAAATCATTGATCGACAAAATCTTTCTGTTTTTTTTCTTTATGGTTCTTGAAATAATACCAATATTCGAGAACTTAGATATTAGAAATATCGGCGTTCACCTGTTATGGGTTTCGATTGGAAATTAATGATTATCTAACGATGATAATTGATGATAAACTTACCAACTAGACTGAACGTTCGCTGCGTTTTTGAGTTTTCGAATTTCTTTGGTCGCCCAAGTGGCAAGAGTCTTAGTTTTGTTTGTACGAGACCGTCTCCCTTTGGTAAGAAGATCTGTAAGTGGTTCAGTCTCGACCATAGGTAATAAATTAACGCCAAATACGGTGACAAGATCTCCAAGCAGTCCAGCTGAGGCGGCAATATTATCATCCGAATGTTCTTTGTCTTGAGCAATGGAGGTAATAAATTGTATAATAAATGGAACGTGTGGTTCGACCAGCGAGACATCGGGACTTGGCGAAGTGCCGTCTCCTCTAAGTCCTTGAACTATGCCTGTATAAGCCTCGATGACTCCCTCCCTCAGTTCGTTCAGATAATCTATAAGATCGTAGTCGGTTCTGTCGACATTTGCTTGAGAGGCTTGAGCCAGAGTCTGGAGAACGATTTCAAGGTACTTTCGGAACTCCGGTCCGATGCTCAACGCGATATCTCCGAATACTGAAAGTATCTGTGGCTTGACTGATCTGTGAACTGTGTTGTTGCTCAGATTCTCTAGCAACAAAGTCATGATCTCGTCGCAGTAAGGCAAGACCTTGTTTTTAAGAGCGCGACAAATGTCGCCCGTGAGTCCGACCGCGGCACAGCAGACCTGGTATTCCGCGTGATTCTTTAGCCCCAGACAAAGGAAGGGCTTGAAGGCATCCATGTATTTGAGAAAGCCCTCGCCTAGTACTTCTACGAGTGTTGAAACTGCCATCAATGCATCTTCCTGCACACCGCCTGCCTTGCAAGAGTTTGAATTGAACATAGACAACAAAGCGGTCATTATAGCGTCCGATATTTGTGGCGCATCTTCTGGGGCTACTTTACGAAGCACAGATTGCAGCGTCGCGCAAAGTAAAGACTGAAGATCGTTGTACTGCGCTCTATCAGAGTGATTTTGTATGTGCGTTTCCATCTGTAGTACCTGCTGCAATCTCTCAAGTATAACCATAGTCGTTTTTTGAACAGTGACGTAGCAATCGATCGGCGAATTCTTGACCATTTCCATCAGCGCTTCGTAAGCAGCAGATCTGAGGTTGGCCTGAGCTCCGTCTGCCCTATCAGTTGTCTCCAGGAGTCTTTGGATAATAAAATCAAAGTACTGAGACATGCAGTAGGTCTCTGGCTGAGGTCCGTCCTCGTTTGCCTCAGCAGATTCGTAGCTGGCTTCTGCGAGGCCTGTAAAAGCCCAGCAGACGTTAGCCGCCACTCTAGGTTCGGCTTTGAGCCCATTCACCAAAGACTCGAGCAGCGGTTTGAGGTAAGTTTCGTTTATAGCAGCCTCAGGTATGATCTCACATATTCTACCGAACGTCCAAGCGGCCGTGTCTCTGACTACGACGCTGTTGTCGTACATGAGTTGGATCAGAGTAGGCATTGCTTGTTCCACCAGAGGTTTTAGAGTGTTTGGTTCAAGCCCGCCGAGGATAGACCCAAAGGCCATCAACGCCGCGTCCCTGAATCTCCAGTCTTCGTTCTTTATGTTGTCTTTGACAAACGGCAATACGTAGGGAACTATGGCGTCCTCGCAACACGACGATAGCAGCATCAGACATACTCCCGCAGCCTTTGACGGATTCCAGTCATCCTCGTCGTCAAATTCTTCCTGCTTAGTCAATTTCTGGTTTAAAACAGGCACCAGGTACTGCAACGCACCCTTAGCGTAGTGCCGCGATGTTCTTAACGGCGGACGACCACCGTCGTTTGCTTCTCCCTCTTCCATAGACAAATCTACCTCTTCGTCCGATACGTTAGACCAGAATTCGATTCCCTGAAGGGCTACTTCGTCTATGTCTGACTTCATCGCTTCCAAAGTTATCTGAATTATGAAAATAAATGAGGGATTATTATTGATCGCTGATAAAATCAGCGGTTCACAGTTTTTTCTTCTTCTTATTTTCTAACGAAAAATCTCATCAATGAATATAAAGAAAACCTACGGGAAACAGCGCCGGTCCCATGTAAGGCTCCATGTATTGATAATACAGGGACATTATTTTAACAAGACACTGTAGTGCGGCTACTCTGACTTGAGTGTTGGTAGATTGCGTAGCTTCGCATACAACTTCCATAATGAAGTTTCTCTCACTCTGTAAGTAAAGTATAAAATAAAAATGATTATAGTAGTCTAGTGAAAAAGCGAGGGATTGTTATTTCGAGGTCAATAATCTGTGCGCAAACTCGCCTCGATGTCGAAATTTCCTTTTGTGAATTCTAGGGAATTGAACAAAGCGCTCGTAGCAGCTAGTCGGACATGACTCGACGTGCTAGATCCCTTCATTCCGTGAATAATAGCAGTTAGTATCTGGTTTGACTGTGAAACTAATACGTCGCTGTCTATATCCTGGCATATGTAACCAATTGTTTCTAGCGTTGCTTCTTTCATCATTTCCGTGCTGTTGGGATCTGCTACGTTGTTAACCAGCACTGGTATCAGGTCGACCCATTGTCCGACCGGCAATTCGGCCACCGCTACATAGGCAACGCATTGAGCCGCTGAACTTGGTCTGTTATTCTCCGTTCCAAGAGCCCCGAGGATCTGCGCGATAGGATATCCAAAGAATCAGTTTTTAAAAATACAGTTTTTAGGAATATTTTAAAATCAAATGAATGAATGAATGGATGGGGTAGTTCCTCACGTTCTTCTTTATGTAATCTCTGAATTCGGCCGGTATGGCTAGCCACCTTTGTTGATACTGTAATTTAAGCGCAGGATCTTTTGACGTCAACTGGTTTTTGAGCTGTAAACCGGCCGCCATACGAGCCACCGTACTTGCGCCACCGGTAACAAGCACTCCGCTAAGACGTTGTACGAACTCATGCTGAGAACAAAGTGAAATTGATGAGTGCACGAACGTTGTGAAGATAAAAAAAAAAATATTAACGAACTGACAAATTTAGGATCATTCTCTTCGATCACTTACGAGATTTGTTTGTGCTGCTTGTTCCAAAAAGCTTTGCGCTGCCTCGAGCTCATTTTTGTCTGTTCGATAGGAAAAGAAGATAATAAAAAATTCAATTCAATTCAATTAAGAAAACATCGAGGGATAACAAGCTCGTTCTTTTGTTTTCTGAACTTTCGATCACGTTGTAAAAATGGAATAATAAAAGATGTAAAAAACGATGCTAGATGTGCGAATGAAAAAATGAAAAAATGTAAAACTGAAAAATGAAATAATGAAAAAACGAACTACCACAGCCGTTTGGGGTTTGGTGTGTACAATATAATATAAATCGTGTGATAAAAACCCGCCTAGTCGTAACGGTCGTTAGGTGGTTTGGATGAAAGAGACTCATGAGTATGTATATGGATGGAGGGAGAGGTAGGTAGGGCGCGAGAGGGGTAGACAGATAGAGAGAGACGCGACGCGACGTAATACATAATGACGTATGAGAGCGAGCGAGAGAGAGAGAGCGAGAGAGCGAGAGAATTATTCTACATCATTTTATCCAATTTATATATACATCTTTTTCTTTCCCATCATCATCATCATCGCGATTCAGATTTGTTGATAATAAACGGAAGATATATTTCACCGACTATGTCCAACGTTCGTTACGATTCGCGACCGGGGTGTAGGGATGTTGTAGAAATAAAAGAAAATAAAAAATAAAATGTAAAGAAGAGGAAAAAAAAGCCGAATCCCCGGTTTGTCAGATTTAACGTAACTAGACGACGAATGAATATGTAACAAGTTGTGTGTGAATACGATGTGTGCGTGCAGACTAGGAGACGCGTCTTTATCCTACTCACCAGGAGATACGGTCTTTTCTAGTATCTCGATAAGCTGAACAGTGGTAGCATCCATTTGTATGCCTTTATTATATTATACCCTCCTTGGTTTTTTTTTAAAAAAAAAACAACTATATTATTATTCGTTTATAGTTATTTGTTAGGTTAATTTATTTTATTTTAGTTTATTTAGTATTTATTTATTATATTTATTAAACACTCCACAGTAACCGGCTGCAGTTGCCCACATGTAGGACCCGCGAGAGTAGTCACTTCTTACAGTCCGCTTTATGCCCCCCCTCTCTCTCGCGGAACTTTTAACACTGTACCACTTCCTGTTTTACAACATGCGCGGAGCGTAGGTATACACGGGTGGCGAGCACAGCTAGGGACACGGCGCGTAGTAATACAGCAGAAATATCTACCTATTCGGGTTACTCTATATTGCGATTTAAGAAATGACGCCGCGGTTTTAAGACCGTATATCTTTTCAGCGCCGTTATTTATGCTATGTTATATCGACGGCGGACAGTTCGCGCTACCCGCAATCCTGCGATTAAATATCTAAGCGATTTTGAAAAGTAACGAACACTTGAATGACCACTGCGCGCGGACTACTTTCTGCGAACTATGTCCCCCTACCGCGCGCCCTAGCGCGATATATTATTACCGAAAATTGGCGCCATCTTTTGGATCCCGCTTTATTTCGACGCTTCCGTTGCGGCCCACTTCCGGCGCGGAAATTATTTGACTTTGGTTCGAATCCGCCGTTTCCGAAAATCAGACCCATCTCGTATCTCGCGTATCTCGTATACAGGTTGTCGATGCTTTAAACAGGTCGCAGATTCCTTCTGCTTGCTTCTGCTGCTTGCAGGTTGTTCGAATTATTTTCGCAATTTTCTTAGACTCCACACGCGGTTTAGGTAGATTTTAAACCATGTGGGCCGACACAGTGCTCATTGTATTCATCAGCGTTTGTACCGCGCTTCTCGGCGAAGGTATAGCATGCTTAAACTCCCGTGTTAATCGCTCATCTCCGATTTGGCTAATGAGTGTGACACTTATCTGTCGAAATTCACAGGTTTGACATGGCTGATGGTATACAGAACGGAAAAGTACCAGAAATTAAAAGCCGAGGTTGAAAAACAGAGCAAAAAACGTAAGGAGCTCAAGCTCAACCTCAAACCTAACCTAAACCTGAATCCTAACCTAAAAATATTCTCTCATTAATGACTACATTAATTACAGTCGAGAAGCGAAAAGAGGCGCATGGTGATTCGCTGGACAAACAGCAGAAGAAAAAAATCGAGAGAGAGGAAGAAAGGCTGAAGAATAACAACCGTGATTTGTCGTTGGTCAAAATGAAGTCTATGTTCGCGATAGGATTCGCGTTCACAGCGCTCCTCAGTATGTTCAATAGCATTTTTGACGGACGGGTTGTGGCCAGACTACCTTTCACGCCTATAAGTTGGATACAGGGACTTTCGCACCGAAATTTACCCGGAGATGATTACATGGAATGCTCGTTTATATTTTTGTACATATTGTGCACCATGAGCATCAGACAAGTACGTAGTACTCGGCGTTTGATAAACGGTAGAAATTCAGCACAGAAACTAAATTCCATATCTTCTTGTTTCTTTTTTTTCAGAATATACAAAAATTACTTGGATTCGCGCCTTCGAGAACTGCGAGCAAACAGAGCGGCAGCATTTTCGGACCGCCGCCACAGCAGTTCAAGTGATTCGGAGAAATGACTAGAATGTTTGAAAAAATTTAGGAAATTATTACGGGGAAAGAAGGTGAAATAATAATCGTTTTCTTTTCTTTTTTTTATATCCAAAAAATACTTCATTTGTCATCATTCGTAAGCGGCAATGAATCGATATCTGATAACAGCTCGCACAGCCTTTTTGTTTCATCTATTTAAAAATATACGAGGATAATAATATAATAACGTCAAGTATTGGTTGTTGATTAGGCGAACAGTTGGACGCTGGTAATGCTCGAATTTTTCACTCGTTCCTTTTATGATTAGTCTCTATCTTCTTTTATTATTATTTCATCAAAAATTTCTGTACCTAGTATTTGTCTTTATTTTATTAGACAATGCCTCTTGCTGTAAGATTTTCTTATCTCGTAACCGAGCGCAGCACCCATTGGCGGTGGTACGGCGTTACCAACTTGTCTATGCTTGTCCAATACGCTACCAAAGAAACGATAACTGTCTGGAAATCCCTGAGATCTTGCGCACTCTCGAACGCTTACTACCCTGGTTTGTTCAGGGTGTAATACTCTCCCCTTGAAAAAGAAAGAAAGAAAGGAAGAAATTGTGAAACGTATGTTAAAGATAGAATAACGATTTCCGAAACCCTCCTCCAAAGGACCCAAATATTAGTCACCTGCTTCCCCATCGGTTCTGGGTTCGTCACTGTCGTGCTAAAGAAACCGTCCCATTCTAAACGACCGTAAAGTCCTGCCCAGTGATTATGCCGGTTACCGGTATGCGGCAAACACCACGGTATCAATGTGTTGAATTGTCGGTCCATCGGGTCGCACGCTTTTCCTGTAGAACACGTACAGACTCCACGGTACGCGCCAGAGCTGCTTTTACCAGCCTTTTTATCGTGATGGGTGTACTGCCTGGAGATGAAAGACAAAATATTACCAAAATCCGATAACTATTCAGGAAACTAATGCACGAAACGCTTAGTTTTGCTCACAATTTTTTTGTCAAGCTTCCGTCGCTCAGCTTTAGAACTATATTGGGTAGATCTCTCCAGTCTGAACCACCGGCGGTTGGAATATGGGCCATTCGGGCCTCGACTAGGGGCGCCATTTCCTTGCAAATATGATCTCTGAGGATCGGCTGGTACTGGTGTCCTCTCATCTATTATCATCACAAGACGGTTTTACTAATCAAAACCACGAGGAATCTTTGATCGATCCTCAAAGCTTAGGATCTTATTACCTTCCTTTGAAAATTAGATAGGGCCTCGCCACCGTATGGCATGCTCTCTTTATCCCAGCCGTTCTTTATGTCAGGAAGATCCGACATCGCGTCTCTGACACTGATCGTTCTGTACGGTGCAGATTCCGTCCATTCTGCGTTAGACGAATACTGTAAACCATTTTTAAATTAATATCACAAGGGAGGAGACTGCGTTCGCTAAGCATTAGGCACCTTTTTGTCGTCTACAACGACGCTGAGCTGGCAAGCTCGTTTGCTAAACACATGAGTCGGCTCTGGATACTTTGGTAAAATTTCTCCGGGTGCAGCGGCGAGAATAATGAGCCTAGAAAAAGCGATGATTCATGGATTAGGAGTTTAAAATCCATCGATTAGAGATCTAGTTGAGAGATACCTTCTCCTGGTTTGAGGTACACCGTAGTTTCCTGCCTGTAGAATGCCGTAGGTACACTGATACCCCATTTTGACCAAACAACGGAGCGTTAATTTGAGCACCATGCTTCTTTTGAAAGTAACAAAGTTCCTTACGTTTTCCATAATGAAAAATTTCGGCCGGTAGTAGTCGCAGTACGATAGATAAGAGACGACCAGAGAATTTTTGAACAGAGAATACTGGCGAGAGTTGAAACGGTTCATTCCGCTGAAACCCTGGCATGGAGGACCCCCGCATAACAATTCTACCTCGCCTTGCTGAGGCAGAAGCTGGCCTTTGTCGTCCTTTCTCTTACCCTAGAAGATAAAGAGAATGATAGAGATAAGAAGGAGAGATGGATTCGCATGGGACTGGAGAACGAAGACTTTACGCACATCCATCACCATTCTGAGCAGCATGTTGCAGTCTTCAGAGAAGACAATTGCCTTAGGATTGTTTAATCTATAGGCGTGAGCTGCGGGTTCTTCCTTTTCAACTGCCCATCGAGTTTCTGCAATCCCAGCCTGATGTAGACCCTCGGATAATCCTAGCGAGGAAAGGGGTGGGGGTTGTTAATAATTGATAAAGCTAGTCGATTGTGGGATATTAGCTTCTCACCACCGCATCCAGCGAATACGTCAAGAGTCTGTAGGCATTTATCGATCTTTGGATAATCGGGTGGCCTTTTTTCAACCTCTGATTTAATCTTCTTTCCTTTTCCCTTTCCTTTACCCTTACCCTTCCCTTTACCCTGCTTTCCAATAACCGTTGCACACAGCGGTGGTTCTTCAAACGATTTTTCATCCACGTTGTACGATTGGGTAAAGTAGAAACGGTTCGGTCCACCCAGAGACCAATCTTCTATCGATTGATCCAGACCCTCAGAGTAAGCTAGGTAACATTTACCAGCTACTCGTTCGAAGCTTATGCTACTAACTGCAAGAAACGAAATGAATTGATTAATCAATGAAGAAGGAACGGCCTTCTTTTGGCTGAAATTTAACTAACGAGGTAGCAACCTTCTTCGCTCCAGTAAAGCATGTTCAGATCGGCTTGTTCCACCAGGTTTTGTCCTCTGTGTGTATTCTCAGGTCTATACAGTTTCTTAACAGTTATCCATATGTCTTCCGAAGACACGAGTTTGTCCGTAGTCGAAGCATAGATAGCTATGATGTGTCCGATGTTGAACGGCTCTGGGGTGTCGTAATTCGATCCTTTCACGTGCTCGGAAGATTTTCTGTAAAATTCTGGGTGCATGTCTTCGTCGACTTTCTCTTTCCTTATCTTCGGGAATTCGGACTTTGTCAAATTATATTTGAAACTGAATGAGCCAGGCATCAGGTAGACGGTACTTCCCACTCTGAATTCATCCTCCTTGTAGTAAACCACGTTGTATATTACTTCCTCGCTACTTTTTTCCTCGCCGCGCTCGTCTACCTAGAATTACGAACGAATTTGACGAAGACTTCCTCCTCACATGAAGATATATTCTCAAATCCCCGGGCTGCTTATACCTTGGGAATGTTCTTCTGCTGATTAAATCTTACGCAAGCAGGACAAAATCTGTGGGCTATCTCCTGTCTGGGAGGCGGAGGGGACCGCGGAGGGTCTTCGAAGCGGGCGTTCTCGACCTGGTAACGTTTTTGATAAAAGAAAGTAGCGCCGTCCGATACTTTCACCTCGTCTTCCATCCTGAGCTCTTGGTTGCCTGAATAGGAAGATCAAAGAGAATTAGCTGGTTTGAAAAAATGAGACAAGAATCTCTCGATTCTCACCCAGCTCTGCCCAGTCCCAAGGTACTTCCTTGTGAATAACATTCGCCTTTGATGTAACAGAGGAGAACGGAGTGTCCTCGCATTCGTCTATCAGGAATAGTTCCAAGGGGTCAGAGGTCTCGCCTAGGACCGTGTCGCTACCTCTGCAGAACCAATTGCCGTGGAATAACTTCTCGCCAATTTTGTTTTCGAACATATATACTATCCTCGCTATGTACAGAGGTATGGACGGGTCGCTGGGCTGTATGAGTACGCAGTCGTCAATGCGGATCTCCTCGTCGCCTACAAGAACAGATTCGTAGAATGTCTTCCTTCCGTCGTTCACGGTGGATTCCCCGAGCCATTTTATCTCCTTCTTGACGTTCCTGAGCCCCTTGATCACCTTTTGGCGAACTGGCATTGTACTGTGCTCCGCCAATGCCTCGTATTCCTCCTCATCTTCCGGGTCGGAGTCCTCCGCTTCCTGAAAAACGCAGATAAATATTTAGCCAGACTCTGGGGGACGCCAATCCTAGGCCTGTTCGAAACTGCTAGGACCTGGAGAGCCATGTTTGGACATCTGCGCTGAATGCAAGCCTGCTTGCTCCTCCCAGTGCCTCCAAATTTCGTCATATCTTTGCAGTGAATACAGGCGCCGCAGTCGGGCTGTTGACACGCTGCGCATACACCGCATCTGCGCCGCTTTGGACCCTGAGGAAAAATAATAGAGCTTTAAGAATACTTCGGGATTAGAGTGGCGAATGAATTCGGCCAGTTTTACACCTCACCGATTTATCCTTGACCCCTTCCTCGTCCAACTGGTCAGTAAAGAACGATTCAAACACGTTTTTCACCAGATGAGTGGTAGTCGCCTTAGTCCAAGCAGGTTTTTTGCCCTTCTGATCCCTCCTCTGCGCTTTGCGCATCGCCAATCGCTTCCCTAGCGTAACACCAGCCAATTTGACCAACGCCCTCATGCAGGGGCTTGTTATGAGCAGAGATTCAGCCGGTGTAGCAGAAGCGTCGAAGGACAGGACCTGGTCGCATACAAACTGCGCATGACGTAGTAGAGAGTCTTCAGTGAATGACGAGCCTGTAGGCGGTACGGTCGTCTGAAAAAAGCTTAAATCTTTAACATCTGAGCCTCGACGAGCTGTAAAATCCTATTACCTGTAATTTGTTTATCAGATCTTCGTACAACGGGTTGAATTCATCGAGCAAAAATTCAATGACCAATTTACTTATGTGTATCTTCTCTCTGACCGCTTCCATGAAAGGAGCGTAAGCTTCGGACGGTTCCATCAGAATATACTCTCCAAATGCTGTGCTAAATCCTATCAGCGCAAGCTCACCTCCGTCGAATCCAGACACCCACCACTCGTTTATAGGCCCCATTTCCATTGTGGGTACGCCGCCTTCAGGGTCTCCATTTTCTTCGTATATAGCTTTCATGTAACCAGAGAAATATAGCAATACATTTCTCTCTATTAATCCAGTGTCGAAGGGACATAGGTGACCGTTTTTGTCGTAAACGCTGTAAAATTGATGATAATCGTGAATCGCAAGTTACGTTCGGAAGATTATTAGTTTTTTCTTCTCTTCAACAAACCAACAGTTATACCTAAAGTGCGTCAGCTTATTCTGCGGCCTCTCGTCGCTCTCGTTTATCATCGACTCTTCGCCGGTGAATAGGGACAGTCTCGGGTCAGTCAACGCTATGAATTCTTCTACTGAGCCGTTGGGATGGCCTTGATACAGCTTTAGCTCGTCGTCGTTCAGGAGCTGGTGACAAATCTGACATTTTAAAGGCTCGTCTCGCGGCTTTTGGGGCGCACGAGGAAATCCGGCTTCTAGTTTGACCTCGTCGTCGCCTATGTCCAGCTTTATTTTCTTCTCAGGGTTCCCCGCGTCCCCGGGATCAACGGGCGTAGACACTTCGTTCGCGATCTCGACCTTGACTATGTGATCGTTTTTGGGGGGAGTGGGAGGGGGGGAAGATATCGACTTGGAAAACATAGCGTCTATCGAACGCTGGCCGTCTGTTCTGAGATTCTCTCTCTTCGACGTGCTAGACGACGGAGTTGAATTTTTAGGTTTTTTACCAGAGTGGGTTGACGAAGGCCCTGCGACCTCCTCTGATCTTTTTATAAAATGTCCGGTTTTTGACGCCGGATTTATAACCTCGTCTAAATTTGTTACCGTCATAGTTTTAGCTGATGTCTTGTTCTTAACGGATAACCTAGCGTTTGTGACATACACGCTACTATCGATGTCGCGTACGGTGTTGTCTGCAGCGGATAACACGGCTGAAGGCATTTCGCCATTCGCCGGACTTGTCAACGAGTATCGGCCTCAGATTAAATCACTATTTATTACAACGAGATTTATTCAAAGACGGTTAATATCACACACTTTGATCTTCTAACATAACCTTATTGACCAACACGCAATCTACAACAAGTTTTACCGCGAGATCAACCTCCGCTGACTATTCGCGCCAAAAATTAACGCACCAAATACATAGGTATACCTCGACTTCCTACTCCATGATCGCGTCTCGGTCGAGAAATCCAAGTCATCTCATTGGTTAGTGCACAAAGCCTCAAAGTGACGTCACTGCATTGCGATTTCGAACTCGTCTAGTTCGTTCGTCGCTCTACATTGTGGTACAGTCTATGGTATAGAATGAAAATTTTCGCGCGCCAAAGGTACGATTTCACTCACATGGACATGTTTGTGGTATGCCACATGTCGGTTGGATAAATGATCTTTATCAAAAAGCGTACATGACAGGATAAGCTGATATAAAACGGCATGAAAATGGCTTCTTCCGAGAGTAGAGAGTTGTGCGTAACGTATCTGAGAAAGTGTAAAGGTAATAAATCGCATCAACTGTGATATGTTTAAATTGTACAAGAACAGGACGAAGCGAAAATGATCACCATCCCTTTTCAGCGGCGGCTAAAATCCTCTCAGGCTTTCCCGAAGCGTTGACAATGCTGCAGACAGAGGCGGCTGCCAGCGGACTAAGCGACGACGAGCTCAAGCTATTGGTGTCCATAATAACTAAACTGAATTTGAGTGAGTATTGTCGTACTTTTTTTTCATTTAATTTGATTCATCGTTAACACATCGGTGCGTTACTTGCAGACAGTCAGCAACGCGCTTCTCTTATAAAGTGCCTAATACCCGTAGGAAATATGCCCGAATATGTAGTCGAAGAAATAGGCATATGGTTCATAGCAACGGCCAAGAACATGCAGGTGATGCCAGCCGTAGCCGCGACCCAATGGCTCATCGGTAGAGTAACTCGCTATCGGAATTTCCCCCATTCCCAAAACCATTCGAACACTTTCATTCAACTATGTGAATTTCACAGGTCTGATGGACTACGGGCTTACGGAAATGAAGACAGTGAATACCTTCTACGACGCATTCTTCTACGTGTTAGTTAAGAACCAAAAACTGGTGAGACGCATAAGCCTGGGTCCCGTTATGAACTTTACCCTCAAATATCTGCTAATTGTTCGCAGGAGCCCTACGTCACACAGCTTCTATACATTCTAACTAAGCCTGAGGATGTTACGCGACGCCAAGTGTCTAGGATATTGACTTTACAGGCGCAGTATGCTAAGCCGAAGAAATATCTCACTGCTCTGTTGTCGTAAGCGTGAACTATATAGAACGCTTAATCAATGGGAGGACAATGGCTCACATATTTTTCTAAACTTATTCCTCATTTTCAGACTCTTTAAATCCTACAAGCCTGAACATGTGCCTGAAAATATATCATCTATAAACATAGAAAGCGCTTGGAAAAGTATACCCCAAGCTCTGAGACAGGATCTTCAGGCTGCTGCTAAGAGGCGAGGCGGAGATAACAGGACGGCTAATTGGCGCCAGAATTTTCAATGGAATACAGCTAGCGGAGACGCGGTGAGACTCGGTCTTCGATTTTTCTTTATTTGTCATAAAGGCGATAATAAGAATCGTTTTTCGTACAGAAATCAGCAAAGAAGCATCAGTCGCTGATACCAATGGTTGGGTACATCAACATCGGGTCTAGTATGTCGAGGGACAAGGATTCAAAGTCCGTTTTCGAAATCAGAACGTGGGTATAATGAAAAAATAAAAAGCGATTTTCAAAGCTGATAAGAAGCGAGATTGACCGCATCCTCTGTTTGACTTCCAGACTGGAGGAGCTCGGTAAACATCAACTCAGCCTCGAACTTCCTTGCAACGCTTTGTCTCTACTTGCCAATACCGCCGGTCATCACATCCTGACGTTTTCATCCGCCGATTATCAGGCCAGATTTAGCTACAATCTTTACAACACGCTGCAGAATGGTGTGATAGAACACCTTTGGCTTAGTTTTCTTCATTTTTTTATGGGATTTATGGGATTTATCAACGGGAATTTTCCCTTTTCAGCATTCATACACGAAGTGGAACGATACTCTTACCAAGAACGCGACAGGCTGATTACCATGACTTCCGAATTGTGCCGATACATGAATCAGGAAATTGTCCTCGTCACCAGATTCCTTCACACTTATTTACCCTTCTGGAACACGAGGGATCACAGAGAAGGGATCTTCGGGCTATTGGAATGGATCACTTTTCCATCTTTCGAGGGTGAATTTCACAACTATTCATCTCTCTGTACCCGATTGAGATAGTATCGAATAATTCTAACACGTTAAACCGTTCGCTCCCATTCAGACGTATACAACAATATCCTAATACCTCTGCAAACGATGTGGGAATGTTCTTCGGTCGAAGTGAAATGCGATATTTTATCAACCTTCGGGAATCTGATCACTAATCTCGTAAGTTTAATCACACGAGACGTATTCTTCGATCCTACTGATACAGTTTCACCAAAACTCTTCTTCATCAGTTCATCAAGCAGGGATTCGCCGAAACTAGATCTCTGGGGCCGAACCTCTTCCTCGGAGACTCTCAGACCCTGGATCTGGCCGAGATCTTAGAACCGCTGACGAACTTTATCAAAGATTTGGTCGTCTCTGGCCTCTACACCGAGACCAACAGTAGTAAGCTGCTCTGCGCGGCTCTAAGTTTCTACGAACAGGTGTGTAAGCGGCGTTTTCGTTCCCGAAAGAGAGACTTAAATACAATTTTTCCAGATCGCCAGACTCGAGGAACAGAGCGATTTACTTTTATGGACCGTCGCACCTTCGGCTGTTATCTACGGGGGATTTATCAGCAAGAGTATAGCCAACGTGTCCAGAGTCTGCGCTTTGTTATTGAAGTAAGAAAAACTGATCGATTTATCGAACGTTTCTGACGAACCGGCGGTGAAAATGTTTTTTTATTAATTAAAGGTATCGCGATATAAACGCTAAACTGAGGGAAATGCGATCCAGAGATCTTTTCGAGGCGAAGATTAAGACTCTGGATACTTACGCCAAAGATTTAGCCATGGGTTTATGGTTCAACCAGGTTTGTACGATGTTATCAAATCACGAGTACGAGCGTTCGTATTATATGAATAAATTAAACGTAATTTATGTTTCAGGCATTCACCGGTCCTAAAGACTCATATTTTCTACGTTATATACCAGACACTGTTCTAACAGAACTTAGAAATTCTTGCGCTATGGACACTGCGCTGAACATCAGCAACCACTACGCCGTTCTACCCTATAAACGCACGCTCATTGAGATGGGACTGAACATTCAGACCACAGAGGTGATGGCTTTTAGTTATAAAGAACGAAGCAAGAAAGAAAGCCTGGATTTTGAATAACTAAGCACTAATTTTTCTTCTTTTCTTTTTTTTTTGTTTTTTGCAGGACTGCATTAGCGTCGCCGAAACCTATTATCCAGAGGTAGCGAAATTCCTGAGAATATTCAGAGAGTAGAATTCAAGAGAAGTTTGAAGGAGTAAGTCTTTTAATATATGGAAATATTTAATTTGTTGTTTTTTTTTTATTATCATTTTCTAATCTCGTTTTAATTAATAATAAGAATATAATAACAGAGAGATCAATAGATCGACCTACGATTAACCAGCATCGTAAGGTTTTCATTGGAATCATAATAATCATAATAGCTATTATAAATGATTAACTTCTTGTTTTGCAAAGTGCCTTTGAGATGAATGTAATGTAATACATCATTCAGTTGAAAATAATTTTAAGCAATATTCAATCTTTCGTTTTTCTTTTCTGACAATTTATCATTCTCACAAGACTATAAGAAAGAAAATTCTCGACAAAACAAGCAGCTAGTACTTTTCTTTTCTTAAAAACTACGAATATTTACACTGACTGATAAACATAAGCGATGAATAATAACAAAAAATTAAAAAATAAACATTTTTTTTTTTAACAATATACATAGCTAATTATCATCATCGCTAATGTCCGTATGTGGTATTTAAACTATGGAGAGTACGGAGGAACAATGTCAGTGTGAAATACTAGGTATAATACTTATATACATGTAGCGTTACGGTCTAAAGCACTTTTCGTTAATTCGACATACTAGTCTCATTTCTATACAATAAATTGAATTATCATTAATTTTTAAATCATTATCCATATCATATATCATCGTCCTGTTTTATCCTGTGTTGAGCAAATATTGCGTTATAATAATAACTATTCTATATTATCCCATTATCGCCTCTATGATACATAAACGTATAATCGTTTAGTCACACCTTTTGAAATTTATTTATTTATTTATTTATTTATTTATTTATTTAAGTTATCAGGCAACTGTTGGCAATCACCTATATTTATTTATTTAATTTATTTATTCATTTATTTATTTATTTATTTATTTATTTATTTATATATTAATTCGTGGATGAAAATTTAGCTGCGTAACAATTTTTACCCTAGTGACTATTAGGCTCCGAGTATATCTGGCACCATACAGGACAATGGGTAGAAACTGGTCCTCCCCATTTCCACCCCTTTGGTATACCCAAGTGCGTTAAACCCTGTCTAACAATACCCGAATAGCCAGTTCTAAAAAGAGCCCTTGACTTAGGGCCCCAGGCGATGTTATCATTGAAGAATGATGAATCGTCTGAACTAATCGATGTGTTTTCTCTGTACGGTAGCTCGAGGTCGAGATTATCAGCGTTTTTTAAAACCGAAAAATCTCCTAGTAGCAGCGCGTTTTCGTAGTGTAACAAATCATCTGCTATACTCATATCCATCGTTGAATTTGATTTTATGTTTAACAACGTCACAGTCAGCTTATTGATCTGGAATAAAATAATTTCAACGTTTTAGATAAATTGTTATAACATCGGTAATAATTATTCTATTAGCTGAAAGAAACCCACGTGGAAGGTTGCGCAGCAGGCTGTTAGAGGCAAAGAATTGGCTTTAGCCTGCGGTTGTTCCATCAGAGAAATGCCCAGCTTTGAATCAGAGTCCCAAAGAATAGCCAGACCATCCCCCAAATGCAGCGATCGCCAAACTCGGCGATTATCTTGCCAGTCTCTGACCCGTTTTAGAATTGGTGTGTTCAATTCGGTCGTCACTTTGGCCAGGGCTTCGCTGTTGTTGATTTCTTGTAGAGCGAGTAAAGAGAGTCTGGGAAAAAGGAAGAAAACAAATTTAGGGAGAGATTCAGCTTCTCGATCGGAGATGAAAAGCCCTTCGCCTTTTTCTTTTACCTGTTTTCTAATATTGTCCGACAAATGACTTCCCTGACCCCAGGATTGCACGCTTTATCAACGCTAAAACTCTCTAGATTCCAAGTAGCGATTCTGACCGAAGACCGGCCGTCTAATCGGCTGGAAAAATCGCTAGGAGTTAGCGGCCGAGGGCTAGCGACGCTGAGTAGTTCCCAAATCTCTTCTTCCGATATCCCAGAGCTAGTCTCCAGTTTGATCCTAGAAAATGAAGCCGAGGGCTGAATCTTTGGATTAATCTGTAATTCGCACAAGGTTTAATCAACGAATAAACAACAAATTCTATACGAATGGTGGGGGAGATAAATTCTCTTTAATTTCCCACTCTAGACTCACGCGACTTTCCCTTTAGGGTTTATCCCGTTTACTCTGGGCGCTTCTTCCCCTTCTTTTTTCCTAACTATTCTCTCAACTCCGTTCGATATCGGAGTGCTAGTCACATGCCGATTGTTCCATAACGAAGGAGAAGTGCTGTTGCTAGGAGTCGGGGTGATGGACTCATCCGAATCAACTACGACTGTGAGATGAGGTTTGATGAGAGCTAGCCGCTGCTTCCCAACACCTCTGACCTTAGCCAGTTCGTTAAAAGACCTGTAAGGACCTCTTCTCCGCCTTCTCTCCACCATGTTAGCCGCTAGTTCCTGTAAAAACGTATTCTATCAAGTTTTAGCCGATCTGCGCCGGACCTTTGACCTTTTTTCATCCAAATCCGCACCTGATTTAGCCCCGGTATTCCCTGTAGATCGAAAACGCTCGCTGTATTAACGTCGACGAAGTTAACGCCGTTTCCTATAGAATCAAGGCTGATCGATGCCTGGGAAGATCGGCCGCTGGCCTCCCCAGGCACGACGAATATCTCAGGTCTGACTAGTTCGAGCTTATAGGCTCCGACCCCAGAGACCAAGGCCAAGTCTTCGACTCTGTTAAATCTGCCAATTGCTTGTCTATGGTTAACTATGTTCCTTGCTACGGCACGATTTATACCTGGCAACGTCATAAGCTCCTCTTCAGTCGCCGTGTTTAAATTAAGCTCGTCAATCTGTGTGGCATAAAATGTGAAGATATCGAAAATTTACAAGCATTGAGACTACTAGGGTGTTATTTTCCAAAAACCTGCACCTTCAGTCCGGTGTCAATGTACGTAAAAGTATGCGATAAATTTTTGTGCGCATTATTTTGAAAGTTCTTTCTCCCAAGTACGCCAAGCGACACTCGTCTAAAACCCCTAGATCTTTGTCCATTATTAGTGCTTCCTGTCTGTCCCATTTCATTTGATATTATAATGTGTGTGTGTGTATTATATATCAACGCAGTTCGGTATAGCCGATTTTAATACACAGCTCATGTGTCAGCGTATCATATCATCTAGTTTTCAATATGATTTTGTGACGATTGGTTTCCGAATACTCCCTGACGATCCTGTAATGCAATAATAAATCATACACTACATGCTTTTAGGGAATATTATAGAATGTCGGATAAACACACACACAGACACACACGCACATAGGTTGTTGTACTTTGGTTTTGTTCCGTTTGTCACTATCTTGTTGTATCTCGATTGTTTTATCTCAAGGAGGTGTATAGTGTAGGATTTAATCAGATATATAATAAACATCTGTGAATGCAACTGATTAGTCAGATAGATGGATAAAGAGAGAGAAAGGGAGAGATGTGTTGTGAGAAAATAGAAAACTAGGGGTAAATATCGTGACGATAAAATGGATATAGACAATAATTAACGACGAGAAAATAGAAGAAGATTCGAAGTACGGGAGGGGGAAATATAATAAATGTTAATTTACTTATTTGGGAAACCTTGAAACGCCCTGAGGTGGGCACATCGATTTTATTACAGTAATAGATAAATAGCTATTATTAACAATGACGAGTCGAACTTACATGGCTTTCTAGCTAGTCTAGTCTCTCTCTCTCTCTCTGTCTCTCTTTCGTTTTTTATCACTCTTTCACTCACTCTCTCACTCGCTCTCGCTCGCTCTCTCTCTCTCTCGCTTACTCACTTGCCGAATTATTAATCGATGACACGATGAGCGCAGCGTTATACTGCTGCTACTACCTAGTATACGTTCTTTAAATTATTATACTTATCGAAACACTTGAGAATGTAATGAATAATTGCGTTAACTATGTATGTTATTTCGCGAACGCTATTTCTATATTGTCATTTTTATTTGTTGTTTTGTCGAATATATTCTTACACGATTATATACACGGTGATATAGTAGTACTGCAATAACGGCGGGTGAAAGATTTTGACATGACAAATGAACACGCACGTGTAATACTTAAAATATCCTTAAAATAAAACTATGAAACGATGAATATAACTATATTATACATTTATACCCAGGTGCAATGATCATACCTAGGCACCGAAACACTGGGAACAACTGCACGCGCATATACTACTATGAATATAATAAACAAGAAATCCCTACATTTATTACACTATTCAAATTTCGCGGTGAAACAGGAACGAACGCTAACAAACGACTACCTATATGTCAATAGTTAGACACAAGTCTCGCCATCTGGCGGATGGCTGGAAGACCGCGATAGTCTTTGTTGAGAATGATCAGCGCGAAGGTCGTTCGTGAAATCGCATATTCAATGTTGGTCAGTCTATTGAACATGGCCGAAAACAATGGCAATGGTTATTGAGTTAACTTTGTTGTATTACTATCTTACTTGTCAATACACGCTTTTTATCTGATTAAAAAATAAAGCGTAAAATAGTTAGCCGAATAGGGGAGGTGAGTGCGTTAAAATAAAGGCCGCATTAACACAACGTGACTTTATTGCATATAAAATTTCACTATTTTCTGTATTATTGGAATATGTATATTCGTTATATTATACACACACTATTATACAGAGCCGCCGATTTTACATCCTCTATTCAATACAGAATAATACGTGATCTGCTATGTCGTAAACTGGAGCAATATAAACAACAAAATTATCTCAAATCAAAGATCAGACATGGACAAACAATGTTCAAACATTCGGAAAATAATATTACACATTTTAATTAAAATCCTCTTCTCATTATTTCAGAACATTTTTAAACCGGATATTAATATGCTACTACGAGCCGACAAAACTAAGGATTTTAATTTTTAACAATGCAATACTAAAGACGGAGGGTGGAACTTGTCCGTCAATTTAAGGTCGATAGTATTATGGCAACTGCTATTCAAAAGAATGGCATGAAACATTTGACCAACGGAGGACTCAACCACGCCGTAGATAATGTTAATAATATTGAACGACAGGGCATACACCCTGATACCAAGGATGTTATGCTCATCGAGGAGCAGGATAAACCCGACGTTGTAGACGCGGATATGGAAGCTCCCGAAATTGATATAGTCATTAATAACGTCGTGTGCAGTTTCAGCGTCAGATGCCATCTCAATTTGAGAGAAATCGCACTCAACGGATCCAACGTCGAGTACAGAAGAGAGAACGGGGTAATCTAAGTGATACGTTACCTAGAACATCATGATTTTCGCGGATTCTATCAGCAGTTTGCAAAAATTGATTAACATTTAAGAGTTTGAATCCATCTTCCAGTTTGTTAAATTTGTTTCGGTTAATTTCATTTCATTCTTTGTTTCAGATGATAACTATGAAGCTTAGACGGCCTTATACAACGGCGTCAATATGGTCGTCGGGTAAAGTAACTTGTACAGGAGCGACGAGTGAGGATCAGGCGAAAATAGCTGCTAGGCGTTTCGCCCGTTCGCTTCAAAAACTCGGCTTTAAAGTCAGGTTTAATAATTTTCGTGTTGTAAACGTACTGGGTACATGCTGTATGCCTTTTGCTATTAAAATAACATCGTTTTCGGTACGCTACAGAGATAACGCCGAGTAAGTTTATGCCCGATCATTAATACCGCAGTCAGTATTCTTCTCCCTGATGTATTAAAGAATATTCTCAAATTATTACATTCCAGCTACGAGCCAGAACTCCATCCTGGAGTAACGTATAAACTAACAGATCCTAAAGCTACGCTGAAGATATTCTCAACGGGAAGTGTAACGGTCACAGGTATGTAGTAAATTGGACTAATCGATGAACGATGTGCGCGAAAGATAGTTTTATTCCAATTTGTTTAATTGGTTTTTCCAGCTCCGAGTGTAGCGGCGGTACAGGCAGCGATCGAACACA